>CM029392.1:5430384-5800384 GCA_017165825.1 Hepsetus odoe
GCTTCCATCTGTCAGTTTAGGGTTAATAAGTATTTACTCATTCCAGTAGATAGTTGTCTGCTGTGACTTACCTGAGGACATCGCCAAGATTGCTACAGAGTGGGCAAACTGACCTTTAATGACTTTTCTGGAAAAGTAAAGGCTCGAATTTGGGCTGATGTTGCAGCATGACTGATACGTCTCACTCAATCAGTGTGAATCAGATAAAAGCTTTTAGGAAGTCATTTTCTAATCAGTCTGTAAGAGCAGATTAAATCAAATATCTGTTAATATAACATAACAGTCCCTCTTTTATTTATACCTGATTTAATTATACCTGATCAAAAGGGAGATTTACATAATTGATTACATAATCAAATAATGACTTACATAGTTATGTAATAAACTGCAATTGCATCCCGCCTGCATTATGTATTAACAGATGAAGTGCACACTTCAAGTCAAGTGTACTAACTTTTTTAGTGGTTGATGTAGCGTAGGAGGTAAAACTGCTGCCTTTCACACAGCACACGATTCCCGACCTGATAATCCCATCATGCTACACAATTATGATTCCTCAGGCAAGACTTCTAATTGGCTGACTCCCTGGTGGCTTACTGGACTAATGGTAAGCTTATCGCACTGGGTGGGAGAGGTCTTGGGTTCAAATCCAAGACAAGGCCTAAAAATGAGACTGACTTTCCCTTTTGGGGCAGCAGTGGATTAATGGTTAGGGACTAGACTTCGGGATCAGAAGATCATAGGTTCAAATCCCAGATAAATAGGTTGCCCTCGAGCATGGTACATTCCCCATCACTGCTCCCTGGGCATTGGATCTGGCTTCACTCTGCTGCACGGTGTGTATGTGTGAAAAGCAGAGGTTGCATTTTGTTGTGGGACATTGTGCCATGTTTCACGATGACAAATAATCACCTTCACTAATTCTACGTTTACCTCATCTGTGATCTGATTAAAAATGTAAATCACTCTGAATCAGACCATCTTCCAAGCCATGAGCTTATTTTGATGCAAAAAAAAGACAAAGAAAGGGTTAAAACTGCGTTTTCCTGCCAAATTATTATTATTTAAATCGATTTCATCTGATTTTCCTTTCTAGTTGCAGACCCATGTGTGGTGATTGAAGCCCCACATTAATGTCAGTTATGATGAAAAAAAACGCATATACATGTTTTACTAGGAAATGTGTGTATGCTGGCCTCTAAAAATGGGTATTTCCCTAATCTCCTAAAAAACCTTTTTATACTTAAACCAAGTTGTTGCTAAAGCAGAGCCTGGGTGATAAAATGATTGTGGTATGTACTGCAATAGACACCTCATTGATTTCAATAAGAAAATGGTCAGATAGATAGCTAGATATTTTCACTTTAAACATGTTAAATGGAAACTGGCAGGAATACACAGCAGGGTGAGAAAATGAGGAAAGACAAAGAAAGTGAGAATAAGGACAAGTCAGCTCATATGTATTGCTTTAAACCACATTGTAGGGAACGACACTGCCTGTTTATTCCATTTTGTTCATGTTAAGTCAGTTTAACTTCAAAGTTAATTCATTTGCTTTCTTTACTACTTTCATTTGGGGAGACCTTTTCCCATGTATGTACCGTGTATGTTTCTTTACAGAACTATAACTGATCAGCAACAGTGACTGAACTAAAAAGGTGTGTGTGTGTGTGGGGGGGGGGGTTTCATTGTGATAAAGTAATTAACTGTGACTTAGTTACATTCAAAATAAGGTGGTTCAATTCAGATAAAGTGGTTACATTCATTCTTGTAGTAATTATTAAAAGTAATTAATAATGACCGATTATCCTCATTATAAACTAAAAAGGAACATTTTGTCATGATACAGTTTTCTACCCCTGCCCTACTCCAAGCACAATTTGACTGCTCAGTAAAAAGTTCTTCTTCTTCTCCTTCTTCTTCTTCTTCTGGCTGCTCCCATTTAGGGGTCGCAACAGCAGATCAAGCACCTACATTTCTTCCGCTCTTCAGCACCTTCCACCATCAAACCGACCACCTGCACTTCCTCTCTCACCACGTCTATAAACCTCCTCTTTGGTTTTCCTCTTTTCCTCTTTTCTGAGAGCTCCATCTTCAGCATCCTTCTCTTAATATAATCCTCGTTTCTCCTCTGGACATGTCCAACTCAATCTTGCTTCTCTAACATTGTCCTAAATCCGTCTAACCTGAGCTGTCCCTCTAACATACTCATTGCTAATCCTTTCCATCCTTGTCAGACCAAATGAAAATCTTTAACTCTGACACCTCCAGCTCCGCATCCTGTCTTTTCATGCAGTGCCACCATCTCTGACCTGTACAACATAGCTGGTCTGTGCACATTTAATACAGTTTCTCTATCAGTTTCAATGGGCTTTGAGTGAGGAATTATGTTATAGCATGCTTTATCTGCAGTCATTACTGTGACTTCAAACACACACACACACACACACATACACACACACACACTCATGCACACACAACCTGTTATTACAGTTCATTCTTCCAGTTAAACCCAAAGCACTGATTGCAAGTCCACTATTAGTCCATGATTAAGGCACACAGGTGGAATAAATCCTCTTAAACCGTCACACACTGCTTTACTGAAATCATAGGCCATAGAAAATGTTGCTGTTCACCATGGCTTGAATAAAAGCTACAATAAGATTCGAATATGAATGCTCCATGGCATCCCAGGCAAGGTTTTGGTTTTGGACCTGTTAAAATCTACTACATTAGACAACAGAGCAAACTAGATGATGTGATCAGTCATAAAATATTATAGATTTTCTATTTCATTGTAGACAGTTCTCACGTTAATGTCAATGCCTGGAAATATTTGGTGAAATAACAATCATCACTTCAAGACTGGAAGGCTATGCATTGGTTGATATGTTTTCACTGCTAAGACTGGTTTTGTCTAGTGTTCAGTAAATGCATATCTAGTCTAAAACACCTTTCCAGAAAAATTTCCCCAAGTTATTGAAAGTATCTTAGCAGGAATTTTTTAAAAACAATTTAACAGTAAATGTTAACAAAAAGCAATTTTTTTTCACTAGTTACGGAGCAGCGTATTCTAGCAGTCAGACAAAAACCCTGTGAGGTTCACATCACACACTGTTTCAGGAGCTTCACATCCCTGCACCGAATGATGGAGAAGCTCTGATTTCCACTTTCAGCACATGAATGTTCAACTTTAGGCTTTTTTTTCTGTCTGCCATCCCAGTCTTGAGCTGCATCTCCATTAAACAGGAATCTGAAGTGCACTGAGGAAAGACAAAACACTCTCTCATTTAGACAGATAGTGGCAATGTGGGGATTGTGAAGACATTTCAGAGACAAGCAGTGCCTGTCACCGAGGCGTTGATTAATAGAAGTGGCTCCGCCATATATTGTCAGTTTGTTGTGTGTGTGTGTGTGTGTGTGAGTGAGGGTGTGAGTGTGTGAGGGTGTGTGAGAGTGTGTGGGTGTGTGTGTGGGTGTATGAGGGTGTGTGGGTGTTGGTGTGGGAGTATTTGTATGTGTTTACATTCAGTTGCATTCAAAGCTGATTATTTATTTCTGCATGTTAATGAAAGAGACAGTGAGAGAGAGATGTTAGACAGATGGAGGGAGGGGGGAGAGAGGGGCAAAAGACATTGGGAAATAATTAGGATGAGAAATAAAAGGAAAATAAGAAATGAAAGGAAAATGGGAATTACAGTGACAAATGAGATGAGAATGAGAAATGGAAGTAAAACAAAAGATGACAAGGCAATGGGAATGGCAATGAAAAATGAGAGGAGAGTGAGGAAAAATTAGAAAGAGAACTAGAAATAAGAGCAATGTGAAATGAAAGAAGAAAAACATAATGAGAAATGAGAGGAGAATGAGAAGAAGAATGAGAACTAAAGCCAGGAAGAGAATGAGAAAAAAAAAAGTGTCAAGTTGACAATTGCTTGTTGTGGGTGTCAAACACGTCACTCAGATGATTTGCACACACATGCCGTTTCCCTGTTGCAATTCCAGGCTGTGGCATAGCTGGTATTCCTTATGCACACACACACACACACACACACACACACACACACACACACTGGCAGATTTTTGCCAGGTAATGAATACATCACCTCAGCTCTGTTTAGCTTAATCGTCAGACATGTCTCACACTCTTTCACTGCCTCACTGCACATGCAGAAAGCCTGGCTAAACCAGCCTCCAGTCAAATGTGCTGTGTGTGTGTGTGTGTGTGTGTGTGTGTGTGTGTGTGTGTGTGTGTGCGTGCACTTTTCTGAGCAGGCACAGCATCGATACCCTTCACTGGCTGCTGCAGAATGAGCTCATTTGGATTGGCTAATAGAACACTGTCAGATGAAATACACCAAATGGACTTGATTCATCATTTCCAGTTGAATAAAATATCAGTAAACAAATAAAAGCTAAGTGAACTGAAAATGTAATATATTTTATTCATGTGGAAATGATACGCATATATTGAATCAAATAATTTCACTGCACCCCTTTCTTCAGTGAACAAGTCAGGTGCACAGCACTGCGCTCTTTCTGTGTGCAGGATGAATATGTTTAACCCTCAGTGTATACATGACACTCAGGCTTTTCCATCCTTTTTGTTCTTCCTCCTTTACAAGCCCATAATAGTAAACATATATAGTGTTTTTAAAGGGCCCATAGCATTAATATACACACACACACACATATATATATATATATATATATATATATATATATATATATATATATATATATATATATATATATATATATATATATATAAATATTGTACCTTGCACAATATTAATAGTATATTAATTTATACTATTAATAGATATTAATAGTATGATTAATTATACTATTAATATTAATAACATCAATGCACAATATTGCATAAGTATCCCCCCCCCCTATTACCTATTTTGTTACATTCGTGCCTGTAATTTAAATGTTTCCTAATCTTATTTTATGTGCTGGATCTGCACAAAATAGTCTAAATTGGTGAAGTGAAATGAAAAATAAATATAAGAAAAAAAAAAGGCATGTGCATATATATTCCATGCCATGAAGCCCCTAAGAAGTCCTGGTGCAACCAGTTACCCTCAAAAGTCACATTATTAATGAAATGAAGTCCACCTGTGTGCAATCTATGTGTCACATGATCTATCAGTGCAATCACACCTTTTCTGAAAGGACCTAGAGGATGCAACACCATACATTCCACAGAGCTTGGCTTAAGGGATTAGTGGCCATTACTTAACGTTAAGAATAAGAAGGCAAGAAGAAAGGAAAGATGGATGGTGCTAAATACAGGGATATTCTTGACCAAAACCTGTGTCGTTCTGCCTGTGATTTGAGACTGGGATGGAGGTTCATCTTCCAGCAGTTACCAGCAATGAACCGAAGCATACTGCTAAAGCAACGCTCAAGAGGTTTAAGGGGAAACATTTAAATGTGTTGAAATGGCAGGGGCAACGGTGGCCTAGTGGTTAGGGTATTGGTTCATCTTTGGCCGCATGATCGGAGGATCGGGGTTCGAACCCCCTTCCCATTAGGTACCCTTGAGCAAGGTGCTGTCCCCATCGCGCTCCTCCCTGCGGTGTGTCCATCCTTCACCCTGTGTGAGCTAGGATGGACTCCAGCACTCCCCGCGACCCCGCTTAGTACTGGAACTGACTGAAATGGCCTGAAAGATTGCCATTCACATGCGAAAACCATACAATATGAAGGCTGTTTTGGCAGTTTTGCCTTGAGGAATGTGCAAAAATCCCAGTGGCAAGATATGGCAAGCTCATAGAGACTTATCCAAAGCAACTTGCAGCTGTAATTGCCATAAAGGTGGCTCTACAAAGTACTGACTTTTTATATTTATGCATGCTGCGGTTTTCTGTTATTTTGTCTTATTTGTTGTTTGCTTCACAATAACAAAACAACTTCAAAGTTCTAGGCATGTTCTTCAAAGTTCTAGGCATGTTCTGTAAATGAAATGGTGCAGCCTCTGACAATCCAGTTTGATTCCAGGTTGTGAAGCAACAAACATGAAAAATGCCAAGGGGGTGAATACTTTTGCAAGGCACTGTAAATATCCTATCCTATCCTAAAATATTTTTTTCATTTCAGTAAAAGTTTAATTTTCATTTTAGTAAACCTATTCATTAGGTACTGAAAAATTGTTAAAGGTGTACAAAATGCTATTCTGTCCCGATGCATGTGCAGTCATTATATGCAAACTAATTTTAGGTGCAGTGACATTACTTGAGGAATAACAATAATTTAGCCTCAACCATTTTCTGAAGAGTGTTACAATCCAGGCTGTTTAATTAAAATTCATCTATTTTTGCTCAGTAAGAAAAAAATTATGCATATGTAAGAGATAAAAGACAGTTATGATAGAATTAGGATCATTTTTGGTGAACGAAGCTGCAACATCCTCAGGCCCTTTGAGTAATTAAAAATAAAAAAGCTATAGCTATGGATCCTTAAATGGGTAATAGAAGTGCTGGGTAATTGTACCCAGTATTAGTATTAACTGTAATTCTCTTTTTTGGAGGGAACTATTTGTCCCTACAATGCTGAATAATAAAAAAATAATAATAAAATAAATAAATAAATAAATAATAATAATAATAATAATAATAATAATAATAATAATGGGTTTTATGGTTGATTTCAAGATTTGTTTCTTTTAAAACTTGTCATTTTTGTAAGGAAAAGTGAAAATGTGCAATCATCTATTAGAGAGAGAGAGAGAGAGAGAGAGAGAGAGAGAGAAGGGAGAGAGGAAAGAAGAGAGAGACCAAAATAGAAAAAGAGAGAGAGGAGAGAGAAAGGGGGCACCATCTGGAATACCACACTCAGATTAGAGAAAGAAAGCCATTTAAATTAACTAAATCTCTCTTTGTTCCCATTTGTTGAATTGACGGGCGATACGTCCTGGACCTAGACTGAACCTCACCTTATGCCAGAGCTGCCTATTTTCGGTTCAGGTTTGTTTTTTGGAGAACGGCTGGTTATAGAATTCATTCATCAACTCCATAACCTTTGGGCATAGTTAGAGTGTCCTTCATATGAAAGTTAAATCACACTCCACCGTTATTCTGCATTTCCTGCAGGCATTTGATCAAATGTATCTGTGCACTGTAATTTGTCGCCATGCTGTATCTTGTAAAACTGTCAAATTGGCATAGAGTGTGATGTTACATTGGTTTAGAGTGCTTTGCTTTGATTCTGCAATGTGACCAAAGCAACTGATGGTTTCAGGAACATGTAAACAGACAAAAAATGTCGAGCACGGAAAGGTCAAACAAAAGTCATTTTAATGCTGTCACGCCATCCCACGGCCCTCACTAATGACTTCTTCTCTAATCACAAGTACATTTCATAGCAACTTTTGCTACAATGTACAACAAACAAAATGCCCATTCAACTACCATAACTGCCTAAACCTTTTGCACAGTATTGTATATATATATATATATATATATATATATATATATATATATATATATATATATATATATATATAATGTTTTGTTTTATTGAACAGTTTCTTTAAATGTATCAGACTGGACTTGTAGTGTAGTGGCATCCTTGTGAGTACTGAGTGTTGTGTGTTGGTTATTCTTATACTGGGAGCTTTTGTGTCGTTTACTTGTTTTTCAGTCACATTTGGCACAGTGGGACACAAGTTATTGGCTGGGTTCTAGTGGACAATACACAAGCTTTTTTTTTTTTTTATAAATAAAATATGCCTAGACTTTACATGCAGAATTTTGAAATGATCTGAATATAAAGTGAAGTGCTTTAAATAAACAGAAAACATAGTGTAATGTAAGTAGATTTTAAATAAAAGCCTTTTTTCCTTTTTAACACATTTTTCAGTTTTTTAAAAAATTTTACAACATAGCCTTATGGACCAAAGACTATTTTTGGTATAACATGGTTATGGTCCTAACATGGCACACCAGTCAGGAATCAGCCCCGCTGCCAGGCCATCACAGTAGGTACATTGTTGCATGTATTAGAAAAGTGTTATTACAGTGCTATTACAGAGACTAAATATAAAGTGGGATTATTAAATTTATTTGTGTGTGTATGTGTGTGTGTGTGTATGTGTGTGTGTTTGTGTGTGTGTGTGTGTGTGTGTGTGTGTATAGAGACCTTCATGCTGCTGTTTGTCTTGTGCTCTTCCTCCTTCACCAGCCTCCCTCTGCTCTTTCCCTCACACACACGTGCCTGATTGCTGGGTTATTACCCCCAGAGAGAAAGCGTGTGTGAGTGTGTGGCAGAGGGTTAGTGCAGAGGCGGAGTGAGTGACACAAAGTCACGTTCAGATGTGAGTTCACTTAGGGAAGCCAATGGAGCAGTGAAGGATCAATGTAACCAATCCACGCTTTCTTTAACAGAGACTCATTGTTACAGAAGACTCATTGCCTCTCCTCTAAGCTCGGCTTTATCTCCGCCACCTCGCTTTCTGTCATTTAAAACAAAATTATAGCTCTCGCCTTATGCAGCATTGCAATTAGCCTGCCTTAATTGTGTTCTTACTGCAGCTCATAGTGGAGCTTTCAAGGCATTTGTTTTTATAACTGGGGGTTGAGTAGAGCATTGAGTAGAGCTGCTCATTGATATACTATAGGAATCCAGTCGTATTTCCATAATGAAATTAGTAACATATTTGCATTACAAAACAAATGCGTAATTTTGAAACTGATTACATAGTTATGTATATAATTACTGAATTTATTTTTTTGCATTGACAGATTTGAGTTTAGATCTAGTTTTGCTGACATTAACTTTGAAAGGTACAAACAATGTTTCAGTATGTGGGCATAATAATAGCATTATAATGTAACAATTAAACCTTCTACAAGTAGCTGGTAGAGAATTGACTGCTTTAATTTATTAGGAATGATCAGTAAATCTTTCTTTCATATTTCTTTTAGGTTCTATGCCTAAACTGTGTAAATATAAGGTGCAAACTCTAAAGAAGCAAGTAATAATATTGAGAAACGTGATGGTGTAAGAGAATTAAACTAAACCAGATTAAAATGCTCAGTTTCTAGCTGTTAGTTGAGTATGAGGTACAAACTCCAGTGAACCTCAATCATTTTAGGCAGAACTATGATAAATATAAACTAAGTTACACTGCTACAGCTTCTAGCTGTAAGCAGATAGTGAATGTAATAAAATATCTCACATTTGAAGAGTTAGACAGAATCGCAAGGTTATCAGAAACATGCAGTATATTGTATTAGAAAGTCACTAGGCAGACCCAGTAAAACCAGTCTCTCTAAAACAAGTCTCACTGCTTTCTTAAATAATCAAATAAAAAATTAAATATTATTTTCACGAAGTTTGCTGGCAATTTGCATAAACTCCAGAATGTAGCAGTAATCAGATGACTTGCAATTATTTGTAAAGTCCCTCTTTGCCTTAAAATGGGCAAAAAAACATTTTCACAGCCACAAAAAACCCTGCTGACATCATTTCATTGATCCTCTCATTAACAAGCTGAATGAGTTAGAATAGCAGACTGGATGCTTTGAAAGGACGGTGGTGTTTGAAATTATTGTTCTTCCTCTGTTAACCATGGTTACCTGTAAGGAAACATGTGCAGTCATTAATGCTTTGCACAAAAAGGTTTTTTGCAAGAATGTTGCTGCTAGTAAGATCTTACCTAACTATCAACCATACACCAGATCATCAAGAACTTCAAGGAGAGAGGTTCAATTGTTGTGACGAGGCTTCAATGTCCCCAAGAAAGTCCAGCAAGCACCAGGACGTCTCAGGATGTCTCCTTGATGTCTCCTTGACCAGCAGTGCAGAGCTTGCTCAGGAAGGGCAGCAGACAGTTGTGAGTGCACACTCACCGTGAGGTGAAGACTTTTGGAGGATGGCCTGGTGTCAAGGAGGACAGCAAAGAATCCACTTCTCACCAAGAACAGCATCAGGGACAGACAGATATTCCGCAAAAAATACAAGGATTGAACTGCTCAGGACTAGAGTAAAGTAATTTTCTCTGATGAATCCCCTTTGCGATTATTTGGGGCATCCGAAAAAAGTCTGCCCAGAGATGAAAAGGTGAGTGCTACCTTCACTCCATTGCCATGCCAACAGTAAAGCATGGTCCTGAATGGTCCTGAGACCATTCATGTGTGCAGCTGCTTCTTACCCTAGGGAGTCTGTGCACAGCCATGAATATAGAATGATACCAAACATCCTCCGAGAGCAAGTTCACCCAACCATCCAAAAACAGTTGGGTGAAGAACCATGTCTTTTCCAACATGATGGAGGTCTGTGCCATGAGGCAAAAGTGATAACTAAGTGCTTCAGGGAACCAAACATCAGAATTTTGGGTTCACAGCCTGGAACTCTCCAGACATTAATCCCATTGAGAACATTAACAATCCTCAAGAGGCAGGTGGACATACAGAAACCCACAAACTCCAATCACTGATTATGCAAGAATGGGCTCCATCAGTCAGGATTTGGCCCAGAAGCAGGCCAGGGTGATTGCCGAGATTTTGAAAAAGATAAGCCAACACTGCAAACATTGACTCTTTGCATAAACTTGATGTGATTGTCAATAAAATCATTTGAAAATTATGAAATGCTTGTAATACTGCTTCAGTGTATCATAGAAACATCTGCCAAAAAGATCACACTTTGTGAAAAACAATACTTGTGACAATCTCAAAACACTTGGCCACTGCCTTGAAGAGTCTTTCCTACCTTTATAAGTGTGGCATGGATTGTTTACCCAGATGGAGAATTAAACCACAGCATGTCACTAAGGCAAGTGATGTTTCCCAATACAGTGATTAAAAATCACTGCCAAGGCATGTTTGTTCGGGTTAAAATACTTTTTTTAGGATGAACTTAAGGAGATGATTTGGATGACTATTGATATCTTGTGTTTGATAGGAATGTTAGTTTTGTAGCTGCAGTGGAAAAATAAAAAAGGGAAAGTGAAAACCCTTGTCATTGTGATAACACAACGAAATTCAACTGCTGCGTTTCACCCATACACACACTTGCAGCAGGGGGCAGCTATTGAAAGCGCCCAGGGAGCAGTGACGGGGATGGTACCTTGCTCAAAGGTACCTCATGGCAACCTACTATTGTGGGAATCAAACCCACAATCTTCCAATCCGGGGCAACTCCATAACCACTAGGCCACCGCTGCCCTGGAAATTTGAACTCCAAACAAATCTGCCCCAGAAATTTGGACTCCAAACAAATCTTGGGTAACTGACTGCCCCTGGGATGCAGTGAAAAAGTATGTACCGTAGATTTGTTGCCAAATCATTTTTTTATTAGGGGCAAACAAATACTCTGAATATGTTGAGCAGAAGTTGATATTTACAGGTTTCATTTACAAATTAGGATTGGGAAATTGTTAATAATGCAATAACATAAGTATCACTGGTGCAGAAGATCAAAGAGCAACTATAAGATTACAGGAAATGATCTAAAAAGCTGTATTTTTTTTGTTCCATATCTCTCAGGAAGTTGCAAGCTTTGAGTGCTAAAGCTTTTTTCTTTCTGCTACAAAAGGGCTGAGCTGTGATGGGATGCCATATTCCATCTGAAAAAGAAGGACATTGATAATTGCTTTTTAAATCCTAAAATCTCTAACCCTAGTTGGATCAAAATGTCCTTGCTAATCCTAACATTGCAGTTAAGCTTGTAATATTATTTATTCCTCCACCTCTGTTTTTATCCTCAGGTCCTCTCAGTGCCCCACAGAAGACTGGTGTGCTGTAGTCGCCTCTTCGAAGTGACAGATATCAACAAGGCCCAGAAGCAAGCTGCTCACCAGAGGGAGGTCTTCCTCTTCAATGACCTCATTGTGGTAAGAGCCTGGGACAAATTCACAGATATTGTGAAAAAAAAGTTTGTTTTTTTTTTGAGCTTGAGGGAAACATCCAGCATAAGAGAAATCATGTCAATTCATAAGCAGTTATAATAAAAACCATAGCACCTCAAGGGTTACAGCAATGGCATGATTTATTTATTTTTATACATCATTATATTTACCATGCATGAAAAAAATGCTTTTAGCTTCTAAAATAAGATCAAAGTAGCAGTAACTGAGATTTGCTCTCATGTCTCAGAGCATCTGCATTTATAGTTCACCATCAAAGCACAAAATATGGGGAGGAATATTTTGTAATTTGTTATTAAAATGAGCCACCTACTCTAATTAAGAACTGGAACTGAATACTTATTTGATTATTTTACCTGCTATTAATCATGTGTGAAAAAGAATTTGTCTTATTGTCAGCATAGTTGCAATTGTTTTCTCAGAGAAAGCATCTTCTTTAGTTATTACTGTAATGTTTGTTTGTGTATTTAAAAACGTATAATTTCAAATTTGTTGCACATTGTTCGGACATAGAAATAAATGTATGTTATACTGTTGCCAGGAAGGGGGGGGGGGTCTTTAAATTGAACAGATCATATTTTAAATACAAAGTTTGTCGCCATGAATTTTGCAATGTAAGATATAGGAAAAGAAAAAGTATTCTTGTTACATTTTTACTGAATTTGGGATTTATTCAGTGTGTTATACACTTCCCAAAGAACTTAAGTAGTATAAGTGTAAAAAACAAGCAATAGCCAAAGTATAGTTTTAAATAATATAACTTTTTTTAATGGTTAGTTTAAAAATGCAACTTTTATATTCATTATAAATAATATAATTTTTAGAAGATATGCATAATAGTCCAAATATAGTTTTAAATAATATTGTTTTTTAACTTTTCAATTTTAATAAATTATGTCATTTTTAGAAGAGGTTTATTTGTATATTTAAGTGTATCTATTTAGAAGCATTAAGAGCATAATGCCAGAAATATGAAGACATTATTTTAAGAGAAGCCTTGTCCTTAGAATGATGCATATTAGAGAAAAACTAGCCAATAATAAGAATCATTTAAAGTTGCCTTTTTATATAACTTTTATTCTCAGTTCTGTTACTTCCCACACTCTCACAAATGCATTGCTAGGAAATGCATATTGTTTGACCTAATAAATGCTTCTAGCTGCTCTAGTCCTTTTAACTGTTTTAGATCAAGTAATTGCCCCTCTGTGCTTTAGAGTTCATAATTATTGTGACTTTCTTCAGAGTGAAAAATGTGTCATTGCTTTAATTTCCACACTTCCATTTCATTATTAGTTTCTACAGGGAAAATATGGAAAGATGTTCTCCATACTGCTCTGTAAAGCTATCGACCACAGTATGGATGAACCTTTGAGGTCAATAATAAACTCCTCTCCACCTCCCCCAACCCTCGGTTGGCTATGCCATTAATTTTGTCAGAGTCATACAGAATGGCTCCTGAAATTAATCACAGATTAAACATCTATTATAATTAATGCAGCCATTAGGGCAACTCAGAGGTTATCGCACATGAGTATTAAACTATTCACATAATTACAAGTTCTCATCTCAATCTTCCAGCGAGTGGGCAAAAAATATATAAATATCCCTTTCTTTTCCCGAAAGGTGCTGAGGAGTGATTTTACCTGGAAGGGGTGTGTTTCAAACTAAATCACATCGTATTCAAGACGAGAGTGTTGGTTTGACACCAGAGGGGAATGAAATTCAGAATTACCCAATTCACTAACCTTCGCATTTTTAATTCCAAATGAAGGTTAAGGCTTTTGAAAGATATGAAAGAGGGTCCAAAAAAAAAAAAAAAAACGACTGACTTCAAGTATCAGTCAATTACACTTAATAATTCTCCAGTTATGTAATTATGATGTTGTTCTCACGATGGCTGTGCAGAGTTGAGCTGAGGCAGGGTTTGAGGTATTAATTGCGGAGAGACTGACGTTAGCGCGCTGATCATTACTCTTCTTCAAAGAGGCTCGACACTCTTGGACGTCTGTGTCAGAGTGATGTATAGTTTTAATATTCCAGCTTTGTGAGTAGGCCTGTGGGAGGTGCACTAAGTAGACAGTAGACTCTCATCTCTCTTGCTAGCAACACACTCCTTTTTTTTTGGCCTTTTTCTATCTTTTTCATTTACTCTCTAGCTGTTTCTCCTCTCACTGTGTTTTAAAGAACATTTTGGGCAATTAGAAATTTTCTATTTGGCCTAAATGTAGTCAGAGGCAGTGTCCAGAATTTTCTATCTTTACTTTTGCAGCTTCTTGCCCCTTGAATTTCATTTATACTTTTGGCTGATACGTACATTTTTGCCATATACATGTTATTCAGTGTCCAAAACCACATAAGCAGTCTGTTTGAGATTGTGGCATGCAGTTTGCGCAATGCTAATACAGGCACGGAGGTAGGATCATTTAGATAATGGCGTGAATTAAATGACTGAGGGGGCAGAACTGTCTCCACCCCATAAACTTATTCAACTTGGCACTACTCGTAGATGGAAACTAGCCCAAATCATTAAACAAACATTTTCTCAGCCTTTACAAGTAATTAGGCAACATCACAAAAGGTTACAAGCAACTAATGCTCGGTTATTGACCCATTGGATGTAATATGGATCTGCAGCAATGAGGCAGCAAGCAGTGGGAGGGAGATATATTACATAAAATTTCTTACATTTTAACTGTGAAAAATGCATAAAGTAAAAATGCATTAAGAAATAAGAAATGAAATGTTTTTTTTAGCATCTTATTGAATAATGTGATTAGTGGTTGCTTTTGTTACCTTATTATGGAACTTGAAGCTTTAATGTATCCCAGACATACCCAGACTAATCTCTGATTTGATTGCAAAAATAATTGAAAAACCTTAAAATGACACATGAATCAAAGAAAATGAATTAATTTCTAAGTTCACAATGAACTTCGTCAATTTAAAGAGATTGTGGACGTTTGAACAAATGCACAGTAATTTACAATGCTGTCGGATCAGTATTTTCTTAAGCGTTCTATGGTATTTTGTATTTTACAAAATACACAGTGTTTAAGCAATTTTTCTAAAAAAGTAAATGATGGAAAAATTGTTTTAGTGCCGAATGCAATGGTTATGCAGAAAAAGAAGTTGCACGTCAGTTATGGTCTTGCAGATTAATAGAAACAGACTTTTTTTTGTGTTGCTTATTCTTTGGAAATTGTTTCCAGGTCAGCTGTGACAGTGATTTACTGACAGTGAAGTAATGAAAATATACATATGTGTGTATTTCACATTAGTCTTGGTCATGCAGTTTATTAATGAAGTTCGATTAATGAAGTTTAAATGTCATTTGCAAACTTTTTTTTTAGCAAATCATCAACAGGATAATGCTGATGACATTAATCCATTTTTTAGATTGTTTTTACATACGACCTTAAATATCCTTCACAGAGAGCAATTTATTAAACACTGTGGTCTACTAATCACTATAATATTCTGATTAAGTCTGATGAGTTCTGATTAATAAGGCATGCAAACATATTCATAACATGTATGAATGCACTTGCTGCTAAAATAGGATTGTTTACAAGTATCTAGCATGTTTGGATGCTGTGTTGTAATCTTTATTAATTATTCACATTTATTGGTTAGCGTCAGTTCTCATAAAGATACATGACATTTCCATTGGCTATTATTGCGATTACCACTAACTTACTACCTTACTAACATTTATGAAAGTGACAACCCTTGTCATTGCAAGGTCAAAGCACAGCAGACAATGAACCACAATGAAATTGGACCTCTGCATTTAACCCATGCACACTCAAACACCGTGCAGCAGTGGGCAGCTATTGAAAGCACCCGGGGAGCAGTGACGGGGACGGCACCTTGCTGAAGGGTACCTCAGGGCAACCTGTTGGGAAGGGGTTCGAACCCCCGATCCTCCAATCATGCAGCCAACTCCCGAACCACTAGGCCACCGCTGCCCTGAATGAAGCCTTGTGAAGCCTACTTTGATCTTCTGATATATTTCAGAAATATATTTTAATTTCTGATTCATTCTTACTTGTGATCCTTATATTTCAGAGATTTCTGTAATTATTACCCTTAAAATTTTCATTTACAACTCATTATATTTTCATAACAGCCATATAACTTTAATTTTAATGTATTTGAGGGCAGCTACCTAAATTTTTTATTTAACATTGACTCTATTAGAAACATGGACAACACTGAAGCAAAGTTAACTTTGAGGCAAAGGTCATTATTTTTGGTCAATGCAGCAACAGTGGCCTAGTGGTTAGGGAATACTACAGCATAGTATTTCAAAAAGGCAAATTCTATACAAATATCTGTACTTACTAAAGTAAAGTATGTATCTACCTCTGCCAGCTATGTAAAGGGCAAAGTGGACCATTACAGTTAGGCTTAGAAGCCTAAAACTCCCCATGCATAAAACAAATTTACAATATATTAGTGTTGACCAAAATTAAAAACAGTTTGCTTTGGTAATAAAAGTTTAGGCAATCTTGCAGGACATAATGTGACAAGAGAATGGTAAGCCGGGGGTGCACATTATTACATCTTTAATAGCTTTGGCCCCTTGAGCTCCACTGTGGCCCCAAGCCTGTGCAAATATATACTTTCATTAGTAGCATTATAGCCCCAGCGTAAAATTAAATAAGCACACCTGGGACACCAGTCTCAGCTGATTAACGTTGTTTAGGTCTCATTACTTATTTAATGCAACTATTCGTTTTAGTTACTGTAAAAGAAAGATCTAGTAGCTAGGACTTCAGGAGCACTTCAGTCTTCTTTTTACTTTAGTTATCCAAAGGCATGTTAGCAGCAAGCATGTTTCTGTAGATTTTACTAATGTGTGATTGTATATCTTTTGATCCACAGATACTGAAGCTGTGTCCAAAGAAAAAGAGCTCTGCTGCTTACACCTTCTGCAAAGCCATGGGCCTGCTGGGCATGCAGTTCCACCTGTTCGAGAACGAATGTAAGAGCCTGAGACTGTAGGAGATTGCTATAGTTGTTCTTGCTATCCTTTTTTATTGCATTCCCTACTAAAAATAACCACAAGAAGAAGAAAACAGTCAAAGGAACATAGTACTTTCAACTATCAGTTGTTTCAGCACCTGCCCATGTTTTCAGCACATGCCCTGTGCTTCTATTACAAGTGAAATTTGAGAGAATTTGACTTTTGTGATATTTGAATGGAATTGGTCCTAGTGTTTGACCATATGCTACACATGCAGGAACCAGAGATTGGGTTGGGAACTCGTGGAATATATTTGTAATATCCTTCACCTGTATTTTAAAGCGCTTACAAAGACATTGACCGCTAAATCGTTTTTACATCGACATTGACCAGTGTATCGTTTATTACAGTGTTAATTCAGAAGCGGCTCTAATAGTATACTATGGATAAATAAAGTGGGCATTTCATGTTCTATAATTACATTGACCATCTGAGAACTACCACACATGCACGGTCAGAAACACAGTCACGGGATAATTAATCGACATACACAATCCTCTGCATAATGGAATTGCTGGTGTCTGCTAACAACTGTGCTAAAAACAACTGTTTACAGAACGATGAAACTGATGATTAGTCACAGGAGATATTCAGTGTTGGATTTATCATGATGGATATTTTTCACAAGCAATCTGAAATGAAGCTTAAACATGTTGGGGAAATAAGACATTGCAATGCAGAAAATTCAGATGAGTATAATTTCCTATTTGTTATATATGTTATAATAGTTTATGTTCAAGATTTTATGTTTCAAATACAGATTTGCATATGACTGTATGTGTATGTTATATGAGAAGATATAGATTTTTTTCACAGTAAATTGCTGAAGATCTATGGGTAAAGGTTTTTTGCCTGAAATGCATGAATACACTAGTTTTTCTGGATATTTAATAGACCCATAACTTTCCCTTTCAGTGTAGAAGTACTGATGACACGCAGGATAAGAAAAGTATATCATGAGGTCGTTTATCACCATCATACAAACTGTTATATTGCCCATCTCTGCTGTAGTGTAGTGTGAAGTTTGCAGTAGCAATTTCCCACAGCCTCTTTCCAGAGCTCCACTTTGGGAGTCTATAGCGAGTTTCTCTTGGACACAGTGTAAATGTGGAGGGGAAATATTTACTCTCTTTCATTTTCCCCATAAGCATCAGCAGTCACAAACTCGTACGCTCTCTCTCTCTCTCTCTCTCTCTCTCTCTCTCTCTCTCTCTCTCTCTTTCTCAGCAGCTGTGCTTTAATTAGTCACTTTGAGATCATTGCAGGCCACACTCATAATTTTCCCCTCCACTTTGCTGTGCTGTGATTGATTCAGCTGATCAGACGTGAGGAGAGTAAAATCCAAACAATCGAGTGTTTGTGTCCATAGGGAGAAAACGCAGTAACAGGCAATAAACACAACTCAGTTACTGTCAAGAGTTTTTGGTAAACACACAGCCAGTAAGTGCAAATATGTGTGTGTGTGTGTGTGTGTGTGTGTATGTAATTCCAATAAGGAATCCCGTACAATCATTTGCTTTTCAGAAGCTTTGTAACTTTTAAGCTTCATAGCTTTTTTATAGACTTTGGAAAATAAATCCTAAATAATAAATCTAACACTGAAGGTCTTCTTTGATTATTTCATTATTTATTCATTCATTCATGTTGTAAACAGCTTTATTGTTGTTAGCATGGTTATAAGACACCATTAGCAATCCCAAACTGTCTTTGGTTGACCATTTAGTTATGTAGTCTGAGCTTTCTTTATGCTATAGTATTTCAATTGCCGTCCAATAGATACTCCATGCTGTCTTTATTTATGGATGTACTGTGCATTTCAAAAAGCCAGTGCTGTTTTCCCAACATAAAGGGTTAAATCCCTTAATATGCTTGATATTTCAGGTCTGAGCTCTTATTGTTCAATGCTTACATGAAAAGCAATGCACACTATGCTATTCGTAAGATATAACATAAGGTGCAGAAGCTTTTTCCCTGCCAATTATCAACATTTAAGGTGTAATGGTGGAAAGTTGTAGTTATAATAGGGGCAACCCCGGCTTTTTCACACTCTGTAATATGAACAGAGCAGAATCAACAAAACTCATATCAGCTCACAGTGTTGATTCACCTTTCTGTTGTATTGAACACATACCTCACTTTCTTCCCCCATAGATAAGAAAAAACACTTAAAAACCTATCTGTTTCACTTCCTATCTGGCAGACTATCCCCATGCGATAACCATCGTGTCTCCAGTTTCCGGCTCAGATAAGAAGCAGGTGCTGAACTTCTGCGCCCAGAGTTCAGAAGAACTCCTTAAGTTTGTGGAGGATCTGAAAGAGTCTATCGCTGAAGTTACTGAAATGGAGCAGATCCGAATTGAATGTAAGTACACCATGCAGGGAAGGACTGAGTTTGGTTCTTTAGATCTCAGCACGGTGTGTGTACTGGTTTTTAAGCAACACAGTGATCATGAGTTGAAACAATAGCCATATGCTCAAGACTTAATCCACAAGCCACATCAGCATCAATTAGCCAATAATGTTCTTCTTCTGTCTTCTATCATTGGTTAGAAGATACTTAAGATGCTTTTAAAAACTTGACTGGAGTCTGTGCCAAGCAGAAATTAGGAACTGGGAAAAGGACAAATTTGTCAATATACTGTCTCACAGTTCATGGTGTGTGTCAGATTTAAAATCTAATCCGATGTATAATCCTGCAAAACGTGTGTTGCAGGTCTGAAAGGAATTCATTATCATGTTTGGTTACCATGCAAAACAATTTGGACATTTTTTTCACCCAGAAAACACTTAATGACTCATATTAATGATTCCTGTTTTTTTCCAAATGAAAATATAATCAAAAATAGTTCCTCACTACAGCAATATTAGGGTGAACAAATATTGATGTCAGTGGGAAAAATACTATGGGCTTGTAACACAACCACCACGAAACCACTTCGCTTAAGTGCACAGTGAAATTATACCTAATCCAGATGCCATTACAGAACTCAAGGTCATTGAAATAGAGAGCAGTATGTTTGTGTGTGTGTGTGCGTGTGTGTGTGTGTGTGTGTGTGTGTGTGTGTGTGTGTGTGTGTGTGTGTGTGTGTGTGTGTGTGTGTGTTTGCTTTTTGCTTTAATCCAAAGGAGAAGTAAGTGGACTGCAGTCCATTAAGCAAACATTTCTAAACCAAAAAAATGCATTAGAAAAATGCTTCAGTTTTTGTTTCATGCTTACTTTTTTTTTCTCATCAATCTGCACATAATAGTCCTAAATTACAGAGCAAAACCACATTTTGGAATAGTTTTGTTTATTTAATATAAAATATTCTTTCTGACAGTATTCAAAGTTCTTGGTTAAAGCACTATTGGCAGCCTGATGTCTTCTTGGGAATTATCTATAAATTTGGCACACCTTTCTTTTAAGGTTTCTCCCATTTTTCTTGGCAAAATTATTCAGTCTCTGCCAGGATGATAGGTAGTGTTAGTTTACAGCCCTTTCCAGGTCTCTCTCGAGATGTTCTGTTGCATTCAGCGCAACACTTTGTCTTGGCCACTCCAGGACTTTCAACAAGTTTTCCCAGAGCCACTTTTATTTTTTCTTGGCCATATTCTTCAGTTTGTTTCAACCCAGCCAGTAGGACTGTCCAAGGCAGTGTATTTCTTCATCGCAAGCCCAGATAAATGGGGAGGGTTACGTCAGGAAGGCCATCCGATGTAATATTTTTGGCCAAAGCAAGTGGACAAACAAGTAGACAAACAAACAGATTAGAAAAATATTGAGGATGGATTTGCCAGTTAAGAGGAAAAGAGCAAGGCCAAAGGAGAGGTTTAATGTGGTGAGAGAAGATATGCAGGCGGTCAGGGTGAAGGAGGAAGATACAGAGGACAGGAAGAAATGAAAACAGGTGATCAGCTGTGGAGTCCCTTAACTTCAAAGAAGAAGAAGAAGATTCTTAAGGACATTGTGTTGTTGAAATATATACCATCCAGCCCAGGCTGAGATCCTGTTCACGCTGTAAAAGGTTTTCACTCAGGATTATTCTATATTTTTAGGTGTTCATCTTTTCCACTCTCCTGACTAGTCCGTGTCACAGAAAAGCACCACCACAGCACCATCACTGTGTCCTTCACTCTCGATTTCTCACTGAGTGTGGGTGGCCGAATCTATGAAGATTTCTAGTAGTTTAAAATCCATCTTCCATTTGAGAATTTTCAACTTTCAATGTTGCAGAACATTTCTCATTACCTTCCCAAGGTATCACAGGTCTATAGCTTATTCTAACCCCATGACTTGGTTTTCATTCTGATATACACCATTGAGTTTAAGTCGTCAAACAGGCAGGTGTGAGCCTTTAGTAATTATGTCCAATGAAATAAGCCACAGGTTGACTGTGGTCAATTTGTAGAAGCAAGGACCATTACAGACCAAACAGACTGAGACAGAATGGAAAATTTTACTTAGTTAGTTAAATGCAAACAGTGTGTAATTAATATAAATCCACATTTTAATACATTATCCTTGATTCCTGTGGCTCCTTGTTTCATGTTCCAAATCTTTAAGTGCCTCTGAGAGTGAAGAAAGTAGAGCAGGTTCTGCTTTGTAATCTGATCAGGTGTCTGCAACAATATCTGTGTGGAAGATATTAAAGTATTTTAATAGGGTGCTTAGATGAGTCTTAGCTCTTTGATCTTTTGTGGGTTTTTTTCTTTCGTTCTCTCAACACAACACCTGAAACAGATTATGTGTGTGTGCGGGACAGTGGGTGCCTTTGTGTGTGTGTGTGTGCGTGTGTTTGTGTGTGTATTTTCTCCTCGTTTTGCCTGTGCGTAGCTCCTTTGAGGGGCTGGAGATGTTTTGATGTTCCATTTATTTGTTTCCTCTGCTGCACAGCAGTCAAGCTTCCATGCACCTTTCAAAAGATTAAAACTGAAATGTGAGGAAGATGGAAAGCCAGGGTCCCAAGTTCTAGATCTGTAAATAGCCCAGCAGATCACAAGAGCCAAGGAGGATGAGAGATAGAGAAAGGTGCGCATGAGACACTGTCCAAAAGTTTGAAGACACCTGCTTGTTCAGCATACCTTCTGAAAACAGTGATTTGAGAGGAACTGGTTCCTGTTTCACAGACCTTCCCATGTTCTGGGAAGGCTTTATGCTGGATATTGGAACATACCTGGAAGAATCTGATAGAATTAATCCAAAAGACCATTATTGGGGCCATGAACTGCTGATGGAGGATTAGTATCACAAACACCTTTATTGCTCATCCCTAAATGATGTTCCATAGATCTGTAGAAAGTAGTGACCAGTACTGGGTGGATTTATAGCACAGTAACCTACAATCAGCATCAGGCAGGGTGTTCTGCAGCTCATTGCACAGTACCTCTTTGGTGTCTAATTCTATTGGCTATTGACTGTTTTTTATGGTCTTGTTCATGCAAACAGCAATTCATTCACTAGTTAGAAGGGCTGTCTTGATACATTTCCATGAATAGTTGCAGTAAAAGCTACTATGCTCATGCGCATAACCATTTCCCTTTTGGTAGATACGTTGTTTTGTTTTCTAGATGAAAAAAACAGAAGATTTTTATGTTTACTCTTACATTTTCACCCTCAGCTTTGGGGGACAGTGAAATGTTCACAGCTAGTTATGATTGAAGGCTGCTACCCTTGGTCACTGGTTGTGGCCTTGCCTCCTGGGCCATGTGTATGAGCCTGCACACAACATGAATTAGGGGTGCATCTTAACTATTTTTTGGAAGGCCACTCAATACATTTTAATCATTAAACTTTTCATTCAAAGCTTTTGAGAGAAAGTAAGAGAGAGACAACAAAGGAGAAAGAGAGAGAGACAGAGGGAGAGAGGGAGAGATAGAGAGAGAGAGAGAGAGAGAGAGAGGGAGAGAGAGAGAGAGAGAGGCTTTCCATTACTGGACTTCAGCAAGTGTCCTGCTGAGTTTGGCCTGTGTTCATTAGGGATTCAGATCTAGATCTAGATTCATGGAAATTTCTCTCTCGCTCTCTCTCTCTCTCTCTCTCTCTCTCTCTCTCTCTCTGCCTCTCTCTCTCTTCTCTCTGCCTTCTCTCTCTGTGTATGTGTGTGTGTGTTCTCAGTCAGCAAGGCATAAACACTTATATTCCTTTAAGATATTTTCTATATTTGCACTGCTCTTGCTTCATGCTTTGGCATCCTTCCTTCTCTGTGTGATTTTGCATTGTTCTTCTCTCAGGAGAGCAGACTCATCCCCCTCTTCCTCCCTTACACATTTACTAACAATACGTCCACACATTGAAGTGAAGCTTATATTGTTTTGCAGTCTTATCAGCCTGGTTATATTTAGAGTGGCAAGATACAGTATATTACATTTCAAATGGTTGGTCAAGTACCTGTATAACTGTGTGGATGGACAGATAAAGCACCTTGGAATACACACTGCTTTCCCCACGTTTTTTTTGGTCTTCTATATCTACTATCCCAGCAATTTAAAGAGCACATGAAATTCATATCAGCTGCGTTTAACGTATGACATCATTGTTATCCTTATCGTCTTATCATGCAGGATATATTTCATGTCTGGTTTATGGCTTTAGATTTGCAGCGATGAGGCTAATGTAGGTAGAACATTATAAAGAGGCTGCAACGCTCTCGTGATCAGGGACAGGATCCTGATATTGGAAGGTTGTGGGTTTGAGTCCCAGACCAGTTGGTTACCTTGTGCAAGATGATCCAGCAGCATGGTGTGTATGGGTTAAATGCAGAGAAGCATTTTGATGTGCTAATTTTTATATTTTAAAGTAAGCAGTCTCTCTCCTCTCTCTCTCTCTTTAGCAATGTGTGTGTGTGTGTGCGTGTGTGTGTGTGTGTGTGTGTGTGTGTGGAAGGAGGGAGAGAGAGAGAGAGAAAGAGAGAGAGAGACTAAGGTATGGACAGATTCATTACTGAATCTTTCTCTCTCTCTCTCTCTCTCTCTCCTCTCTCTCTCTCTCTCTCTCTCTCTTTTTTTCTGTTTATGATTTTATATGTATAGGGGAGTTGGAGAAGCAACAGGAGCGAAGACTCACCCCTTCCAAAAACAACGGAGCTCAGCTTGAGCTTCGAGGGAGACAAAGCTCACCATCAGGCACCATGCCACACACACACACATACACATACACACACACACACACACACATACACACACAGACACACACACACACACACACACACACACACACACACACACACACACACAAATAGTGAATGTCTGGCTATGGGAGGTATAATACGAGAAAATAAGGAAAGGAATGAGTGTGAACACCAGTGGAGGTGTGTGCCCTGTTGACTGGCAGACAGATAACAAAATTCTTAAGGTTAAAAAGTTACAAAAACGGCAAGACTTCAGTTCTTTTTACTTTCATTTAGCCCACAAACACAGGTATTTTTTTAAGTTATACTTTCAGTTTACAGAACTTAACTTCATATGTACTCGCAAACTTACATTTACATTTATTTTTCACTGTGACAGTAAAACGTTATGTATTGTGTTTTTTGACAGTAACCATCAAAAACAGAGCACAAATTAGTTGGCTAGAGCTGGTATAGATTAAAATGGTTAGATGTATATTTCTATTTAACATTTAGATTTTCATCAACGCCTTCTTTTGTTTTAGAATCAAATTGAACCACAGAATAATTTATAATGGTTCATCTCTATTGGCCAAATGGGGTTTTAGTGAAATTAATAAGGGAGTATGAGAGTGTGTGGACTTTGCCATTATTACCAAAGGGGTGGCCTAGTGTTTAGGGAGTTGGCCACAGGATCGGAAGATTGTGGGTTCAAACCCCTTACCAGTAGGTTGCCCTGAGGTACCATTGAGCAAGGTACCGTTCCCACCACTGCTCCCTGGGCGCTTTCATAGCTGCATGGTGTTTGTTTGTGCATGGGTTAAATGCAGAGATCCAATTTCGTTGTGCTGTGCTGTGCTGTGTATACTCACAATAACAAGAATAGTCACTTTCATAGTAGGGCTTTTATATTTTTATTACAAATCAATAAAGAAAATATTTAGATATAGTTAGGCATCCCCAAACATTTAACACAAACACAAATAAACATCTACAGTTTTTATCTACAATAAAAATGGTAGATTTTCAGTGTAATGCACATCTGCATATCAACTGCATGTCTAATTGCTGCATATGACCATTTCTCATCTTTAGCTTTTGGCTTATATGTGATTCTTTTTGCTGGTCAGGCAAGAAGGACATTGACATGGCGCAGAGTGGACACAATGCGGTAGAGGTAAGTGACCATTGTCTCCGCAGGTAAGTCCCTGCACTGCCTTTTATCTGGAAGAAGGTTCAGCTCATGGCAGACAGTAGGTGTTGTGCTTGATAGTTCTTATATAGTAATGGGCCACAATAGCCACAGACAGGGTTGCCATTTAAAGCTTGGTGTAGTTCCCCATTCACTAGAGTGAACATCACCCCTGGAGCTGTTTCAGACTCGCCCTGGAGCCAAAGCTAACAGCGGACCACTGGAGGTCAAACTCTTGCATACTCAATCTCCCTGCTACTCGATCCAGGGCTGCTAAGTGCACTGAGAAGGGGAACGCTTGGGTCTTTTAGCAGTTATCACACAGCCGTTTGGGGGAATGCAGTCTGTGAACAGGGCATTTTCCCAGCCTTAATACTTCTGTTTGCATAGTTGCTAAGGCTGAGCATGCAGAGCAGATCTGTTGCTATGACTGTGAAGGTGCAACCTGTAGGCCATGGTCCTGGACAGCCCAACATATTCACGTTTTCTCTACTACACACATTTTCTACAGTCACAAGACGTTTCACACTTAACAGTCTTGTTTACTTAACAGGTAAACAGTCTTGTTTGAAATGCTTATTTCAGATGGCTGCCATCTGTGTGTTTATGGCTTAAATGCGGAGAAGCATTTCATTATAGGTCAATGTGAAAGTCACTTTCACTTCCAGTCAGTTAGGTAAACATACCAGTATTTAGAGTTTAAGAAGTGTTTGATGTCTTATTTTAGAGGTGAAATGCTTTAAGATGACTAGTTGAAAGGTAAATAGCCTTTCATCTATTAATTTATTCCTTTTGATATTAGTTGGTAAGTTCCTGCATATGTCCCTATGTCTGACCAGCCAGGTGTTCTGTGTGTATTACCTGGATGTACACCCAGAGGTGAAGCTAATAAGAGCATCATAGCAAAAGCATCACCAAGTAAAATCATTGGTTAGGCATAGGTACATGTTTTCAGTTGTCATGGGTGCAGGCTTCAATCAGGAAAAACACAGCAATATGAAGGACCGGAGTCCAGGACCAGCACCACTATAGGCAATAGTGACAATAAAGTGTGAGAGTTGCTTGTTATGAAGCTTTGTGTGAGAGCTTGCTGCATCGACTCGTGGCACGGCTTCAAGAGGAGAAAATATGCACATTTGTTTACTGTTAATGAATTCTGCATTTTCAGGGGCAGTGTTTGAAATTAAAAGTGGAAAAGAGGAAGTGAGAGAGTGTAAGAGAGGAGCAGTTGTTTGTGTGTGTGTGTGTGTGTGTGTGTGTGTGTGTGTGTGTTGGGGGGTGGCACTCCCAATCCAGAATCCAAATTAGCACGCACATTAACACTTACATTAATGCAAGCCGTCACAATCTCCTCTGCAGCATCTCTGTGGGAATATTAAACATTCCTCAGCTGCCAAACCCAATTCTAACTACATTACCCAGGGGACCGTGCATTTAGCATCCTGATGGTGTTTTGTGACCTTAACTTTGCCTCTGTGAGCCTGCCAGTGTGTGTGTGTGTGTGTGTGTGTGTGTTTAAGGAGAGAAGAGGATGCAGTAGCTGGCACACAGGGTCACTGTAACGTTGGATGAATGTTGAAACTCCTGCGTCTTTCAAGACAGCTTTGATTAATGGCTTGTCATATCTCAACCCGTTCCCAGGATAAAAGCCAATTACCATGCTTTAAATCCTTAACCCCTTAATCCCTCAAGAGTCCACAAGTTTTTATGTGGTCTCATGTCTCATAACTATAACTTACATACATGCTTCACAGTATTTTCCAAAAAAATCATATCAATTATTGGGTAATAAAGTTTAAGCTTAATTATGGAGAAGGTGTTTTTTTTTTTTTTTTGGAGGGGGGGGTCACATTTATTTAAATGATCTTTTTTAGTAATCAATAAATCCTTCCTTCACTGCCCACCACACATTTTGCCAGGGTTGTTCAGCCAAACTATGCTAACTGGTTGCACTGACCCAAAATCCCAAAAGAGAAACAGCAATGAGAGGAGATGGAGGATTTATAGGGAAGGAATGAAAGAATGGCAACCAGCAGTTCACGCATCGTTGCAGTGAACATTTCATCAGAGATAAATAATTAAGTAATTTAAAGATTGCCTTTATAGTCCTGTCTTTACTGCATTGCTCTGATACGATTGTTAGGATCAGACAGGCTGCATCCCAAACCAACAATCGTGTACTATCTTATGCACTATTTAGTGTGGTAATATACAGTTTGGGACATAACCACAGTTAACGATTAGCTAAAAAACTAAATAAATATTATAACATACTTATTGTCATTATAATTATAACATTATAATAACATTATCTTTTATTACTCAACTTGACTTTAATAATAAAGACTTTACTGTACTTTATTTCCCAGCAGGCAACATTACTGACCCGTCATTAAAAAATAAACACAGCTGTCTGTACTTCTGTAAACTTCTCATCAGTTTAAGGGGATGGATTCTCCACAAGATACATGCAGATACTGCCAAAGTGGAGCCCTAGCAGAGATTGTTTTAGTGGCTTCAATACTTCTGTGGGTGCTGTATAGGTGTTAATAGTGCACAAAACGTACCATTTGTTCTCCTGTTTTTGTTCTTCTTGTTGTTGATGGGTGATTTAAATTTTTGTTTGCTTGGAACAGTGGTGAAATATACTCACCCATATTGCAGTCCAACATTTTCTGCCTTCTAAAGCTCTGTGTAGTCACATGACCGACAACTAAACTTATTTGGCTAAGAGTCGTGAAAACTTACAGCCACCAGGTCAGTACTTTGCAAAGCATGCCTTCAGTATTACACACTCACTTCAGGTTATATTGGTCTGACTCAGTTATGTGGTTTATGACACCACATGATACTCTATAACCTTTAAAACTGGATAAAAGGACATCATAAAGCCACAACGTGAATAAGAGGTTTTGGAGCCAGAATTTCTGTTATTTTTGTCCATTTACGCAGTGTACGGTATTTCATAAAGTCTCAGAAACTAAGACTGGTTGAGATAAATCAATGCAGTTTGATTGGACCAGCATTTCTTTCATTAATAACATTAGCTCCCATTGCTCATACACTACAGAAAAGAAGCAAATTCAGACACCAGGCATGGCCTGGCAGATTGACTACATTTGGGACAAAGGGGCAAATGTGTAAATTAGAATCTTGGTGAGTTATCTCTTTAAGGTTGCTATCACTGAGGTGGAAATTAATAGTTTGCAGTGGACCTGGCTGGGGTCCTTGCCCCTGCCAAGCCCGGTATGGGAATGGCTGATTGTGGTTGTGTGCTGAGTTGATCAGAGTGACAGCGTGGGCTCAGTGAGTGCTGCAGAACCCCCACCTCCGCCAACCCCTGCCAACCGTGAAGCTGCACGTAAATGTCAAGCCTCCCCAGAGGGCTGTGGTGCTGTCGGAACACATTGCAGCCTGGACGGGGTGGGGGTGGGGTCAGAGTAAAAGCCAGCCATCTCCTAGAGACCAGAGAGATAGAGAGTGTGAGTGCATGTGAATATACAACCAATGTGGGAACCAAATGTCCCTAAAATAATGGACAATAAGGACAGTTGTAACATTTTTATGCTTTGGTTGAACATTAATACGCAAAAGAAAATCAAAGCACTTCATAAGGTTAGAAATGCATTTTGGCGTGTGTGCGGAAGAGAAAGGTCCAGCCAGTCCACACTGATCGTCCAAACACACTTATCTTCCAGGTCAATGTGAGGGCTATAAAAAAGCAAACAGAAATAGAACAGTCACAAGACACACTGAGATATTTACTAGGGAGTGAGGCAGCATTAACAAAATTAAGCAGAGATGGAGACCATATCTAGACTCATCAGACTACTCAGAGTTGTTAGAGTTGTAATATATTTAACACAGACATAACAACTCCCCTTGAAATTGCAGCGGTGCACCAAACAACAGATTAAACATGTTATGCAAAGTGGCTTTTAAGTCATTTTCTCATCATTGTCATTTTTTTTCAAAATCGTGCCTTCCCCCTGAGATCCTATCAGCAGAGGTTGTGGTGTTTCTTTAATGTTATTTTAATTCTGGCATTGCCATGTTAAGTGTGCCGTCACTGCCTTAATGATGATAATGGATCCTACCTCCGCACAGGCAAGAACGTTTATGAGGGCTAAACACTTGCTCCCATGAGTGGAACAAACACTATGGTTTGCATAAAATGTGTGGGTGTGTATGTAGTGCCCCCCAAAAAAGTCTGATTCGGGCTTATTCTAGGGAAGCACTTTTCTATAATAAAGGCTTGCACATAAAAATCTTAAGGCTAATTAGCATACTCTTGTTTCATTCTTCAAACCCCTCTATTAGATAATTGCCTCTACCATCTATACTGTAGACCATATCATCAACCCTAGTCTAGGCAAACAGACCCTAAGCCATCCTCTGATAACACACGAGCTGGCAAAACGTTTCCAAAATGAATATTTAATCACGGCTAGCAATAATTGCACTGGGGCAGTTGAAAAGAATGAGGGCTCTTCTCAGAAAGAACGCGTGTTTGCCTTACAGAGAGTGTGTGAAAGACCATTTGCCCAGCGCAGTCTCTGTCCATCAGTCAGCCGGAGATGGAGAATTCAGGCCAGGTCCCTGAGGAGCTCTACCCTGCCAGCCCAGCACTGGGAGTGCAGATAATCACCGAAACATTCCACACTTTCTCTCCTTTCAGCTGACATTGCTTCATCCCTAACCTCCACCCCCCCGCCGGATAGACCAAGGTCTGTCACTTATTCGGCCCACTAGTTGTCTCCACCAATCAAAGTGATGGATCTTCAGGATGCTGATGTGATGGGCCTTTAGGGCCTGGGTTAGCATTTGTGAATTTACACCTGCACTATTAAGAAGACAGGGGGTCCAATGTAAAAAATGTGTCTCTCCCTCATGCATATTTCATTAACATGTCAGGGGGGTTGCTTCACAAATTATGAGAGGGTCGTGCAAAATAGTGGGTGGCATGCAGCTGACATATTCCGCACAACTGACTAATGTTTGAGGAACTAACAGTGGGTATTTTTGAGTTGATCTCCCTCCACCTTTTAAAACCAGGTTTAAATTTATGGCGTTTAGTTGTTGAGATACCTTAAACTTCAGCAGCAGACACATTGCTTAAATGGCTTCATGAGCTGCCACTCCCCAAAAAAAAATTTACCATCAAAATAACACCAGATTGTACTTTGTGAAAAGAAAATATAGTCTTGAACAATGTTGTCAATTCTTTTATTTATTGTAGTTTTTTTAGTAGATTTTTTTTTGATAGACCTCATGCTGATGACGCCATTACTTCATCGGGCATTTTACATCATGTCTCATGAGTAAGAAGTTTCTGGCAAATCACAGTTTGCATAAGTAGATATATGAACATGGTCATGCACATCTAGCCCAAACGAAGAAAAAGGGGTTCCATAGGGTCATTTTTAAAAGATAAAATAAGCTGAACAAAATGTTCAGATCACATGTGCATGCTGTGTGGCTTGCTGTAGTTTAGCAGCTACTTAATGCTGAATTGATGGAGAGTATTGTTACTGCTGTAAGAATGAAAATTGTGAGAAAACAGATGCATTGTGCTCCTGTCTGTCAGGAAACAAATGGTTCATTGCAGCATATGAAAAGATCCAGACAAATGGTTTAAGTTTTAGCTTTCTGACATCCTTGAGGATGTCACTCTAAACTCACTGGTGAGTTCTGCACACCTAGGGTTAGGGTTAGGGTTAGGGTCAGTGGGTTATATTGACTAAACGGCTTTTTGAATGGGACAGTAAAGGACAGCCAATCAGAACAAAGGTCATTTGCAGCTATTAGTCTTCAATGAATAGTCACAAGATCAGCACGTTTCATTTTGAGACAGAAGGTTGGGAGATGGTCATGATACAAATTATGACTCTTCATGTCGCATAAAAGCACACAAATGTTGAAATTAAGAACTTGTAAGCTCAAACAGTAGATCATAGGCGACAGAGATGATGAGCATTTGGCAGAAATTGTGTTCGAAATGAGAGAACAGGAGATTGCTGAACAACAGAGGGAAGGAAGGAGCAGGCTTATTGAACTGAACTGTGAAATGAAGGCATGCATTCGGACGTGTGTCTCCTGTGACGTCTGTAGATGTCCGACCCCCCGCCCCCTTGCCCCCACGTTTGACTTCTTATTCTAACCCCCTATTCTCCTATCCCACCACTTGGTTCCTTACACCCTCCCTTTAGATGAATGTTCCACATGCCCCAACATCATGCTGCTGGAGTGGTTTCCAAGGGAGACACAGGGGCCCTCAGTGTCCTCTTAACAACCACCACTTATTTCGTAATGCCACATGCACACTGCACAGACACTTCCACACCCCTCCACCTCTAAATAACCTAAATTCAGACCTCACTTTCTGTCCCTCTCCAAAGAGATGTCCTCATCACCCCTGTACCCCTCCCCACCACGCCAAGCTCCCACGCATGCCTGTTGTGATGTGTTTTCACCAGAGGGCTAATGGCCATAGAAGGAGGAGAGTTTTATAACATGTGATGCTGTCTCTGGCTGTTTTCTAAACTAGGTGTCAATTCACAACAGGCTTCAGACGTACCAGCTCAGCGTGGCAGCAGCAGCAGCGGCAGCGGCGGTGCAGCCACGGAGCCCCGAGAGCGTGGCCCTTCTTAACCACCGGGGAGAGCTTTACCAGCAGCCACAGCCTCAGCATCAGCCGCCGCTGCAGTGCGTCAGCCCCACGCCCTCGCACTCCCACCAGTCTGTGGCCGCCCTGAGCGAACTGCGGCCCGACACACTCATCCAGTGCCAGCAGATCGTCAAGGTCATTGTCCTGGACAAGGGCGGCCATGGGCGTGTGGAGGCCTTCCTCAGTCACAGCCCCGCCCACCAGCACCACCACCAGCAAATCATCCAGTCCGTCGTCTCCACGCCTGTGCGCTCACCGGACGGGGGCGGTTCCCAGCGGGAGAAGGACGGTTCCCAGCCTCCGCTGCCTCCACCCCCTCCACCCTACAACCACCCGCATCAGTACATCCCACCAGACCCACGCTTAGCCCTACAGAGGACCCCCAGTGGCTCTCGCAGCATAGTGTAGAGCTCAATGAAAAGATCTATGACAAACAGAATCAATAATAAATAAATGACCTTCACATGTGCACCCTTGACATCACCTTTGTATATATGTAAACAGAAAGAGATATAATGGAAAAAAAAGTCGGGAAAAATACATATCTATATGCATATATTTAAGCTAAATGAATTAAGAAAAGAAGAAGAAACAAAGTATCTACTTTATCAACTTTTCAAATATGTGAAATAGCAAATATGTGAAAATAAGGTTTACTTGATTCCTGTATATTTTGAAAAAGACATGTAGTTTTAACAAATTTCTTTAGCTGTTTGAACGCTGGAGAGGTTGTATGGCTCATTACTAGAAAAGGAATTTTCTCTGGTATTTTTAGAGCTAGATAAGAATATGAACCGCGGAAAACAACGTACCTAACAACAAAACCTAATTCCAGTGACAACCTCTTTACAAGTTAGCTCTGTTATCTTGAAGTCTTTTGTTACCTTTTGTGTGTATGTGCGAGCATTAGACTGACTGATGATGTGCGTGCCAAAATGAGAACACCTCACCACGATGAGCTGTTGCACTCTTTGAAAGCTTAGGGCTAGATCAGACATTAATGCTTATACGATTTCTTTTTTGGCTTCCCTCAAGGATTATAATGGGAAAGAACGAACAAGCTAAGAAATTCAGTTGAAAACTTTGAACCTGCAATATACTTTTCCCTTTCAACTGTTTACCCGTTCAGCGGTTAAGGTGTGTTTCTTTCGAAGTGAGGACTTAGAGCTTGTAATGGCTTGATATCTGAAAACACCCTTCAGCTTTTAGTCACGTGTTCATAAAAAGCAGTTTGAGAGTGACACACGATGAACAATCACGGCTCACTGCCAAACCAAGAGCCAATCCAGCCAGTTTTCTGGAAGCCTTTGCAGCGGCTATTCTCTCGCTCAGGAAACCCGGAACAGATGTGAAGGCACCGTCACATTGGTCATTGAGTCTGAACTCTATGTAGCATCTTAGGAAAAGCAGGAGGCACTCACAAAGATGACATTTTATCCAGCTTCCCTTTTTGCAGTCAATTTGTGCATTTGTCCATCTTAAACGACAGACAAAAAAATGGCAAATTTCTGCAAGAGATATACAGACCTTTTCCCTCTTACAACTGTGTAGTATATTCAGTACTCACCTGCTTTATTGAAGTCACAGCCAATGGACATACAGTTCTCAGTCAGTCCTCAGTAAGTTTGTTCCCATTTATGTAATGACCTCTGATGACCTTTAGTTTTGGCCTTTTGAACTCAAGTGACACTTGAAACATCACAAGACTTGCGTTGTTGGCACAAAAACACTTTAAACCTGAATGTTTGTCTGCTTTGCTCTTGTTTGAGCTAGATGGGGAAAAAATGAACAATGGCTTTGTTTTTTGTGTTTCTTTCCTTTTATTCCAAGTGTGTAAATATCACATCCAGAGTCTGAATGAGGAGCTGCTGTCATTTTGGTAAATGTTAACAGTCCATGAGCCATCCTTATCTGGGGTTGGTCATCGTCTGCCTGGTCTGGAAGCCTCAATGTATTAATCATGAGCACCATCGGCACGTGTTGAATAGACGTTCCTCCCAGCTCCTCTGTTCTGTTATCAGCCCAAGCGCTTTGTTCATAATTACATTGCTGCTGTTTGGAGCACCCCTATCTGATCCTGTCCCTCTCATTTCATTCCTTTTCACTCCCTTATTTCATTATAGGGTAATGGCTGAGGCAGTTGGAAACCATTGTTAGGAAAAACGGAGGGAGCCAATCTTGTTGGAGCTAGCATGCAGTCAGGGTTGATTTAGCTGGCCCAGGCTTGTCGATTGGACAGCAGCAAATTGACTATTTTCATCTATTCCCATCTCCCCTAGACTGCACCACTCTGTCTCCCCAAAATAAACAAGATAGGCTACCTAGCTGACCTCGGTCCTTCATCAAGGAGAACACCATCTTTCCTTTCTCTCCCCAGTGTGAGTATGAGGACCTGACCTTGGAGATCTCAAATTCTTTTCAGATTTTTTTTTTTTTTTAACCGTCTAGTCAGAATCAAAAGTGAGCTTCAAAGCCAGGCCTTTTCCTTTAATAACACCTGAATGAAATATTGAGTGATTGAATTTCATTTTTCTCTTCACACACTCCCTCAGGGGGTTAACGCAGAGGTCATGGAGACCCCCAGATGAACTGTGTAGCACTCTTTGCTTTTGTGAAGTGTCTGCGGTGCCTGAAACTTTGGACATAATCGGTCTATCTGTGCTAACAGCATAGAGGCTTCAAAAACAGGAGTCTCACATGCAGCCAAAGGCTAAGATGCTTATGCTTACTCTGGATTTAAATGCTGTCGAAAGGGCTAGTGCACTAGTACCTGAAAATTGCTCTGACTTTTAAATCAGGCTGACGTTGTGTGCGCTCGAGGGGCTCTGACATGGCTAAAACCAGTTGGTCACATTCTACCATTTGCTTTGACCCTTTCCGTTCTCTGTCTATGCGTTAATTACATGCTATTAAAATTATTTCTGTCTATACTCTTCATATTGAACTGTGCCTTTTTTATTTTTTATTACTTTCAACAGTTATGAATGCCATGGCAGTGTTGGCAGGACTTAAAAAAATAGTAATTATTGATTTCATTATCTGTGGGTAAGTGTGGATGAGAAACTGGTATAACATTGTATAGCAGTGCTGGATTAGTGCATAGTTACATTTTACCAGACCTGAGCTGACTTTCCATTATTTTACAGAAATGTTACATAAATGTAAATATTTTTTTCCTGTCATTTTAGATCTATTCGTATTTATTTTGTCCACTTTTCACATTTCTACCCTCTGCTACCACTTTTCTTTTCCAAATTAATATTGCAGACTCATCTTTAAATAGATACATTTCCTTTCTCCACATATATCAACACACAATACTGCACAATGATACTTAAAACAACATAAACAAAAATACAGAAATATTCCATTTTCATAAATATTTAAAATATCACTTGCAGCTGAGAACTGGTGCATCCGACATCTATCAGTTGTCCTTTTTGTTTTTAAACTCAATTGGAGTTCATCTGTGCCTAAAAACATTGCCCTTCTTTATTTTTCTTCTTTTAGCTGCTCCTGTTAAGTGTGGCCACAACAGATCAACCGTCTCCATCTCTCCTGGTCCTCTGCATCCTCCTCCCTCAAACAAACTACCTGCATGTCCTCTCTCAGCACATCCATAAACCTCCACTTTGGCCTTTCTCTTTTCTTCTTTCCTGGCAGCCCCATCCTCTGCATCCTTCTCCCAATATAATCCTCATCTCTTCTCTGAACATGTCCAATCCAAAGCAGCCTTGCTTCTCTATCTTTGTCTCCAAAACATCCAGTCTGAGCTGTCCCTCTGATATACTCATATCTAAACCTGTCCTTCCTCAACTGACCTAATGAAAATCTTAGCATCTTTAATTCTGACACCTCCAGCTCTATGTAGTCAGTCTTTCAATAAGGACCACTGTCCCCCATCTGTATAGTATCGCTGGTCTCACTACCATCCTGTAACCTTTTCTTTCACTCTTGCTGGAATCCATCTGTCAGAGATCCCTCCCAGCATTCATCTCCATCCAACCTGCCTGAATTCTCTTCTTCACCTCTTTTCCACATTCCCCATCAATCTGAACAGCTGATACCAAGTATTTAAATTCCTCCAACTTTGTCACCTCTACTCACTGCATCCTGACGACTGCGCTTTCCTCTGCTCTCCTCCGCTGTATTCTGCCTTGGTCCTTCTCACTTTCTTTGCTCTCTTCTCTGTCTCTGTCTAGCCAATTGGTATAGCTCCTTTTCTCCCTCCTTACTAACCTCTCATACAATTCAAATACCTTATCTTTTTCCTTCATCACTAATTTCTTCATCCTTTCTTTGGACTACTGTCTACTTTCTTCATCTCCATGACTATCCTATTTCTTCTTCACAAGCCTCTTCTTCTGTAAACGCTCCTGAACTTCCACCACCAGGTTTCTTATCTCCCTTCTTCCTTCCAGATGTCAAACCAAGTACCTTTCTATCTGCCTCCCTTATCATATTTGCAGTAGTTGCTCAGCAATCTGATAAATTTTCGCTACCTTCCAGTGCATGTGCTAACTCCTGCCCTATGCCCAATCACCAAAAAGTCATTGGACATAACAAAGAAAGGAACACACTTGTGTATATATGATCTCACAGACAATGGTGTATCTCAAAATGAAAACTAAGCCTTGAGGTTAAAAGAATTGCCCAGACAGGAATTTGTCCAAACCCAGATCTGGGGAACATTCTAGGAAATTCTTACACCATTGCCCAAAGGTACAGTAGCTATCTTAATTTTCAAATGGTAGATTTGAAACCTCCCACTGTCATCCTGGACAACCACACTAACTGGGTATTTGGGAATGGCAGGCCTTGGTCAGGCAGGTAAGCAAAAACCCAGTTGTCAGTATAAAAAAACATTTAAACTTTCTTCGGTCGAGCAAGGTACGGTTGTGACCTCATACAAAAATTGTTCTCAAAGATCACAATAACATCATGCTCCACTATAAAGGAAAACTGAAATTCATGCAAACTATCCAAGTGCTTCTGTCCATTTTTTTCTGTGCGTAAATTCAACTTGTATAATCCAGTTCGTTATGTATACATGTGCCATACTGGCTCACAAAGTAAAGTACTTAATGGCCTTAATAGGCTTTTTCTGCACATTTGAAAAAACTGTTCTATGAATTTTATATATTGATGTACATAGAATTGTTTGTCCTTTGACTTAATTCTCTCTCTCTCTCACTCATTTTCATAGCCACTTGTCCTAATTGGGGAATTAGGGTCCAGGGAGGGGGGTGCTGGAGCCAGTCCCAGCTCTCACAGAATGAAAGGCGAGGAAACACCCTGGACAGGTCACTTTGACTTAATTGCTTAAGAAGCTTATGGTAAAAAGCTACAGACACAGCTCAGTATTAATGAGTAACAGCATCTTCGGTGTAAGAGATCCTGTAGAGAAATGTTTCTTGACATGTCCCAGGAATTTGTTCTTATCACTTTGCTTTTCGTTTTCTGTGGCATTTACTGTGGTGCTGCCCTCTGGTGCACCAGTTGCATTCAGTAAATATAAAAGTAAAATCAAATGGACAAACAAGGTTTTCAAGAAAAAAACTATTACAGAAGGGTTTTTATAATTTATTTTATAAACTCTATTATAAACTTCTATTAAACAATAGAATATATGTTTGTGAAGCATTTTATTACCTTATTTTCAAAATCATGCATTAAGAGTACAAATATTCTATATCAAATTCAATGTTTTATAAAAGTGCTTCTTTTATTACTGCTCCAAAAATAATTCTTTTAAGCAATGTCCAGGAATAGCAATTAGCTGCTGAAAATAAAGTCTCACATAAGCAAAATAAAAACACTTTTTAAAAACAAAAAATAAACTAAAAACTAAATTAAACTAAAAAACTAAAAACAAGAAATATTATTGAGCCTTTCTGTATAATACACTGCAAGATAATTTAACAATAACTGTACTTTTTAACAAGTTGAAAAGAAGCAAAGCAATAATTTCTCTGGCCTGAGATAATATATTTGTAGTGTATTGTGAATGCCCTCTTTTAAGGACCAGCTATAAGCACATGAACAAAATAACTGAAATAATTCTTAGAGTTAACACCCCTTAAGTGGGAAAACATGCACCATATGTAGAAATTTCGGATGCAAAATTGAGAGCTTAACTTACATTCTTTACAACATTCATGGAAGGTTGAATTATATACATATAGTCAATTTTGGAATGAATCCTCTTATGACACAGCGTTACAGTTTAAGTTAAATTATGTAAGTTAATGTTTGTTGTCTAATTTTGACACAGTGTAAAGTGCAGCATACAATTGGAGATATTATGTTTTTTGAAACAACAATAAAATGTATATATTACTATCCACTGGTTTCAACTGTGTCACTTTTCCAATATAGACCAATAAGATTACATAGAATTGACCAGTCCATGGTCCACCCTCAAAAGCAATGTTTCATAGCAACTGTTTCTAGGTCACTCTGTTGCCATATGCTTTTAAGTTAGACAGAACTTTTAAGTTTTCAGAACAGCAAAAAAAAACCTATTCAGCCTTAAACAATTAATTTAGCAGGATGTCCACTGATTATCCAATCTCCTTGTTCCTGTCATTAAAATATTTTGGCTGTTTTATGTAGCTGTGCATGTTTCAAACCAAATGGAGTCCATCAATATGTGTTGAACAATGTATAATTCATATAAAATTGGGTCTTTGAAGAACCTTCAAAGGGACACTTCTACTTCTTCTTCTATGTTTCAGAAAATTTTGAACTAAAGACAGAAAATCCACTCGTGCTGCAAAATGTGAAAATAAACATGATTGCATGTTCAATTAATTCAATTTTTTTCTCTCTCTAGCTTGACAGTGGAACAAGGAAGCAGTTGCACTGGCCGTGGTACTTTTCATTCATTTCCTGAATGTCCTTCTCTGTACTCGGGACAGGAAAGTAACCTCAGACAGAAGCTTCAGCAATGTTCGTTTGATGATCTGTGAAGACTTTATCTCCTGCAGACTTGATCTCCTCACTAGGTGTGGTCATTTTGTGCCAACGCTATGGTGAACAAAAGAAAATACTTTAATATTTTAGTATTGAAATGCATACAAATCAAATGAAAAAAGCAAATTTACAAGAGGAGGTAAAAAGATTCTCACCTTGTTAAGTAAGTTAATGTTAAAAGCTTTTATAAGTCATTTTGGACCATCTAGTGGTCTATTCTCATGAAAACTTTGCACAGTGTAAATGGGTGGAAAAATGTTTGACAGGACAAAAACCATTACTGCCAAAGGTAAAAAATACAAAAGCACAAATAAATATAATTGCAATTTGTTTCCAAACAATGTACTATTTTAACCCATTTAATTAAATGTTGCACAGAAGGAAACTGACAGAAACAGTAGTGCGCAGGGTGATTATATGTTCAGACTGCAATGCTGAAATGTTGCAAATTCAAAATGTTCTTAAACTTGACACGGATGTTTTCAAATTTCTAATCTGAGATATTTATGCGTATGCAGTCCTGGACCTGATCTGGGAACTGTTTGAAGAAAATTATGCGAGATGGTTTTTAATTGTTTTTCATAAGTGCCACTAATAACTATGTAGTTACACATTAATAATGCATGAAACAACAGTGTAACTACTACTGATGTTTTTACTGCTACAGTTGGATTACAGAAGTGTATCTTATATAATGTAATTGGTATTTTACTGTAATTACACAAGTGTGTCCTTCTGTCATTACATGTAATTTCATAAATTAATGAAGGTAATCCATATGCTAGTGTAATCTAGCTGTATAAATGAATAAATCACCAGTAGTGATGGTGTCATGCATTAATTAATGTGCATATAGACATTTGTTGGAGATACTTAATATAAAGTGGACCCGTTTTTTTCCTTTAATAACAATATCATCACATGCAGACACCATCATCCAGTGGCAATATTGTGATATTTAGTTGATAACTTGATATAATATCTCTTCATATTAGTAGTATTTTGACCATTGTGCAGAATTGAACTGCAAGGCTTGTAATGGGAACATAGTTTAAAGTGCTGTTATGAAAACAGAGAAGAAAAATGAGAGCGAGAGAACAAGAGAGAAGGATATAAACTGAATGCCTGGGAATTTATAAGTTGTGCGTATCCACAGATCAGTAGACCAGAACCTAAAATAATCCTTGCCTGCTGAATGCTGCCTTTGGTGCTGAAGAACATGAAGATGACATATCCTGGGATAAGCACCATGGAGGAGAGGGCCATGAGCCAGCCAATGCCCTGCCCCCAGGCTGGGTACACATACTTCCCCAAGGTCAGAGGGGTCATTTCTATGGCACTAAAGGTGAAAACTCCCTACACACAGGAAACACAAGAGTCATCAGCTTTATCAATGCACTGTCCAATACATGGATGGATGGATGCATGGATGGATCAATGGATGGCTGAATGGATGGTCATCCAGATGGAATAAACGGTTGAAATAATTAAGTGAAAAGATGCACTCTTCTTATTGCATCCTTTACATATTTAAAAAATATATTGGATTGCATTGATAATAATATCTAACCAGATAGAGTGGACAAATATATACAACCATAATGTTCGGCAATCAATGTAATACAATTACATTGGGGGGGGCGCGTGGTGCTGGAGTCCATCCCAACTCACGCAGGGCGAAGGACAGGGGCACACCCTGGACAGGTCGCCAGCCTATCGCAGGGAGGAGCAAACTGACGGGGACATCCATTTAACCAGGTCTTCATGGAACAAAAATGGTTCTTTTATGACATTACAGAAAAAAAACCTGGCATTGCTTAATGGTATACTTTTTAAAGAGTGTATATTTTTTTGTTTTTGGCCACAAGGGTGCATTAAATATGGGAAATTATGTTAATTCCTCCCTTGTATATACTACCCTGAATATAATAATATTTGATTCCATAGAATACTTTATGCCCAGAGAATAGAGAGATCATTTTCCATACCAGACAGATTAGTGGTGTGAAGTAGAGCCAGCAGAGTTTCCACCAGTTGCATGGCCGATAACCAATCATGTCCTCAATGTTATTATAGAATTTTTCAGCACCTGCAGTACAGAGAAAGTGAAAGGTGATGAGCTGCAAGTAGAGCTTATAACCTGCAAAGAAGCTTTCTGGTCAGATAATATGTTGTGATGGTGAAGTGCAAATGAAGACACATTCTCTACAAAGAACACACTTATATATTATGGTTTTCTCTACACATTTGTTTTTACTTGATTTTGATCTTTATTAGATTTTTTTATTTGATCAATGGCATCGAAACACAATTGTACTTTTTAAAAGTACAAATTATGCACATGTGAATTCCCTGCCCCACTTTTTTAATTCATTGTGAATCATTTGTTTGAACATTGGATGTTGTATACCATAAAGCCAGGCTATGGAGATTGTCTCAAAGAAGACCAGGAAGAGGAGGCACATCCCACTCGCTGAGTAATAGTCAAACAGCTTGAACACATACAGGCCACCCTGAAACAGAGCATATGCACAAAGACACCAAACTAAATTAACATTAAACAATAATGTAACAGTGCCTGCCAATGGATATACTGTACTGTATAAAAAAAACTCCTTTCTTTATATTTGGTAAGGAAATGACCTTGATGTTGAAAATATTTACTACTTAATATTCAATGCCTATTAAACTGTCTTATCTTTCTAAATGAAAGAAATGGGAGTAAATATTTTACTGCGACTGGCTGCAAAGTGCCTAAAGATGTCTAGATAAAGGTGTTTCTAACCATTTAGTTTTCAAAAACAACAACAACAAAAAAAACTCTGAAACTAGTCAGGTACAGAAACTGGACTGAAAATGAGAGGCAAAAACGTAGAAATATCCCTCAACTTCTTCTCCTTATGGCTGCTCCCGTTCAGGGGTCGCCACAGCGGATCAACCATCTCTATTTCTTCTTCATCTTCCTCCTTCAAACCAACAACCTGCATGTCCTCTCTCACCATCTTCAACATCCTCCTTCCAATATAATCCTCATCTCTACTCTGTACACGTCCAAACCAATGCAACCTTGCTTCTCCAACTTTGTCTCCAAAACGTCCAACCTGATCAGTCCCTCTAATATACTCATTTCTAATCCTGTCCATCCTCGTCACACCCAACGAAAATCTCTATGCCTCCTTTCTTTTTGTCAGTGGCACCGTCTCCAACCCATACAACATAGCTGGTCTCACTATTGTCTTGTAAACCTTCCCTTTTACTCTAGCTGGTATCCGTCTGTCACAAATCACTCCAGCCACTCTTCTCCACCCATTCCAACCTGCCTGCACTCTCTTCTTCATCTCTCTTCCACACTCACCATTACTCTGAACTGTTGATCCCAAGTATTTAAACTCCTCCACCTTTGTCACGTCTACTCCCTGCATCCTAACCACTCCACTTTCCTCCCTTTCATTTACACTCATGTATTCTGTCTTTGTCCTACTCTTTCATTCCTCACCTCTCTAGAGCATATCTCCATCTCTCCAGGTTCTCCTAAATCTGCTCCCTACTCTCACTGCAGATCACAATATCATCAGCAAACATCATCGTCCATGGAGACTCCTGTCTAACCTCCCTCAACAATAAATTAAAAATACAAGAAAGCCAGTCTCTTTGGAAGCAAAATATGAAGAAATGACGGTTAAAATTTATGAACAGTACTATAAGTCTGGAATTTGGTCTGTTATACTGATTTGTAACCCAAACAAACAAAGTACAAATTGTAGCATAAGGCAGTGCCTCACCTGTGTGATATTTGATAAGCCAATAATGAAGGATACAATGCACACAATAAGGATGAAGACTTTCTTCCTCTTTCTCAGGACAGCAGGATACTCATCCATCAGAGCTGTTATGAAACCTTCCACAGTACAGAACTGTGAAGAGATCATACCTTTACTTATTTTGTCATCCAAATACTTATTCCTCAACAAGTGCAGAAATAATATTCTCAGAACAATATAATTAGGTACTAAAGTCCATATTTCTTTTTATTGCAATGTGATGGACATCTGACCGGTCCAGGGTGTTACTCTGCCTGGATAGAAATACTGTAGTCATATTTGATTTCATTATTATTCCTATTTTTTTTGGGAAAAATAAACCATTTAAAATGAAATTCTTAGAAAACAATCATGTTCTTATTTACAGTAGGAGGGACCAATTTCCTGAGTGAAAATAGCATTCTAGACCATAGTCTAGACTATGAACATGAGTGTCAGCCTAAGTACTGGGATCCTTTCAGACTGTAAAATTGAGCTCTATATCAGGGCCCCTAAAATAATACATGTAAGACTCTCTGTTGTTGTTTGTATTTATCTGCATGTGAATGTAAACACACATCTTACCTGACTGTCCAGTCCCAGCATTAAAAGCATGGAGAAAAACAGGATGGCCCACAGGGAGGACATGGGCAGCTGAGTGACTGCCTGAGGATAGGCCAAAAACGCCAGACCTGGACCTGATGTTTAAAATCACATAGCAAATTAAGTATCAACCAAGCAGTAAATATTAATCTATAAAATAAAATATTATTATTAAATATTATTAAATATGAATTTACGGTTTACTAAAATGGTAATGAAAACAAATAAATAAGCAAAAACAAAGTTTTATACAATTTTAATTATCTTTTTATTAGCCTTAAATATAAGAAGCCATAGCTCTACAGCACAGTAATAAAAGGGGTTGAATTAGTTCATTTTATACCTCAGTATAATTGTCCAGGTTCTAATGCCGGGATATTTTTTTCATATAAAATTATCATAAAAAAAAGAAAAACATGTTTGTGTTTAAAGTAAAGGGGATAATCACTGGTTAATAGGAATATTCGCCACAACTATCTTGGCATTAACATAGTGCTACAATATCAAAGCTCCATAAACTGAACTACACAACTGGTGTATGTTCTGCTGGACAGTGTGTGAATTCTCCTACCTGAGGCAGCGAGCTCCTGGATGGGTTTTTTGGTGATGTAGGACATAAATCCTACAATGGAGAAGATGACAATGCCAGCAAACATGCTGGTGAAGGAATTTATACAGCACACAATGACAGCATCTCTACAACATGGAGGAGAATCTCAAGGTTAATATACAGGTTAGTTGCAATTTGTATGCAAAGCATTATTTCTTGTGCAAGGGCATTTAAGTATGTAGTAAGGACATACTAAGGGCAGTGATATGCAAAACTCTGGGCGCCTTTTGTCAAAAGACAAACATTTTTCTGGAAAAATCATTGCTCTTTTTTACTCTTTATTCGCTAAAATAAAGACACATCGTAAGGATATATTTAAAAAAATATGGGAATATGTATGTAGTATATTTGAACCTTCATTGGCCATTGATCTAACAGTGTTTTATTAAGCACTTGCTGGTCAGTCCTCAGCTCTTCCTGTAATGTAGCTTGACTATTATTCTTTACATTTAAATTGCTTTGGGTAAAGCCATCTGCTAAATGAGCACAGTAAATCTAAATTTCTATATATATTCTACATACATTTCAATAATAAAGTTCCCTGTAAAGTTTTGTCCTCTGGATAGAATCTCATTTTATTTATCTGTGGCCAAACTTTTTAAGAATGACACAAATATTAGTTTTCACAAAATTTATTGCCTCAGTTTTTCATGGTGGTGATTTACATAAGCTCCAGAATGTAAGAGTGATCAGATGAATTGCAGTTATTTGCAACGTCCCTCTTTCCCATGAAAATGAACATAATCCCTAAAATCCCATATCCATTACAATTCAGCCACAAAAAGACCTGTTAACATCATTTCAGTGATCCTCTGGTTAATACAGGTGAATATTGAAGAGGACAAGGTTGGAGATCACTTGATCTTGCTGATCGGGTTGGCAGAACAGAGAGAATAGCAGACTGGATGCTTTAAAAGGAGAGTGGTAAATGAAATCATTGGTCTTCCTCTGGTAACCATGGCTATCTTCAAGGAAACGCATGCAGTCATCATTGCTTTGCACAATAAGGGCTTCATAGGCATAGTTGCTGCTAATAAGATTGCAACTATAGGGGCACTACCAGCACAAATCTTGCTTAGGAATGGCAGCGGACAGGTGTGAGTGCATCTGTCCGTACAGTGAAGTAAAGATTTTTTGGGAAGGCCTGGTGTCAAGAAGGACTGAAATGAAGCGACTTCTCTCCAAGAAAAACATCAGTGTCAGACGAATATTCTTCAAAAGGCAGTGGGATTAGGCTGCTAAGGACTGGATTGAAGCCATTTTTGCTGAGGAATCCCCTTTTCGATTATTTGTGGCATCCGGAAAACGGTTGTCAGGAGAATAAAAGGTGAGTGCTACCTTCACTCTATTGTCATGCCAACAGTAAAGCATCCTGAGATCATTCATGTGTGTCTTTCTTCTCACCCAAGGGAGTTTGCTCATTCACAGTTTTGCCAAACAACATATCCATGATTAAAGAATGTACCAAAACATCCTCAAAGAGCAACTTCTCCCAACCATCCAAGAACAGCTTGGTGAAGAACAGTACATTTTCCAGCATGATGTACCACCGAGCCTTAAGGCCATAAGGCAAAAGTGATAACTAAGAACAAAACATTGACATTTTGGATCCATGGCCAGGAAACTCCCCTTAATCCAATTGAATCCCATCCCTTGTCATCAATCCTTAAGAAGCTGGTGGACAAACAAAAACCCACAAATTCTGACAAACTCCAAGAATTGATTCAGTTAAGATTTGGCCAAGAAGTTGATTGACAGCATGCAAGGGAATTCCAGAGATCTTGAAAACGAAGGGCCAACACTGCAAATATTGACTCTTTGCATTAATGTAATTAATTAAAGCCTTTGCAACTCATGAAATGCTTGTAATTATATTTTAGTATGACACACAAACATTTTACAAAAAGATCTGAAAACACTGAAGCAGCAAACTTTGTGAAAACCAATAAAAAACACTCATTCTCAAAACTTTTGGCCATGGCTGTAGAAAACTGTCAAAACAAATTATTTGACAAGGAGAGTCCCAAACCATAGTTACTTGAAAATACGTAATTCAGTAATTCTTGATAAGTACTAAACCTCCACTTTCAAACTGAGAGCATATCACTTTTTAATGATGCTGGTACTTATGCTGAGGTTGGAAGAATAGTGTGGGAATTATGCATTATGTTTTCTGTTTTTTTTTCAGTGTGGAACCTGAAGTCTTTACACTATATATACCAGATGGAATCTACAAAGTATAAGTACAAAGAGTTTCTGAGAACTGAGAGATGTACCTGTAGACATTGTTGTTGAATGGATTGTAGCTCCCCAAAGCAATCAGTGAGCCCAAACCCAGTCCATAAGAGAAGAATATCTGAGTGGCAGCATCCAGCCACACCTAAAAACCCAACATACATTTGTTGTCAGTAAGGTCAGAATTGTGTTAGCAGCTTCAAAGGGATCCTAGTGTTTTCTGAGACCTCAGTTATTTCAGTCATATCGATCTTTAGAGGTTATTCATGGCAATTACAGAGAGATGCCTGCATGGAAGGGTGCTCTGTAGCATCTGGAGCAACATCCAACATGCTGACTTGACAAGAATGATCTATTTGCATACAGTATAGTATATACACATATCTTGTTATGTCTTTATGTGCTACTGTAATTAGATTATCAGTGTTACTGTGTCATCTTTCTTGCTTTGTTTTAAGGTTTGGGATCAATTGTGTAAACGTCATGCCTTTTCATTTCAAGGTGTATTTATCTTGTTAGTCATTGCACATTACCCTGTGACACAAACATCATGATGCACAAGATTTAACAGACATAAAGTCTACCTCTGATTTCAGCAGTTTTTTGAAGTCAGGGGTGATGTAGAAGAGAACGCCATCTATAGCTCCAGGGAGGGTGACCCCTCGGAAAAACAGGATGAAGAGCATGAAGTAAGGATAAGTGGCAGAGAAATACACCACCTGAGGGGGTAATCAAGAGAGGGAGATGGAGAGAAAAATAAGATGAAGGCTTTCTGGCAGAGAGTATCATTTAGATGTTCTGATGGCCAGGTATTTGAAGGTACATGATTTATCTATTTCGTAGGTTAATGCTCATGTAAAAGTGGTCCAGCAGGGTCTATCACGGCTGTGGGCTATTGGAGAGTTAATTTAATCCCCATATGCAGTTCAGATTCATGATTAACCTCTAACTACAGGGAAAGGCTTTTCTCTCCTGTTCTTTTGCATTCAGGCTTGGTTCACTGCAGTCTCAGCGAATTAAGTACATTATTTACACTGAAAGTAGTTCTGATACATCATTTGAACATTAATAAAACATATTACATCAACACTATTCATACCAAAAATAAATATGTACTTATGAAATGTGTAGGTGTAATTTTTTTCTCAGTTCATCAAGTGAACTGACTGCACCGCTTTTATCTATGTGTAAGCGGTCATAAAGTATGCAGGTCATAAATATGAATAAAGATGATGGGAGCAGCGTAGTAAAATGATAGGAAAACATTTTGTAGGTAAAAACAAAGCAATAGCTAGTGCAGGACTATCTAACAGTAACACCTTTCCAGTCCATTCCACCCCTTTCCAGATGGAGAAATAGACCAGGACCCACGCCAGGGCTAGAGTTCCAGCCAACGGCCAGCGCAACTCCCCCGGCTCCTCCAGCCCATTGGTCATCTGATGCATGTTTCTCCTGAAGGGACATACAAAGACAGCACACACTCATCAGAGGACAGACTACAGCTTCTCTCAAAACTCTTTAACATGAGATGCCGAGAGGACTGCAAAAGTCCAGGGAATTTTTTTTATGACCTGTTTTCCACATTTCCATATAAATTATATCCAAAAAGACATACATTCTTGAAATTGTATTACTTTGCTTCTAAAGGCTAATTATTCAATAAAAAAGTAAAATAAAAAAATAAAAAAGCTATTGTTCAGGAATAGAACCGAAAAACAAGTAAAACAAGGTTCATTAAATACAATTGCTACTATTTTAATACCTTCCATCCATCCATCCATTCATCCATCTATGTATCCATCCTCTCATCCATCCATCCATCCATCCATCCATCCATACATACATCCATGCATCCATCCTCCCATCCATCCTTATCAAAGAGTTCTGGAACCTGTTTCAGCAGCCTTTGGGCAAAAGATGTTTGACACACCCTGGACGGGTTGCCAAACAATACCAGTGTTTTAACACATTGTTTAATATGAATTAACGTGAAGAACAAACTTCATAACACGCAATGCATTGTTTTTAATTTAACATGTCTGTTTTCAAGGCACTGTAATCAAATGCCCATTGTAGCTAATCAGAAGTGATCATGATAAGACTGATCAGACTTCACTCACTCCCAGAACTCTGTGACCGCACTGGTCAGGTTGGTGGTGTCTGTCAGGCTGTAGTTGGAAAAACAGCTCTCGGTGTTCCAGGGGTTATCACAGCTCTGCCACGGCAACTCCTGCACACAAGTAAAGAGGGGGGATATGAAGCTGGAAAACAACAACACAAGTAAAGAAAGAAAAGAGTAATTTCTCTGCCTCTAAGAAAGCACAATAATCAAGAGGCCTCCTAAAAATCAAGGTTCCTTGAGGAAATTGGTTCTTGATAAAATTCTTAAAAAAAAACTCTTACATTAATGTCTGATATGTTTTTATGCTGTTTGAGAACCCGCATGCTCAGTTTACTTTTACACACACACACACACACACACACATTTGAAGTGATTGTCTGTCTTAAAACTGTCAGTTTGTAAAGAGCGTTCCATATATGATAACAATGAAGTTGTACACTCAAACCCGTGCAGCAGTGGGCAGCTATTGAAAGCGCCCGGGGAGCAGTGATGGGGACGGTACCTTGCTCAAGGGTACCTCAGGGCAACCTATTGGGAAGGGGTTTGAACCCCCGATCCTCCGATCATGCGGCTAACGCCCTAACCACTAGGCCACCGCTGCTCCTCGAGAGAGGAGAGATAAGAGAGATATCTAAGAGATATTAAGAGAGATAAGAGCAAACAGTATGTGGAAACCAGCAGTAGCTTTTTCATGGTGTTGCTTTTTTAAAGAAATTCCATCAGAGGAGAAAATAATAAAAGACAAGTGAAATAAACTGATGAAATAGATTGGACTGCAATCTGGATAAACGAAGTTTAAGGAATGATAACAATCAATTTTTTTTTAAGAAATATAAGTGATAAGGATGGATGGATGGATGGATGGACAGGCAGATGTCAGGTAATCAGTAATATCACATAATCTCTCGAGTCAAAATCCTAAAATTAAATTCTGAAGTGGTCCTGAGGCTTTTGCAATTTTCCACAATGCAACCAAATGATCAGTGAATACCACAGAGCACTACTTTAGCTATAGATATCCTAGTCATTGCCAAATGGTTAGGAGAGTTGATGACTGAACCTAAACCAGCAGGAAAATGTGTGCAGTGAAAGGGGAGAGAAAATTGCTTTTCCACTCCTGCATCCATGGTTGAAGTGCCCTTGGGCAAGGCACTTAACACCACAACTGGTTACGCAGCCCGCTGCTCCTGTTCCCGGTGTGTGTTCACTACCAGTGTGTGTAAAAGACGTTAAACGCAGAGGAGAAATTCACTACTGACTGTTCACAATCTGAGTGTGTGAGAGCATAAGCATGGGTTTTCATTTATTTGATTTAAACCCATAGAATGACTGCAGTTTTTTCTGAAAAGGTAGACCTAAATTATTAACAGCTTTCAGCAGGACCATCTCGATAGCAAATGGCTGATTGACAGTCTGATGTCTAAATTTCACTTCTGTTCTTGGTCAGTGAGAGCATGCTGAAAATACAAAGCGGTCTCTGCACCGAGTTCTCAGAACCGGGACTAACAACTGCTGATCTGGAGAATGGCTAAAGCACCCGTGAAAGTGGAAAGATGACTGTCGAGAGAATAAAGTGGAGCTGCTTCTTGTACATAAGTTGTCTGACCAAAAAATAAAGAAATGAATAAAAAATAAATAAGCCAAGATGTTTCAGAGTTAAGTCTGAAAGAGTGTTATTTGAAGCTTGTCTAAAAGTCTACAGCCTGTGCTATGCAGCGAAGAGTGGACTTTTTATTCCCCTGACGCAGAGAGCCCTCACGGAGAGCTCGGCTCTGCACAAAAACACACAGATGCTTATTATTTCTCCAGTGGCCTTAAAAGTGCACTCTAGAGCAGAGACAGCTGCTCAAGCCTGGGTCAAGGGACTGGGGGAAAAACAGAGCGAAAAAAAAGGGAGAGAGAGAACTTCATGAAAGCCAGAATGGCTGCGAGAGCTGAAGAAAAAGATTCCTTCCAGAAAAACCAAGAACAGGACATTGCAGTCCATTAAAAAGATGAAATAGCTTTGAAGGTTCATTCCTTTATTCATTCATCATTAACTGTTTATCCTGAGTGGGGTCATGAGTTATGCTGCATCCTGTTCCAGCAAATATAGGGCGAAAGGTAGTGAAGCACTTCAGACAGGTCTCCACTCCATCCCACACCAACACACTCACATACAGTCACACCTGGAGGGCAATTTAGCAAATCCAGTTCACCTGCCATGCATGTCCTTGGACTTTGGGAATAAACTCGCAAACACTGGGAGAACATCCAAAATCCAGACAAAAAGGAGCCAAGCTGCCCAGAAACATTAATCCCTCTTAAATCATCCCGCTCAGCTGATTCATATTTGATTAAATTCAAAAATGAATGAATAATCCAATTAACAAGTGAACAAATTTTAAAAAGCTTTGAAAAGTGAAAGCTATGAATTTGAAATGAACGAATGAATGGATAAGCTGGGGATGAATGTACAGCTACTGATTTAAGAAAGAAGAAGGTCTTACTGATCTAAAGGAGCTGAACAAGTAATAGAGCGCCCAGGCGATGATGATGATGTAATAAATGTTGAGCCAGAAGGATAAAACCGCAGCAGCCAAACCCACACCTGAGAGAGAACAAGAAAAAGAGAGACTGAGAAATCTTCACCTATCAGAAAATAAGCATTCATAGTAACACTATAGACCTATAGACCCTTCCTACATAATACTGACTATTAATGTCGTAACATTAAATATGGAATCTAGCTGCCATGATTATTCGCATAATAGTCAATAACAATGACGCAGTTATATTTGCAATCATAACATTTTATATTAAATGTTTAAATGTTTATAGCAGGGAAAGGCTGTTTTATGGCACATAGCCCGAGCCAAATTTAACCACATTCGACTTTGATATGGCAGCAGCTGTTAAGACTTTGTTATCACTACCTGTATTCCTGCTTTGCCTATTATTCTGTACTTACATTGGTTATATTGCAAGCAAAGCTGGTTATTCTATTAAAAGAGGACAGAGAGAATGTAAAAAACAGAAAGATCAAGCTGCATTCCTCTTGCAGTTTCTTGTTATTGGTGAAAAAGGTAAAAGATTAAGGTAAGCAATACCACGGGTTATTATAAATGATAAATTATTAGTCATCACAACTAAGGTTTAAATTATTGCACAGGGCAAATCCAGTAGAACATTTGGTCAGATGATTGTCATGGGCAATAATAAGTGTGTGTTTCATACCTTTCATCATGGGAATAAGTTTCCACACCCCTAGTCCACCCACTGAAGTGTACTGTCCAAGTGCTGTCTCCAGTAGGAACAGGGGGATTCCAGCAAAAATCAGTGTAGTGAAGTATGGAATGAGAAATGCTCCTGAAATTGTAATATTCTACTGTAAGTCAAAAGTGCATACACACACATTCCTAAATATATATATAAGTTGATAAGTAGTTGCACAATTCAGCTCTATTTTCTCCCCAATTTAGTCATGTTGAGTTCCACCCAATGACTAGGGCTCCCCTAATTCTCCAATAACACCAACACTGGGACGGTGAAGGACAGCCCTTGCTTCCTCCTTCGCAAGAAACAAGCCGCCATTTCTTTTTGGAAGTGCTGCTAACACAACATCATTGGACAGGTCATTGTGCTAGAAGGAGAAAGCTGACTGCCAATTCTGTTACATCAGCTAGCAGATGCCTGTGCCAACAAGAGTCACACTGAGTGATGGGAAAGAGGGAACTCCATTCCACCCACCCAGAGAGAAAAAAGCCAAATGTGTTTTGTTTGACTACCAGCAATGAATGGCAGTAACACGTTTTGCACACGGCCGTTTCAAGGCTACACTCGATTCAGTGTTAAGAAGCAAAAAATAAATGAATAAATTATAAATTATAATAATCTTTCCAGTAAATAAGACTATAGAAACAATTTTTTCATCACATTTAAATTATAATAAAATACTACTTTTATTACTACTTTTATTATTTATTACTACTACTATTACTACTACTATTCTACTTTCAACACAAATGTGTTCCAGATTGAAGATGTAAAATCTCCACTTTCATAAAATGTTTATAATGTTTCTACAAGCCACGATGGAGGAAGATTTCCTTTGAAAGTACATATAAAAAGGTACATTAAAATTCTTTATAGCCAGCAATGGCTGAGACTTTAAATGGTGAAATGCATGCTTAAGGAGCCCAGCACAACTGTGAGGAACCTTACTGAAATATAAAAAATGAGAAATATAGCTTTTATTTTCTAGAGCTTTATCCTCAATATGTTCATCTGTTGCTACTTCAAAGAACTAAGTAATACTATGCCATTTAACTGTAGCTCCAGTTTACTTTTTCTCATAATTTTCAGTGGATTTTGCCTTTCCTGCATCATTAAACTCTATCTACATTGCATTTTGGGCTTCTAACATAATTTTACAAAACCTAATTTGGTTTGCTTTTCATTTGCATCTCCACAATTTGGACTGCATCTGCTTCTTAATTTTGTGCGTTTGATAATTAAACTATTGTTTGTTTCTTGATGATTACTCATATATTACTGCAGGCTAGCAATCATAGGCATCATCTGCATTAGCCTATTACGACAATTATTGTTAACCTACACAGACATTTATAAAGGTTTATTACAACAAGTGTCAACTTTTATAACACTTTCTGGGCTGAAGCTGAGAAGTAGCTTTTAATAAACCTTCCATCTTAAAATTTTTTGAAGATTTTGAGGGAACCCATGGGAAGAACATGACAACTTCACCATTTGCTCCACATGGGACTAGTTCACAGACCCTTCCAATAAATAATTCTATGTGAACAGCACTATCTACTGTGCAAATGTGACACCGGAATAAACCTTTGTGACACTTCTGATCTTGGTCAGTGTTGTTGTAGATTTATGTCAACTCTCAAAGGTCATATGGTCTAATAAACTCTACCTTACAGTGTTAACAGATAATCAAGTAATCAACAATGAGAATAATTTCAAGGGGGGAAGTAGAGAGTGAATCTTACTGTACCATGGCATCCCACCAATTGCCATGGATGTTTTTTTTCTTTTATTGAACTGGTGTGTGAGATTTGCAGCTCAAGAGAAATTGATCGTTCGGTGTCATATATTTAGAGGGCACTTGCCTATCCAACAAGAACATGGCACTGAGCCTGATGAGGAAGGGCATGCACAGGACAATGCAAATCTCTGATATTAGATCATGAATTAATTACCCATTAACTGACCTGAATGACCCTACATTGGAAAGTAGCATTCACCCTCAGCAGCTGAGTTGAAACCAATAATCTTTAGCAGTGATTAAGAACAAGCTGTAGAAACATTAAACGTGCAGCACACGTTACCCCAGGGCCACACTGTGAATGACTTTTGTATGCTTTTTCTCAATTAATACAGCAACTGTATTTAGAAATGTCAGAAATGATAATTAGCTAGTTACATATACTCAAGTGGATAATGCACTTGTGCTTTCAAATACCATTTTTTTTGTCTTTTCAAATACCATCTTTACTCAAGTGTATTTGTGATTAAAAAAATAAGCTTTTTAAATTGTTTTCATTGCAATTCATCATTCTTGATAACCTCTGTACTTTTTGTGATAGGCCACAGTAATGACTTTTAAAATAAAGAATGTATGAAAAACAGAGTATAAAAAGCTTAAGCTCCAGTATTGATACTGATAGATGCAGGGTGTACCAAGATGTTTTACAGAATATACAGTACTGTGCAAAAGTTTTAGGCAGGTGTGGAAAAAATGCCGTAAACAAAGAATGCTTTCAGAAATATAAAAAAAAGATTTTTATTTTTATTTTTTTCTTTATTTTTAAATAAAGATGTTTATTTTTTATCAATTTACAAAATGCAAAGTGAGCGAACAAAATAAAAATCTAAATCAAATCAATATTTGGTGTTACTACCTTTTGCCTTCAAACCAGCATCAGTTCTTCTGGACACACTTGCACAAAGTCAGGGGTTTTGTAGGATTATAGTCGGTGTATGGTCAACCAGTTTTACCAAACAGGTGCTTGTTTGGAACGACCTACCAGCCGAGTTCCTTCAAAAACTGTGTGCAAATGTACCTAGAAGAATTGATGCTGTTTTGAAGGTAATGGGTGGTCACACCAAATATTGATTTGATTTAGATTTCTCTTTTGTTCATTCACTGCATTTTATTGATTGATGAAAATACATGATTAACTGATGCTTTGTTTACAGCATTTTTTCACACGTGCCTAAAACTTTTGCACAGTACTGTATATAAATCTTTCTCTTACACAACCCCGTTATAAGGGGTTTTGAGAGAGAGAGAGAGAGAGAGAGAGAGTGAGAGAGAGAGAGAAAGATAGATAGATAGATAGATAGATAGATAGATAGATAGATAGATAGATAGCACAATATCCCACTTCTACTCCTTCTTACCCCCTCCATTCTTGCCGCACAGATAGGGGAATCTCCACACGTTGCCCAGACCGATGGCGTATCCAATACAGGACAGCAAGAAATCAAATTTGCCCTTCCAGGCTCCTCTTTCAGGAAGCTCCTGCTTCTTCTCCTCTACAGGAGGAGTCACACTGTGGTTCAGTTCCTCAAATGGAACAGCCTGCTTGACCTCCGTGGGCGAGTTAAGGTCCACTGTGCTCTGCCCCGTCTTCCCCATGGCTGAATCACTGTCAGGTTACTGTCCTGTAAGGTGTGTTCAACTACCACGCTATACGGTCCACAACTGCGGTGAAGGAATGGTATAAATTTTCACTTCTGTTTGTTGAGAAAGTCTTTAGGAGATGGTATTCAATTCATTCATCTGGAGAGAGAAAGATGGAAATTCTAATGGCAAGGTTTAATGTCATGAACTGACTTTTAACATTACATAGACAACCCCTACAAATGAAAGGTCTTTAATTTCTAAATCTAAAGGACTTTTGTTCTGCACCCACCATCTCTGTTTTGAGCTCAATGAACCAGAGCCTTTCCATAGCAGTAATTTGAAGAAGTAGTTTTTCAGCACATTGTTCAATATTGTCATGCATTGAATGCCCCTCATTTTCAGTAATGCAATTTAGTCTTCTGAGAAACACATCCAACTTTCACAAACAGTTCATCCTAATAGCCTAGGCTGTTACATTTACTTACTCTCTAAGGTTTTCAAGAAAGAAATGAAAAGTGAAATATTTTATGTTTGTCTGATAGCTTCTTTCAATGAATCCTCCATAACCATCCTACAGATGCCCTACATTTGTTTTCATTTATTCCCACTGACTGTTGACAGACACATCAATTCTCACCAAAACGTGGTGGTGAAAGTAATCTCTATTTAATGCACAACTGTTCCCTGGTCTGAATAAAAAATGCTTCTGAATCGTTCTCAATCAAACTCTGTGTAATTACAGTCTCTTATTTTGGCAGGCCTCAGACAGCAACACACAGATACAGAAGAGAGGGTTTAAACCTCTAAAACTTGGGCCAAGACCAATAAAAGAGGCCACAGCATATGAAGGATCATACCACCAATGTACCTGTCCTGAGTTCACCGCAATCTTGATAGAGACATTTTACCATGTGCTGTGAGTAATACAGTTCTGGTCATGTCTTAACATTCTTAAAATGTTTTAAAACTTTTTTGAATCTCTGGAAATACTGCAAATTTCCTAAATCAATACTTTTTGTTTTATCTTGAAATCTTGTCACGAACCAGTTAGAAACAATGTTCTCTAAATTGCTAATCCAGCAAGAGAGCACTACTGCACCTGAGTGATGGGACAGTATCTCTGCTCTGGTGCACTGTAGATTTTGAAGTCCAAAACGTCCAGAGGAGATTCGAAAAAGGGCCAGTTGAGTAGTCCTTCCATCTGCATAAGTCAAACTGTATTCCAGATGAAACAAGTCTCTCTCTCTCTCTCTCTCTCTCTCGCTCTCTCTCTCTCTCTCTCTCTCTCTCTCTCTCTCTCTCACACATTCAGCTGCTGGGGCCCCTGTACCCAAGTAAGCCCATGGCTGGTATCGAGCCTCAGATAATAAGCTTCGACCCATTGCCTGATATCATTATTACTTCACTGCAGTGAAAGCCCAGGGCGACCAGGGAGGAGTCAATCTGCTGCTTCTGGTACAGGATGAATGGATGTGTCTCTATGCATGTGTGTGTGTTGGTATGAACAATATGCCTATATGTGTGAGTGTGTGTCAGCATGTGCTTGTGCATGTTTGCCAACTTCTGCCAGTTTGGTTGCTATGGGATGTCCCCTCAGGCGAAAACTCCATGCAAGGAGTGAAAGAACTTGATGAATATTAAAATATCAAGAAGGCCCAAGGCCTAAAGTGCAAACAATATGATGTTGTCAGCACCCCCTCAAAAAACAAACTAACTAAAAAAGTATGCAGGGGGTCATAGATTGGCTTAATTCTTAAAAAGATGGTTTAGAATATATACCAAAAATCATGGTACTATATATATATATATATATATATATATATATATATATATATATTATAATGAGAGAGAGTAAAGGCAACAGTTGAATAAAAGCAGAAATGGAGTAAAGATCATTTTTTCATCAATCAACAAAAAGTGAATGAACAAAAGAGAAATTCAAATCAAATCAATATTTGGTGTGATCATTCTCGTTTCAGCATCGTCTTCAGGCAATAATTTCACACGTTTCTTTGAAGAACTCGCTGCAGTTGTTCCAAATACGATATGTTTCAACCTCCGTGACATTGATGATCATCAGCACCCGTTTGGTAAAACTGGCTGATCATACACCGACTATAATCCTACAGAATCCCTGACTTTGTGCAAGTGTACCTAGAAGAACTGATGCTGGTTTGAAGGCAAAAGGTAGTAACATCAAATATGGATTGATTTGATTTTCTTGTTTGCTCACTTGCATTTTGTAATTGATAAAAATAAAAACAATCATTATTATTTCGAAAGTTATTCTTGTTTACAGCATTTTTTCCAAATCCGCTCGTAACTTTTTGCACAGTCTCGATATATATATATATGTTGTTATATATATATGTTGTTGCTACAAGGCGCGCGCGGTAGTGAAATGATGGTGGTACATAAGTGTGAAAGAATAAGCTGCAGCCAGGCCATTGTTGTGGCGAGCGTGGAGTGGATGGCAAAATATGAATGGTCAATAAAATTCCTAAATCAAATCAATATTTGCGTTACCTTCGCTTCCAAACCAGCATCAGTTCTTCTTGGCCCACACAGAGCTCCCGATCTCAACATCATCCAGTGCGTTCCGGATCACATGAAGAGACAGAAGGATGAGGAAGCTACATCCACAGAAGATCGTGTTAGTTCTCCAAGATGTTTGGAACAACCTACCAGCCGGTAGTTCCTTCAAAACTGTGTGCAAGTGTACCTAGAAGAACCGGAGCTGTTTTGAAGAAGGGTGGTCACACCAAATATTGATTTGATTTAGATTTCTCTTTTGTTCATTCACTACATTTTGTTGATTGATGAAAAGAAATGAACACTTCCATTTTCGAAAGCATTCTTTGTTTATAGCATTTTTTCCACACCTGCCTTAAACTTTTGCACAGTACTGTATGTCGGTACACATGTCTTCCATAAATCTTCCACTTATGTCTCATTATTAAAATGTTTCAGAGTTAACCAAAGTAATATTAGACAAACCTTCATGTTCCTCTTAATTAGCAATGGTTGACTATAATGACCAGAGCTGAACTATGGTAGGCCTACAGCTGCTTAGATGCTCTTCCTGGTTCTGGGAGTCACATAGAGGTCTTAATGTTTGCAACAATGAATGTGCCTTTATACAATAACATTTATGCATTCATAGAAAGCAACAGGAATATCCATAGCAGATTATGACTGTATTCTAAAGTACTAGATATTTTTTTCTTTTTGATCTATACTTGATCTTTTCACTGAGACCTGCACACATCTCCACACACTTTCTGAGCCTCTAGAGCTCTGTGACATGGCTCATCTGGCAGCCAGACAGGCAAATACAAGCAGAAGGAGAGAGCTCATAGCCCGAAGACTTGGTTCTCCCTGCAGCGAGAGATGACTGACATATGCTACAGTTATTCTTTCTGCAGCTTTCTCAGTGCCTCCACCACCGCCAGCACAAAGTCTGTTGCATACACTGCTACTAATACTTCTGCTGCTGATTTATCTACATTCAGCCTGTTTATAACAATGTCAAATGCATAGAATGCTGACAATATAGCAACATCCAGGCCAGCTTTACTTGTGTACAGGTTCTGGTGCACTACACAAGTTTGTAGAGAAACATTATGTATCACAGAGGTGCAACTGAATAGTACTGAATAGTGCCTTTATGAATACCTTCATGGATTGCATACCTCATACAATGGAAAATGTGTGGCAGTGCAAAGCAGATGTTTCTTTCAAAAGGTTTGTATTTGGTTTGAAACTTTGCAACAATAGACAGTTCTAATCACAGTTACTGGGTGCTTCGTTTTTGCCCTGATTTCTCCTTTCATAATAACTCAGGGTGACCCTTGGTCTTTGATTTGTCCCTCAGGTTTCATCCTCCTCCAGCGCCCTGTGGCGAGAGAGAAGCTGGCAACACAACTGCGACAGGACCGCCGCCAGCTTTCAGCTTCTCCTTTGATTAGTGCTTTAGCAACCTTGGGTGTCCTAACGATAGAATTGGACAGCTATCATAATATCAATCATCAGCTGCAACTATGAGTAATGCTGGGACACTGACCAAGGACACTGGTCTGTTTCCCCAGCCAGACCATAATGGTGTTTGCATTTTTTTCATAGCATGTGGTGCAGGAGCAGTAACCTCTGGCTCATGGCCATCACTACTGCGAAACCAAATAACCAGGATTATTGACTGAAAAATCAAGTGTGTGGCTCTCTCTCTCTCTCTCTCTCTCTCTCTCTCTCTCTCTCTCACATTATGCATTCACACACACGCATACACACACACACAAAATTCAAATGATGATAGAAATCTGCCTACGCCCACAGCATATTTCCCCATCAATAGCCAATCAGAGGTGATTCGTATTAGGTTTGTCATTCAACACAATCGTTATGCAACGAGTGCAGAATTGCAGTTGTCAGAGCTGGTTTTCGTCACTCTGTATGGTGCCCTTTAATCAATAGAGGCTAATTATACCTCTATGTGCCTACACTCTTCACCCAAAGAAATGAAGAAAAAGTAAAGCACTGCTTAACAAAAACGTCTGCTGGAAAACTAGAAAAGCATGTGCGTCATGGATTTCACTTTTTTAACCATGCACCATTGCCATCTCTCACTTTCACTGCATTTGAAATGTATATTGAAAAGAAACTATCTTCAGTTGTTTAGAAGTATAGAGTTGTATAAAGGAATCACTTAATTGATATAAGTAATTTCACACCTTAAGGAAAGTGAAACTATGATCAATTCACTGACCCTAACTGCCATTTGTTGTAATTTTAGTCATGTGTCAAGTGTAATAAGGCTTTAGCAATGCACTTGTAGCAATGCACATGTAGATATACATACTGATATACTAAGTTTCCATGTTTACATGTGTTAATGTAAATTATTTAAAATTAGGGAACAATTCCTGTTCAATACCTGTTTAATGTTTGTGTGTACTGTGTTCAGAAACCTCTTGCCCTTTCAGTGGTCATTCTGGCATGAGACCTCACAGAAGACCTTTTACAATCAACAGTGACTCTGACTATGTTCAAAATCTGTCCATATTCTAATCAAAAGAGTCTCCAGGATCATCGCTGCACCACATACACGTATGCCAGGACATACACATATGTGGTGGACATACACCACGATCTCAAAAAATAAAGATGCAAGAAAATATAATCTTTGTGTGATGCCATAGGAAAACTAGTTTGGAACCATCCAAAAGTGGTTCTATCAATTGTAAATCAGATTTCCAATGATCAAGAACCTTTTTAAATTTAAATGTTTAAATGATCTTGGAAGACCCCTTACATCTGCAGAACCTTTACATAATGTGCATCTAAGAGTCTGTCCGCTCACATTCATTCACAAACAAGGTTCTTCAGGGAACAAAACTCATTCTTCTGTAGCACTGCTTTTTCATACTAGAGCTCTGCTGAGATAATAATCTACCCAAGTGATGTCTAATAAACTGGCCATTAAGAGAAGGAGTGCACTGAAGGTGATCATAGTGATTACAGATAGAATGTGTGCTTAAAAGATTTATTTCCTTTTGATTGTAGAGTAGAATTCAAAGCATGCAGTTAAAGGAATTGCCCTCAGAAACCAGTGGATAAGATATGTATTCATGCATTCTCCAGAACAGAGACATTCCCCCTCCACAAGCCACAAGCCTTGAAATTCTCTCCCCTTTTTTCATGCGGCATATTGTATCTGTCACTCCATCTCTTCTTTGGTCTTGTGCTTTATCTACTTATTACTAGTCACTCCGTCTGCTCTAATAATGCTAGCAGTGGGGACTGAAAGGCCTCTTTAAGCCATGTTTCAACTTCTCTGCCGATCCAAAAGCCTGATTCTCTATGCTTGCTTGTTATTTATAAGGCACCAAGCTGTGAGGACCAAACACCCATTATCGCAATTTTCATGTGAGATTCTCCTGTTTAGAACTTTGATGGTGCTTTATTTCAAAAACGATATTATGTCCTTTTTCATGCACAGTGTAATGCACTATATTGGATTTTCATGGCCTGGGTTAGAAATGGCCCAGACTGAAATGATTTGCCATTGCGTCACACTTCAGTAAAATGGGTCAGTGACTCTTATATGTATGTCAGTGACAGATTGCATCATATTTTATTGCTTTGCCAATATTTGAATAATAACTTCCACAGATTCACTTATTCACTTTGATGGGTGTCATTTTTTCCTTAATAAGAAGATAAGAGCACAACACTGTTTAATGCAAAAATGAAATAGAATAGAGTATGACAACATAAAATATTCCTAGCCATTGACCTTAAAAGGTTTTTAGTATCACATCACTTGAAACTTGGTTTATAACATAACCATATCATTGCAGGTGTCCAGTGGGGAACCAGAGGAGAATTAAGATGTCTGTATAACTCTAACTATATTGTAGTACAATGCCATTGCTACATTTAGTTTTGAAGAAAAAACTTAATCGTTAAAAGAACAGAAAATGAATAAGGATACTTCCCTGTAGTGTTTAGGTAGAAACAGCCAGGAAACCTGGCTTGATTGGATGATGCACAGAAGGCCTACCAAATAGGTTAATCACCAGGTTAATTAAGAAATTCAAAAATCAATATTCAAATGAAGCTTCAGGAGGCAAAATATCACTTTAGCTTTACTTGTCTTAGTTATTAGTACTGGCCTAACCAGTTTTCATTCACATATTAGAAGAGGAAAACAGTAACATATGTATTGCTGTCCTGTGACTTCTCATTGCTCCACTTGGATGAGTTAAGTGCAGGGGAAGCATTTTGCTGTGGTGTGCTGGGCAGTGGAGTACTGATAAATAGTCACTTTCACTTTAAGCTGCTACCTACAAAGTAAATATATTGTGCTGTTTCACCGATCACGAGATGATTATTTCTTTACAATGACACCTGTGTGGAATATTTCAGACAGCAATCAAACAGTATTTTCTTGAAGTTAATGTGTTGGAAGCAAGAAAAATGCAAGCAGAATGATCTGAACCGACTGTGATAGGGACCTGGGAACTGTGATGGCAAAACGAATGTGTCAGAATATGGAAACAAAATATCTTGTGAGATATTCTCAGCCTTGCAGTATTTAGTATCGACCCAGGAGTTAATGACAGGTAACGCAGGGACAGGGTCATGGACACTGGGAGCAGCAAGAGCATTTAAAATGACTGGAAGATTTTTCTATGTTTTTCTAAGAATTTTCTATGTAAGGCAGTGGTTAGGAGACATTTATGATGTGTCCCTGTTTTTGTACTAATGATGTGCTTATAGGATTGGAAGAACCTGCCTCAATAGCCAACATTTTTGCAGCAGGTTAATTAATACTGCACTGAAAGTTACCTCTTGCTTAGTAAGATAAAAATGAAAAAGAAGCGTTATACAATTTACAGAATCATTCTAATGCACTTTAAGCATGATTGCAATTCAGTGACTATATACAACAGGTGACCAACCCCTTGTGGTCTCTCTGCACATGTATGTCAGCATATTTATTATACATGCAGGGCGTTTAAAAAGTCCAAAAAGGCCAAGGCCAAATATTCTGTCCGCTCTACTTCATCTAGAGATATCTAGAGAGACCTCTACATGTGAACATCTGCTAATACAGTAGGCAGAATAGCTAACATACATGGACCAGTAGATCCAGTTACAAAAGGAAAGCCTCAGCATTCAGTCATTATATAGGAAAATGAAATTATATAATATTTAGTGAAATTTCAATTATTTCTAAAATATCAACAGTGAATCTAGAATGAATATGTGTTACCCATTCTAAATAATATTCAATAACTGTTTCATATTTTACTGGGAATAACTTTCTGGGAAAAAAAATCCCATTCACCCTCAGGTCTGCTGTTATTGGCTCGTCTATGTGCTAATTCAGGTCATGGTTAGTGATCAATTTAATCAGTGGCAGGTTTATTGCAAGGCACTGGTCCCTACAGCTGACTGGCATGCAAACTGTAGATCACAAGCTAATATTCTTGCAAAGATTTAATCTATTAATGCAGGGACAGGGATGTAAATCTGGTACAGTAATGAAACAGCTGCAGTGAGGGAGAGAGTGCGTTCGATGCTGTGATATATTACCTAGCTAATATACGCCTCACCCATCAGCAAATCTGCTTCTTCAGCAAATGTCTCTCCTAAGAGACATTGAGGAGAATTTAAATTTCTCTGTGTTAATTGGAGTTGTTGATGTCCAGCACAATCTGCAAATTTTGATGTCTCTTAGAAAGAAGAATCTTTAAAATGTGCTTATATTTGACCTATGCCTGCTCTGTGTTATAGAAATGTGTTATTCTTGTAGCTACTGTTGTGATGTGGGACAAGCTTTGCAGAACGCTGACAAAGATGTCTTGACCAAGCAATTAGGAATTTTATTAAAACCGACGCCAGTAACACTTGACTCACACAGATCTCCTAGGACTCCTAGTAACAACAAACTGAGGACAAGATAAAGATGTGTGTGTGTGTGTGTGTGTGTGTGTGTGTGTGTGTGTGTGTGTGTTTGTGTGTGTGTAAATGTCATTTAAAATTAGCAGAATAAAGCCATAATTAAATGTGGCTAATAATAAATAATAAATTAACACACACAAATGGGAGTGTTCAAACTTTAAATAAGTGCAGCACACATTTCATGCATGTGTCAGACAGTTTATCTTTAATTTGCTACACAATTTAAATTAGATATTTGATAATATATGAAACGTATTAATCTTTTAATCTATTAATCATCAAAATTCTGGTCATAAATTAACATTTTTAATGTTAAACATGTAATTGTGTTATTATTATTATTATTATTATTGTTGTTGTTGTTGTTGTTGTTGTTGTTACATCAGATTTATAGGTTTTCATGTTAATGACACATCCTTAAAATAGGCAGGATAACATGGATACCTCAAATGCACTGATCTACAAAAATATCACCAACTTAAAGGTCCTTTCTAATGTAATGCCATTTCTTGTGTCTGGAGGGAGTAAGATTTGTTCCATTTCCTTTGCTTTCGCCCTGGTTTGATCTGTGGAAAACCATTGCAAAGCATTGACCTGATGAAGATGTATAAGCCATCGACATGGACGTGACGAGAAGTATAAAGGGATCTATATCCACTGGTAACCATTCTCAAACAGCACTAAATTGCAAATTACATGCCTGTGGGTGGAGGCTGAGCTGAGCTAAAGTATGCATTGCAAAGCCATCTCCCTTTGAATCATGGATTCCAATCAGATGGTTATAATGAAACAGATAAAGAGAGGGAGGGAGATAAAGGCAGGCTGCAGCATTTGCACTTTAGAGCTGCAGTGAAAGCAGTGAACAAGCACAGTGAGCAGGTGTGAGAAAGTATCATTCCATTCCAGAAAGCTGTGGCCTCATGTAGCCTCCTGTAACAGTATAACATGCCAGGAAAAACATGCTAAATCCACAGTCTGGCTATGAACTGTAACATCAACGTGTGTTCCTGCAATTTCGCTGAATGGTAAAGAGACATCTGGTCTTTACACCTATAGGAATTCTGTGACATCCTATTCTATGGTCATCACTATTGATGAGGTCCCACTTTGCTTTTATAAAGGCTCTCTATAGGCTCTCTATTAGATTCTGCAGTTTGCCTGTAGGAATGTATTCCTATTCATCCTGAAGAGCGTTCTGGAGGTCAGGAAGTAATGCTGGATAAGAAATCTTGGCTCATAATCTCTATTCAAACTCATCCCAAAGGTACTCGATGGGGTTTAGACCAGGGATTAGAGGTGCCAGTCAGGTTCTTTCACACCAAACTCATCCGGTCATTTGTTTAAAGACCTTTCTTTCTTTGAGGAGCATTCCTCAAGCTGTTCCCACAAGGAACGGCACTGTAAAATTCATAGCGTTCCTTCATTAGAGCTAAGGGGCCCAGCCTAACCTCTGAAAAACAACTGCATGGGATAATCACTCTTCTGCCAGATTCATTCATCAGACTTCCTGACAGAAAAGCATCATTTGTCACCACAGATTTCTATTTCTTTAGAGTCCAGAGGCAACCTATAAACCACTCCACCTGACCTTTGACCCTTGCAAGCTTGTATGCAGATGGTTGATCATGGAAACCCATCCCCTGCTCCTGGTACACAGTTGCCAGAGGCAGTCTGGTGCTCTGAAGGTGTTGTGTCACCAAAGCATTGGTGACTTTTAAGCGCTATGCCTCTAAGCCCTCCAAGACTTCATAATCTGACACTTTGTGACGGAGTTTCTGTTGTTCCTAAACACTTCCACTTTGCAATAAAACTACTTACTAGCTGATCATGGATTTTCTAGCATGTAGGAACTTCTACAAACTGACTTATTACAAAGTATTCTTAACTTCACTGCTTCACTGAGCTCTGCAGAAAAAGCCACTCTTCACCAATGTATGTAAACCTGCCTGCATGGCTTGGTGCTTGATTTTATACTCTTGTCAGTTGTGTCAATACCTATTCACTGGCTTTAAACTCACTACTTTTTTACATATATATCTTTTCATGGGACAACACGGAAGATATGACACTTTGGTACAAAATAAAGTAGTCAGTGTACAGCTTGTATAACAGTGCATATTTGCTGTCCCCTCAAAATAACTCAACACACAGCCATTAATGTCTAAACCACTGGCAACAAAAGTGAGTACACCCCTAAGTGAAAAATGTCCATATTGTGCCCAAATAGCCATTTTCCATGCCTGACTCATTAGTGTTACAAGGTCTCAGGTGTGTTAAATTTGGTGTTATCGTTCTCACACTCTCTCATACTGGTCACTGGAAGTTCAGCATGGTACCTCATGGCAAAGAACTCTCTGAGCATCTGAAAAAAAGATTTGTTGCTCTACATAAAGATGGCCTAGGCTATAAGAAGATTGCCAACACCCTGAAACTGAGCTGAACTGAGGTGCTGGACTGGCCAAGCATGTCTCCAGACCTAAACCCTATTGAACACCTGTGGGGCATCCTCAAACAGAAGGTCGAGGAGTGCTAGGTCTCTAACATCCACCAGCTCCGTGATGTCGTCATGGAGGAGTGGAAGAGGATTCCAGTGGCAACCTGTGAAGCTCTTGTGAACTCCATGCCCAAGAGAATTAAGGCAGTGCTGAAAAATAATGGTGGTCACACAAAATATTGACACTTTGGGCGCAATGTGGACATTTGTACTCACTTTTGTTGCCAGTGGTTTAGACATTAATGGCTGTGTGTTGAGTACAAGCTGTACACTGACTACTTTACATTGTTTCAAAGTGTCATATCTTCAGTTTCATCCCATGAAAAGATATGATAAAATATTTACAAAAATGTGAGGGGTGTTTGTGAGATACTGTAGTAGAAATTGTAATCTTTGAGTGATTTGGTATGCAATATAGCTGCAACAGATAGAGTGGCTTAAAAAAATATTTTGTATTTTGCAATAATTAAAAATAATTCATAAATAAATGAAAATGTTTAAAGTTTTATTTTCTTCAAAGACAAATCAAACATTGATTGTCACATTTTATAGTTACATTTGACTCCTTTTCACCCCATCAGCAATAGCTTATCAAGGACTCTACCAGCTTGCACCCTTAATCACACAAGTAAGAATGTGTGAAGTGCTTCATTAAGGAACGAAATTGCAGGGCTGCATTGGAAGCTTCTATCGGTAGTATCTGAAACAACCTTACGGACGTTTAATAAGACAACGCTGCACATGAATGCTATGAAACATGCCCTGAAACATGTTGCTGTTTTAATTAGGGATACAGTCGATGCTCTGCCATCCAAAGTGTCAGCTGGTGAACAATATAAACATCTTTGATCGCTTAAACAGAGAGCAAGATGTGACATCAAGGGTAGTTATCACTGGGTCATTTACTAGCATGCAGCAGATGTGTTTAATGCAGGCCAATGGTGTCAATGTTGGTTTATTTCGATCTGAACAGAGAAACACGCATGGGCCTAATGTCGATAGTGATTATTCTTTTCCATAGCTTACAATTTTCCCTTTGAATGCACTTCACTGCCCTGTTCCATAATGTCTTTGAACTTTCCTGGAATATTCCAAATCATTACTCATAGAATGTTACATTGGCATTGCACATGAGATTTAGGTGATGTTCAGGGATTCATTATTTGAATCTTTAAAATGAAAGGGAAAAAATAGGACTGAACAAATTCCTAATCAGCAATCTATGACAAATTGGAAATTTAAAGGGTTTTGTTTTTGGGATGTAAATTTGTAATGTCATTGAGAAAAGTCCCTCATCAACTGATAAAAAATTCTGTTGTATTCTAACATTGCAGGAAATCAAAGTTGTGTAATTTGAATGTTCTTCTTTCACTAATACCTTCATTAAGTGGCAACTATAACTGTATCATTTCAGTGGTGACAGGGGCATTTAATATGTACATTTTTCTGCACCATAGCTTTTTTATGAATTTGTGAATGTTCATCTAGATATTTCATTTGGCATCGGCTAGACTTTCATCATAAATAAAACTGGACTTGTGTGCTGTTAGTTCAGACAGTTCTTATTCAGGATGACCTATATTCATCAAGTTCATTACTAGTTTTACTACCCAATTCCTAATTCAAATCATTTTAACCGGTTTTGTGCTGATCTCAGAAGTCACACCCATTTTCAGTCGGACTCTCCTATTGGTTAAAAGCATTCCGTAAAGCTGGCTCTCACCTAAAATCACTCATAGCAGAGCCCTGAGATTTGGAGGTGAAATGGACTGTTAATTGAGTGCCTGTTTGGATTACATGGCTGAATGGCAGACATGGACAATTCTAATTAAAGGGCAAGCTGGATGGAAAATGAAAAAAAAAACATCAGCAGGAGGTTGAAAAAACAAGTTAACTGTTCATCATTTCCCCTTTGGCACTTTAGACATATGACATATATTATGTATGTCGATTGATACTTTGATACATGCCCCCAAGATTTTTATGGGGGTATATATCACGAGATGTAAAGCATTGAAAGGATGGGTTTTGGGACCATTTTATTGCAAAGTGTGGGCTCAAAGGTTTTTCAGGAACAGAAAAATGACAGGAGAGATAGTCAATATGTGCTCAACATAGAAATCTAAATAGAATAGTAAAATATATTTTAAAATATAGAAATCTGATATTTTAAATGTATAGCTAAAGTAATATCTGTGTGGCAGTGCTTCACAGATATATGGTAAGAATTCCATAAAACCCATATTACATGTAATGATGCACAAATACTGTTTTACATTTACATTTGCGGCATTTAGCAGACGCTCTTATCCAGAGTCCTGATTACATTATTCCATGTCCTAATTACAATTAAGCGTCTTGCTCAGGGACCCAGTGGTGGAGGTGCTAGAGGTGGGATTTGAACCTGGGACCTCTTAATCCAGAGGTCCGTAGTCAAGTACCCATAGTCAAGTACCCAACCACTAGACCACCGCCACCCTTCTTTTATCACATCAAGTCCTGATTCTGCATTGCTCAACACTTGTATGCAATTTAAAATGTATGTATATTTATATTTATATTATATAAAGCTGTTTATTCTTTTTATTCTAAAGATTCACATTAAATGGTCATGCTCAGTCTGACCTCAGCTACTTAGTGTTGGTGCTGCTTGATTATAGAAATCCTGGAACTGACATTGATTCTGTTCAAAGTGACGGGTTTTTAAGCTTTGACTCTGGATTTCAACCAAGCCCTTTTAACAAATGCTTTGGTAATTAAACTGGAAGTGGTTAGGTGTAAACATAAGAAAACCTGAAAAGCCAGTAAGATCATCTTGGCAAATTACCTTTGGAAAAATGATTTAGCTCGGTGATGAACAGAAGTTGATTCATTACAGAGAAAACAATGATTGCAGGCAAAATAATGTTTTTGCAAAGCTAGTGTTGTCGCTGTTGGCTTTCAGGCTTTACATTTTTTAAATGTAACACATCACCATTTTTACATGATTGTAGTGGTATTCAAAAGCAGCAGCAAAACAGATGTTTTTTATGCTATTTTTCTTTCCAAATATTGCATTTTATTTTGACTTACACTCTGTATAGGAGTGTGGGTTGTATAAGGATGTGAATTTTTAGTCGAGCTGTGCACAGTCAACATCACTGTCTGGAATCTAGACAAAACTTTTAAAAACATTAGACAAAAGCTATTAACAAAAGTGTGGAATGCTGGAATTGGTTATTTTTGCCACTGGCTCTCAATGCACTGTTGATCAGTGCGGCAATGAATGTCTTAAATAAAGTTAAATTAGATAAAGATACATGTAACATCACAGAAGCTTTCTCACTGATACCCGTATTATAAAACAGTATCAGGTCTAAATACAATCAAAAAAAAAAAAAAAAAAAAAAAAAAAAAAATATATATATATATATATATATATATATATATATATATATATATATATATATATATATGGTAAATAAGCTTATAGTGTAAAGACAGAGTAGAAAAAAAGACATTTCAGTTCCAATGCTGGGGTTTAAAATTAACCAACCGTAAGGGTGTGTGCTAAAATTGAGCTCCTGTCCAGGTCCTCTTTCAGGTTCTCCGGGAAAAAATGCTGGATAAGGCTCTGTTCCCAAAGAACCTCACATTATAAAAGAAGATCATCGATGCAGAGCAGTGGTTTGCTGGCATGAAAAGTCATATAGCTTGTAAAATACATTGCATTTTTCATTCAAAATTAAATGTGGAAACCAAAACCTGTATAATGCCATACAATCCTGTATGGATCAGAATGGTCTAGACAGTTGATAAATTTGCAAACTTTACTGGTAATTGATTCATTGAATAAGCAAACCTCTCTCAGCAAACCTACAGCTAAAGATGGAGAAACCCCCAGAACAACTTGCTGGTTCATTGCAGTAGACTAATATTTGACTGTGACAAGTAAATTCTATTTTCTTCTAAGTTTGCTAAAAATTTGACTTTATTTTACACCATAACTGCAGATATGGAGGCCAAAATGTTAACAATAATTAGGTTTTTCCCGAAATGCCTTATGTTTATGCCACTCTTACATAGGTTCAAAATGTGGAGTAAGATAAAGATAACAGATTATAGGCAAGAAAATCTAAGTAATTATTAAAAAAAACACCCTTTGCCCAGTAGAAAGACAAGAATAATGTTGCTTTTATTGTAAAAATACTGTGCAGGCCACTGCTGTAAGATCAGTATCTGTTTATTTTATGCTCAAATCACCACTGGATTGTAAGGAACAGTTCTGAATTTCCCATGGAGAGATGGTCCCTACATGAGGTTATTCATGCTTGAGGTCAAAGGAATCCACCAGAGACTATTATACATGTAGACTCAGTGAGGATGGAGGCTCTCTGGCCACATCTACCTGCATCCTACACTTCATTGGTGTCCTCCTCCATGATAGCTTTGTCTGTCTCTCCAACTTTATCTAGTGCACTCTTGCCAGGCCTCTGTCCCTTAATGATCACTTTCTCACATAGTTTCAGCCTAGGCTTGTGTGGGTGGGCCTGCTGCAGGTCAGGAGAAGGGCAGAGTTGTCCACGACCCTGCAGAAAGACATGTACAGCAGACTTTAGACTATCTGTTTCACTGTATCATTCATCAGACTATTCATCACTGGTCAGGACCCTCCAAGGCTACCAATGTGCAGGCATTATTTGGGTGGCAGATCATTCTCAGCACAGCAGTGGCATGGAGACATGAGAGTAGAATATTTTTAGACACCGTATTCTCTTCTTGCCCAATATATACAACAAATCCAACCTGTCGACCACTTTGCAGATGCGAGTTATTCCTAAAAGCCCATGCGATAAAACACACTTTGTGTTCATTATACTCTAGTCCTCGAGAAGCATACAGCACTTACCCTTCTGAGAGAGATCAAGATAAAGACAGGTACACATAGCATTGGGGTAAGAGTGAGCAGGGCAGCTATTGTGGACCCCCAGCTGGGCACAAAGTCAAGGGAGGAGCTCACTGAAACACCACTGATATCATACAGTAGTGTTGCCTAGTAGAAAAATAGAAAAATGGCATAAAAGTGAAAAACTTGGTCAAAAGTTTTTTTTTTTTTTTTTTTTTGCCTTCAATGCAGTTAGTCAGTAAGTTTTTTCACATTAAAGTTTCAGGGCAAATGCATTACATCTTTCATTAAATTGAGTTGTGTATTGATTAAATACATATGAATTACAATTAATTACGTATGTTTGATTTTATTAAAATACATACATATCGATTATTGCACTACTATTTGCATTTTATTTTGGTTGATAACAATAGGGTTACATTTTTGAAACTGTCATTGGAAAAGAATTTAGTTTCCAGTGGTATCTAAATAGATATTAGAGATCTTTTGTTGGTTAGAACTTTTGTTAGCTGGACTGACTGCTTAATGTGTCAGATTAACCAACTTTGCAGTTTAAGACCAAAAAAGTAATCAACCCAAAATAAGGATTTGTGTAAAGTGACATCTAGTTTTAAAGAACTCAAAAATTAAAGAAATGCTACAGAAGCTAAAGAAGTGTGTATTTTGTTTTCATGCAGTCAGCATCATGAGCTTCACTTCTGAGTTAGTTACATTATCTTTAATTCAACACAAACATGAACAATTTGGTACGTTTGGTATGTTTTTAAATGTAGGCCCAACTATCATGTTCATGAATATACACATATGTTTCATTTCTTTTTGAGAAAAGAAGCAAGAGAATGAGCCGCAAGGGGAATAGAAAAGAAGGTGAGAGCAGACAAAAAGTAAGCAGAAGAAACTGAAACTGTGACTCACCCCACAGATGAAGGGGGTGATGAAGAGCCAGCAGTACTTCAGCACAGGCAAGAGAGGGTATCCTATCATGTCCTGGATGTTGTCATAGAAACGGTCTGCACCTGTAGTGCCATCCTGCTTATTAATCTCCTTTATTTGCCTCATTTCAGTTCATCAGAATTAATCTCTTCCCATTTCAGTAAAAAAGGCACACAGCAGTTTGATGGCCAACCTCTTGAAACATGACCGTATGCCTCTCTGAATTGAGCTGCACTGTTTCCCTCTAAACTGACCTATTCTGACCAAAATCTTTGGAAGTGTAATGGTCAGTTTCCCAAACCCAAGCCAAAGTTTTGGCTAAATAGCCTTTAATGGTGAAATACTAAAGACCAGGATTGTCTCGGTATCAAGCACACTTTCTAGATTTCCCTACACATACACATCTGGTTCTCCCTTATTAAGTACCAGGTTTAGTGACTGAATATGGAAATCACTAAACAGTAATGAAATGAATGAATTTTTGCAATAAGCATTTATTAATTTAGCTCCAAATTTGTTTTTTCTCCAGGATGGTTCATAAGCATGGCCATCTGCTGTATCCACAGTTCACATAAATAAACACTTTAATCCAGCCTCTTCAGGAACTCACCGTACACCCAGGCGATGACAACCGTTTCGAAGCAGGCGATGTACAGCAGGTTTGTTCCGCTGGGGCCATACGTGTCGATCAGTTTAAAGAGGTGGATCCCACCCTGCAAGAAATAAAATGGAAAGGCCAAGATGGGGCTGAGACATGAGGGTGTACAAAATGTGTTTTACTGTGTTGGTGTGTTGTGCTGTGTTGCTGTTGCTGTGGAATACCCTGCTAATTAGCATCTTGCATGATTACATCTTTAAAATAGCACTGAAATAGTACATTTTTTCAAACAGTATAGCTTTTGTTGTTTCTGGAAATGTAGGACATGAATAATAATGTAAAAAATAAATAAATAGTATATTATTAAATTTTATTATATACATGAATAATAATAACGGCGCAAGAATTTCATTTTGTTTAACCAGTACCAGCCTGGTAGAGATAACATGTCAAAATAGTATTTTTCTCAGTTCATTGGAAATATACAAACTTTCCTTGGGTTATAATTTATTTAAAATGTTTGCACTTTTCAATACATTTCAATATAAAATGTGCAATGGCTCTGTGCTTTTGCACATTGCTGCATACGTAAGGTAAACAGGGGGTCTTGGGGATTGAACATAGCACAGATCAACAATAGGAAATGTAATGATAAATGTAGAGCAAAACTATTAAGATAAAATAAAAAGACAATGTCTCCAAATATGTCCTCAGCAGAATGAAAAAAGAGTTGCATTATTAAAGGGAATAATATATTATATCAAGTAGGTGCTGCTGAGTGTAGGTCATTCAAATGTTTGTGAATATTTATAAACAGTTGATGAAAGTGTTTTCAATGGCAAGCAACAAATCTTAAATCTCTCTCCCTCTCTCTCTCTCCCTCTCTCTCTCTCATTCCTTTTTCTTTACCCCAGTGACGAGTGGAAGGCCCAGCAAGAAGCAAACTATTACAATGACCAACACTAGAATCTCTCTTCGATTCGGCTTCCTCAAAACTCCAGGAAACACATCTGTGAGCGCTGTGGCCAGACTTTCCACACATACAAACTGAAACACACACAAAAACAATCATTTTGATTAATATAATATAGTTTAAGGTTACATAATCACAACAGATACAGCAACAGAATTACAGAAATATTTTCTCCTTCTTGACCGCCCTGACACAAATGCCCTCAGACAGAAGTAAAAGTACCTGGCTGTCCAAACCCAGGAAGAGGACCATTAGGAAGAAAAGGAAAGACCAGAACTGAGGGCCCGGTAACAGAGACAAGGCCATGGGGTAAGCTATGAAGGCCAGGCCAGGACCTGCAAAGCAGTTAGATTAAAAATAGAAATGCATTACTGTTTCAGTAAAAATATTTAACTGGGTATAAAAATGACAGTTACTCTCATAATTTTTCCTAACATATAGCATTTATTTTTATCCTAATTGTATTTATTAGTTCTGAGTATTTCTCTTGCAGTATTCTTACCTATGCAATGTAGTTCTAAACCATGCAGCAATTTGCAGTATGTAGAGAAAACATTTGAGCAAGATCTTTCTAGACTGATGTACAGTCTCCCCAGAGTGAAAGGGTCAGTTTTACAGCAGAGAAAACAGTGTTTACGATGGACCCTTACGATGACAAAGTAGAGTAAGACTTCCCCCTTGGTTGGAGCTCTACTGCTAACCAGGGGCACCACGCAAACATTACTGTTTCAGAAATACTCTGGTCTACAGTTTTAACAACTATAACAACTTGGCCCATGTCCAAATACTTTATTCTTTATTTCTTCCACATTAAACGCTAAAATATCCCAAACATTGAAATGTTCAGTTTAATAAGGCAATCAACATTATTCACTTGGTCATTAAATTTGGGCTCTTCGATATACATTTTAAAGTGTTTAGGATCGAAAGCTTGACCAGTGGGGCAGCCGGCAGTCACCTCACAGCATGAAGGTTCTGGGTTCAACTCACAAAGCTGCATGGGATCTTTACTGTGTGGAGTTTCCATGTGCTTTCTATGTCTGCATATGTTTCCTCTGGGTTTTATGTTTTCCTCGCACATTCAAGGTGTGAGTGTGTTTGTTTTTGGGTTTGTTCTGTGTAGAACTGAAGGCCTGTCCAGGGTGTTGTCCCAGCTTGCACCATATAGCACAGGAATAGGCTCCAGCAACCCCCCAAACCTTGAGTTAGGATAAGCGGCTCAGATAATGGATTCATGGGAGCTTGTTTGGTTCATTTTTTTTTCTAAACTAAACACATTTTTACACCGATTCACCAGAATATTACTATTACTATTACAGCTTGGCACCTCTGTCTTTCACAGTCAAACCAGCCTGCAAGGTTAGTTGTAACATTTACACTTGTTGAGTGTTAATTGATGGGTGTTAATTGTTGAGTGTTAATTGTGAAACTGCAAGGGAGCATGAAGCACAACAAGCCATGAAAAGAAAAAACATCAACGCACATGTAAATTAAACAAATCTAGTCATTCAGTCACTCAGACCCAAAGCCAAGAATTCAGTGTCAAAAGAGAGAATAATTACAAAGCTGTTGTGCATAAACTATACACTACTTTTATATAAAATAGAATAGAATAGAATAGAATAGAATAGAAGAATCATTTATTATCCCACGAATGAGAAATTCGGGTGTTACAGGGCTCTTTAACAGAAAGAACAAGAAAGAAAGAAAGAAAGAAAGAAAGAATATAAAAAAACAAGGAAAGATATCTATATACAGAGCTATATATACATATACAAATTTACAGGCAATTAGCAAAGAAAGAAAGAATATAAAAACAGGAAGGATAACCATATACACAGAGAGCATATAACAATAATAATAATAATAATAATAATAATAATAATAATAATAATAATAATAATAATAATAATAATAATAACACCACAAATAAAACGCTAAATTAATAAATAATAAATAAATTATAAATAAATAAATGTAAAAGTAATAGTAGAATATTAATAATAGTAAAAACAATACCAATAATAAATAAGTAATAATAAATAAATGATGTTAGGTAATAAGTAATAATAAATAAATAATATTAGGTAATATAAAATCATATCATATTTTTTAGAGCACGTTTAAAATGCATTACATGATAAATCCTTATAAACCATTTAAAACTTTTCAGTGGCACCTTGGAGAAAGAAAGGGATTAGATTAGCTTCATTCTATTAGAAATGTGAAAAGTAGAAAAGTGAGGAGTGATGTGTTGGTTTGAAGCGCCCCCTGGTAGTAAAGATAGTGTATTACTGGCTCTATAGCCATAAAGTCACTGGTTCAAAGGTATGTCTGTGTCACTTTCAGCAAGGGCCACATAGGGTGCTTTTAGTGTTTATAAGATGAAAGACAGATAAACACCCTGGTCAAGTTGTCAGTCCAAGGCTGGGTGGACTCAAAAACACACTCATGCCCAACCTCACACTTTAGCAGTTTAGCATCTCCAGTGTACCTGGAGTTTTTTTGGACTGTGAGAGAAAACTACAGTTGTTTAAATTGTCAATAAATATATTTGCATACTGTAAATAAAGCTGACCTTTTCCAAGATTGCTTAAAAAGGTCACATATGTCAGCTACAATAATGCACTGTAATATAAATGTTTACCTGTGTTCACTATATCTTCCATCGGCAAGTTCAGCTCGTGAGACATGTAGCCAAGTATAGAGAAGACAGCGAACCCGGCAAAGATACTGGTGCCACTGTTTAAAGCACAGAGAGCTATACAGTCTCTGTGGAGCACAGATTTTACAAGTTCAGACCACCTTCAATATATGGTTGAATTACGTGGAAGTATATGACTGTAAGATGAGGAAAATGCGGGTTGGTAGTGCTGCCCCAGCCAAGACACTCATGGTAAGGGAAGTTTACAGAGCATCTGATTGGAGCAACACTCCTCCCAAATAATATATGAAAAGCTTCATTTGTAAAAGCAGATGGAAGGAAACTGAGTCACTAACTTGTAGCAGTCGTTGTGGTATTTGTTATAGCTCCCCAGTGCTGTTAGGACACCTTGACACACAGCATAGGAAAAAAACACCTGGGTCCCTGCATCACGCCAAACCTGGAATGAAAAGGGAAGAATGGTCAACACATCAATAGTATTATGGATTAAAGGAATTCAAAATGTTTCAGTCTCATAGACTACAGCAACACCTCCAATGGCATCATTAATTTATAGCGTGTCCTCAGGAAACAGTATACAAGCCTCTACATTGATCCAACACATACAGTTGTTATAAAAATCTGACTGGTTCCACATCAGCATTAGAGCAATGGAGCACTGCAGGTTATCACCATACTAGTTAAGTCTGAACGCTGAACAAGTAACAAGAAAAATGCGGCTGGAAGATAACTTTCAAGGAATTCAGTGAGAAACCAAAGGCCTTTTTAAATAAAATGAAAAAAACAGATGGTACTTCAGCTCTGCAGGAACACACAGAATAGCTAGAATAGAATAACAAACAGAAAAAACTATAACTTTACCACTGTTGGTGAAGATGTAAAGGTGGTTGCCTATCAAATTGCACGTGTGTGTGTGTGTGTGTGTGTGTGTGATGTGTGTGAAGATATACAAAGATACACTGTGCACTGTGTTTGGTCTTCTCCCTCACAGACCCTGTAGAACTGAATATGTGTGAGCGTGTGTGGAGCAGAGCTTCCCTCAGGCCACAGCCCAGGTCAATGCCACATCTGCTTAGCATTAGCAGTGCTGCACAGCTGGCAGCCTCCAATCCAATCTCATTAGCTTGCTCATTGCAATTTCCTCTGTGTGTCCAGATGTGTTTATAGCACTTCGTGAGGACCAGAACAAGTAATAATAATCATCACCATCATCATCATCATCATCAGCAGCAGCAGCAGCAGCAGCAGCAGCAACATCACAATAATACTCATATATTTTTTTCCCTGTGCCTGTTGTTTTAGTGTCTCAGTAACAACATTCACCCACAAAAATGACATACAGTTATTCATTACAGAGGCGCAGACATCAGACATGTTGTGTGAAATAGTTGCCACTAGCAGTGATGCAGTGTTCATTTTACAGCTAGCAATAAATCACAGCACACGCTTCCTTTAAGTGCATTCAGAACTATGGACATCTTCCACTTTTTATATTCACTCACTCACATCTCTCTCTCTCTCTCTCTCTCTCTCTATCTCTCTGTTGTTCCCCTCCCCACTCCCCCACCCACACCCATTTTCTAACCTCATAGTGGGCTTTTGTCTGAAATCCAGCAAAAAACAAACTCTTGGTCATTTCAGGGATTGTCCTTTTATATGAAATGTCTCAGCCGCACCCTTTCTTTCTATTTCTTTTTTTTTTACTATCTCTTGTCATCTTAATTTATAATGACTATTATGGATCTGTGACTAACGCTGAGATAAAGATTTCTCCCATTAAGAGCCATAACAAAGAGGACATTGTGTGGGCTATCTCTGCTTGAAAAACTCAAGCCCACTCAAATGTGCAGGCCTCTGAATAGCATGTGAGCGGTTCTCTGTCAGTTTACTTCACACGCTGCTGATGAAATAAGCCCTGGATCGAGGCTGTGGCTGCTGGATTAAGACATAGAGAGTGAACGACCACAGCAACAAAATGAGCTTTATTAGCAGCCATACAGTCTGACCCAGGAAGTCTACAAGTGGGAGGATACACAAGCAAGATTCATTACAAAGGGTCAATGTCCACTGAATGGAATGCACTGGATCACATCCTCTTAAACAGAAAACTACAGCATGGACCACATGGCCTCCAGAGTTTTCACACGTTACATTTAAAAAAGGGGGTTCTTCAAGGGTACAATCAAGTCAAGTACTGAGTTGACCAGTGAAGTACTGGTACAATGATTATATATTTAAAATAAAGGTAACTGAAAGAATCCTCTAAAGTGGATAAATGGTTCTTCTTTATCAAACATGATATGCAGTGCAGTTTTCTGGGGCCCAGAATGCCACAGCACATCGCAGAAGGGGAGATGAGGTGCAGTATGATTTTGTAAAAATGCAGAAATAACTGTTCTCCATTTATGGAAAAATAAATGCAAAATATAAAATAAACTATTAAACATACAGTAAATTGTGCTTGTTGGTATCACTGAAATACCTTAACTCAAAGCTATAGAAAATATCTTTTTTTTTCTTCTTCTTTCAGCTTTTCCTTTTTAGGGGTCGTCAGATCAACCGTCTCCATTTCTCCCGGTCCTCTGCATCTTTCTCCTTCAAACCAACTGCGTGTACTCTCTCACAACATCCATAAACCTCCTTTTTGCACTTCTTCTCCTTTCCTGGCAGCTCCACCTTCAACATTTACATTTACAGCATTTAGCCCCCTGGAGCAACTCAGGGTTAAGGGTCTTGCTCAGGGACCCAGTGGTGGTAGTGCTAGAGGTGGGATTCGAACCGGGGACCTCTTGACCCAGAGATTCATAGGCAAGTACTCTACCACTAGACCACCGCCACCCCATTTATAATCCATCTCCTCCCAATATAATCCTCATCTCTCCTTTGGTACAAATCCAAACCAACACAACCTTACTTCTCTAACTTTTTCTCCAAAACTTCCAACCTGAGCTGTGCCTCTAATATACCCATTTCTAATCCTGACCATCCTTGTCACACCCAACAAAAATCTTGGCATCTTTAACTCTGCCACCTCCAGCTCCACTTCCACATCTTTTTGTCAGTGCCATCCCGTATAGTATTGCTGGCCTCACTACTGTCCTGTAAACCTTTCCTTTACCCATCTGTCACAATCACTCCTGCCACTGTTCTCCACCCATTCCTGCCTGAACTTTCTTCTTCACCTCTCTTCCACACTCCCTGTTACTCTGAACAGTTGATCCCAAGTATTTAAATTCCTTGATTTAAATAAAAACTTTGTCAGCTCTACTCCTTGCACCCTAAACACTGAACACTTTCTTCCCATCCCTTCACACTCACTTGTGTTTTTGCCCTACTCGTTCTCATTCCTCTCCTCCCTAGAGCATATCTACACCTCCCCAGGTTCTCCTCAAGCTACTACCTACTCTCACTACAGATCACAATATCATCAGCAAACATCCATGGAGACTCCTGTCTAACCTCCTCAGTCAACCTTTCCATTATCATTGCAAACAAGAAGCGGCTAAGCCCTGATCCTTGGTGTAATCCAACCTCTATCTTATATGCATCCATCACTCCCAGTGCAGACTTCACCACTGTCACACTGCCCTCATACATATCCTGTACCACAACTCCTCTCTAGGTGCCCTGTCATTTGCTTTCTCCAAATCCACAAAGGCACAATGCAACTCCCTCCCACAATGCCCTTCTCTGTACTTCTCCATTGAAATTCTCAGAGCAAACATTGCATCTGTGATGCTTTCTTGATATGAAACCATACTGCTGCTCACTAATCATGACCTCTTTTCTTAACCTAGCTTCCACTATTCTTTCCCATAACTTAATTCTGTGGCTCATCAACTCAGTATAGGTACTACAGCTTTGCACACCACACTTGTTCTTTTTGTCTTATTTCACTTCTCCACTGTTCAGGCATCCTCTCACTTTCTAAGATTTGTTAGATAATCGGGTTAGAAACTCTACTGCCATCTCTTCTAAACACCTCCATGCTACCAAAGGCATATCATCTGGACCAACAACCTTACAATTCTTCATCCTCTTCATTGCTGCTCTTACTTCCATTTTGCGTTCTCTGCACTTCCTGGCCCACTATTCTCACATAATCAATTTTTTTTGCTCTCTCTCTCTCATTTTCATCAGCCCCTCAAAGTACTCCTTCCATCTGTTCAACATGCACTGCTCATTTGTGACTAAATTTCCATTTCTATCCTTTATCGCCCTGACCTGTGTCACATCTCTTCCAGCTCTGTCTCTCTGTGTAGCCAACTGGTATCTGTCCTTTGGCTTCTTACTTGGCTTCTATGTCCAGGTTTCCTTATCCTACTTCTTCTTTCCAGATGTCACACCATCAGACATATTCACACCTTTCTACCTGTCTGCCTTACCACTTTTTCAGTAGTTTCCGAGCAGTCCGGTAACTCTTCACTACCTCCTGCCTGAATTTCACCTTGCAGTTTTCCTTCAGGTTCCACCATTTTATCCTCACTTCTGCTCTCACTTTCCTCCTCTTCATGACATCCAAGGTCATCCTACAGACCACCATCTTATGCTATTTAGATACACCATCACTGCTTTACAGTTTCATATATCCTTAAAACGAACTTCTCGCACAGATATATTTATAGAAAACATAATTTATTTCTTAGATATAGTTTAGATTATTTTTTTTAAAAGCTAAAACAAGCTACATCATAGGTTTGTTGCAACAAGTACTTTTATTCCAGCTGCTGTGCAAATCTGCTGTGGAGGCTTTTGTGGTAGCCTATCAAATGTCTGTAGAGGCATTGTATTTTAAATTAAATTGATTTGCATTAACAACAGAAGTTCTTTTTGGACTCTAAAATTGTCCAACCAGTAGCAATTAAAAGCTTTTGTGTGTACTAATCCAGATACACAGTTTTATTTTATTTAGCCATGTGTCTCATAATTGTTTCATAATTGGCTAATTCTATTATCACCATATCATATCATATCATCACTCACCACATGTGAAATAATTCCTCTTAGAGCCAACTTGCAAAACAAGGAGTTGTTCACTCATCCTTTGAGATTTCTCTATTATTTAAAAATGAAATGCAATATTATTGATGGCTATTTCAATTACAACACAGCTGTTAACTAATATGCACTTTGGTTGGCTTGGTCATATTGTCGTTTAACTGAAATTTGAGTGTACAAATTAGCGGCTCACTCTATTCACCCATCTTAAAATCCCTTGCCTCGCCACTGCTCGTCATGTCCCAAACTATAAATTGGAGTTTTTTCAAGTTCCCTTGCACATTGAAAACAGTTACTGAACAGCCGGACTGAAAGCACTCAAGGGAAAGATGCTGAGGCATTTTGGGAATTGTAGTATCTGTAGTAAGTTTGTTTGTCACAAATTTTGTCTCTAATTTGCATTAGAATAAAACAGGACACTTTAAAGCTTTTCCTTAATTGTACAATAGACAATGTGCCTCATTAAATTTGGTCTAATGATGCCACTTAGTATGTGGTCCTTTAAAAATCCAAAAAAGGTTACGCTGTTAAATAACCTCTTTTTGGTACCAGTAAGTCCTTTAAGTCCTGTAGGCTGGGCCTGTGTGGATGGGGCTGGTTTGTCCAACAAATTCTATAGATACGCATTGAAGCCCCAGACACTATCCTGAACTTTTCTGTAGTATTCCTCACATTTTTTCTAAAGTGGCAGGACACACGTTTTCCCAGCAGAACGTTTCTCAGAGCAAAACACTGCCCCTGTCACCTTGCTTTCTTCCCACAGTGTATCCTGGTTCCATCTCTTTCCCAGGCAAGTGAAGCAGACAAAACATAAGGTGAAAAAAAACTGATTCATCAGACCAGACCACCTTCTTTTATTCCTCTATGGACCTGTTGTGATGCTCAGAGGCACTTCTGCCAGTGGTCAGGGGTGAGGTCAGCATGAGCACTCTGATAGGCTACACAGCCCCAAGCCACAACACCTTTCCATATTATAGCCAACATTACCATTTTTCAGCAATCTTTGCAACAGTTGAACTTTTGTGGGATAAGACCAGACAGGGTAGCCTTTACTCCTGCTGTTCCTTCATGGTTTCTTAGACCTTTGGTGATTACTAAGCACTGCATAACAGGAACACCCCACAGTTGTCTAGCCATCGCAATGTGGCCCTTGTGACAGTCGCTCATGGTCTTAAACTTGTCTAATTTTTCCTGCGTTCAACACATCATCATCATCAGTCAACTTTCTGCCTAATATATCCCATCTCTAGACAAATGTAACTTTAGCAAGATAAGCAATATTTTTTCATCATCTGTGCTTTTTAATGTTGGGTCAACCTGTACAACAATCAATGTGATAAATAAATTTAATAAATACTTTTACATTACCTCTTTGTGTTGCATTGGTTCAACTTTACTGAATCATTTTGGAAAGTAGGTTATATGTTATGTTTATTAGACATCTGGTTCCTGTCCCAACAATTCTGTGATAGTAATAGTAATAGTAACTTTGTTCTGCTATTTTGCTTTAGTTTTTTTTTTTTTTTTTTACACTATTTCTAATACTCAAATATACTGGAACAATGTTAAAGCACTGTTGACAACACCTTTTTTCAGCTAATTCAGGCTAAAAGTAATGGAAAAAATTTATAGTGATTAAATGAAGGTAGAGCTACAAAAGAAAACATTTCAGGCTCACCATGTTGTCATGTTTACTTACCCGAGCATTGAATAATTTACACAGGAATAGAAGAAAAGGGTAAAAAAGTGAAGTCCGCAATCTTCAGAACACACACACACACACACACACACACACACACACACACACACACACACACACTCACACACACTTACAGCAGGATTGGCGATTTTAGAGATGTCAGGATAAAGGTAGTATTTGATTCCTGCTCCAGCACCAGGGAGAGTGATCCCTCTGAAGAAAAGGATCAGCAACATGAGGTATGGAAACGTGGCTGTGAAATACACCACCTGTAAAGACATCAATTACAATGCAAGAGCTCAAACTCTTCTCAAATTATGCATTTTGAAAATTATTTTTAAGTGATAACACAATCACATCTGTATGAAACAAACAACTTTTTTGTTGAATTTTACATGCTGAAAAAATAGTGGGCATGTGCATAAGTTTGGGAACTCCTTTATTCTGTAGTAAAACTCCCTTTGGTTGAAATCAAAGCCTCTAAATATCAGCTTAGAGGTTGCTGACCTTCAGTGTAACTGTCTGTGTCTCTACTGTTTCTTTCTCTGTTCTCATAACTTTACTGGCTGACACAATCCCAGCTGTAAAAATGCACTTCTTTGTTAAAGTTGACAACAGTTTTATGCACACCTTTCTTGAAATGAAGATGTTTCTACAGTACTAGTCCACCATGGGGCAGTGCATCACTATTCCTGTGCCATTCAAATCTTCCTGTAAGCCTGTTCATACGATCAGTCTGCAACTATTTTTTCTTTTGAATTCAATAGTTGTTTTTAATTTCCTGTGAATGTTACATGTTACATGCAGGAAGGGTTCAGACATATTTAAATTTTACTCCAAGGACTGTGATGTTTGCAGCTGACATTGTGACATGTAGCAAGAATAGGGAGCAACTTGAAGAGAACCTGAAGAGGTGGAGAGGTGCTCTAGAGAGGAATGAAAGTGAGTAGCACAAAGACAGAATACATGAGTGTGAATGAAAGGGAGGAAAGTGGAGTGGTTAGGATGCAGGGAGTAGAAGTGACAGAGGTAGAGGAATAGAAATACTTGGGATCAACAGTTCAGAGTAACGGTGAGTGTGAAAGAGAGGTGAAGAAGAGAGTGCAGGCAGGTTGGAATGAGTGAAGAAGAGTGGCTGGAGTGATTCGTGACAGATGGGTACCAGCAAGAGTAAAAGGGAAGGTTTATAGGACAGTAGTGAGACCAACTATGTTCAGGCAGATTGGAATGGGTGTAGATGAATGACAAGAGTGATTTGCAGCAGGGGTGTGAGAGGGCACATGCAGGCAGTTTGTTTGAAGGAGGAATATGCAGAGCACAGAAAGTAATGGAGACAGTAGATCCACTGTGTTGACCCCTAAAGGGAGCAGCCGAAAGACTAGAAAGAAAAATAAATCGATCGATATTTGCTTAAACAAAAAACAATTTTAATTTTTACCGTAGAGTAGTTTTAGCTTTAAGTTTGTAAAAAAAGTCCATTAAAGATCATTACATATGGCAGCTATATAATATAAAAATAAACATTTTCATATTATTTAGACATTTTTGTTAATTGTTACTATGAATATTGAAAATCTGCTAAAATGAAAAGAAATTTTAAAATGACCAAATGAGGATTTTTTTTAACAGACAGACAATATACTCTAAGAAAAGAGAACATATATTACATAAATGTGACCCATATCAGATCGTTTTGCCCTCTGACCTTGCCAGTTGACTTCACTCCTTTCCAGATGCAGAAATAGCAGATAGTCCAGACTACGATCAGACACAGTGTTAGATCATAGTGTGGCAGGCCCACAAAGTCCTCATTTGTTACCCGCAGCACGCGATTGCTACACACACACACACACACACACACACACACACACACACACACACACACACACACACACACACACACACACAGAGGAGAAAAAAGGGAAAAAAAAAGGAAAAATCCACTTTATCAGTGAGTGTTATCCGAAATAAAGCTACCTTCCAGTTCTTCTGTAATGAACACAAAAGTGCACTAATGTAGGCTGATGTGAATTGCTGTGATATGGGAAAAGTCTGAAAATACATTGATTTGTATTCTGTTTGATGAATTCCATATGGTGCTTGCATGCACATGGGCTGCAAACACAAACACTGCCGTCATGGATGGATTTCTCATCCAAAGGTTAGTTTAGAAAAGCTCTAGCTGACAAAGATAAATATGTTGTTTTTATTCATCTGCAATGCATTCTCCTTTTCCCAGCACATGTGTTACTCTTGCAACATCTCTGTCTGAGATTAAAAAAAAAAAAAAACTATTTCAGCAAGACTGAACTTGTCTGGTAGAATTCTTAGAAAAAAGGGGGTTGAAATTGCTTTGGGAATTAGCTGGTATTTCATCTCACACTGTTTTCCCACACTAAATATGTATAGTCATTATCATGAACTAAAAGAACACAATGATAACTATTAGGAAATCAAGCTCCTCAATTAATGTGAGATTTAGTTTCAAAATCATTTGGGCCGTTTCCACTGCAGTGCTCATCACACAATGTAAGGACAGTAAGGAGGTGCAGAGGTTAGGGCTGTCACCTCACAATGAGAAGATTCTGGGTTCAGTTCCCATTTGGGATTGCCAAGATGTGTCCCTCAGTCCAAACACATGCATATTAGGAGAACTGGAGATGGTAAATTCCTAACTACCTAAATACATGTGACTGTGTGTGTGAACAAATGTGTTTGTCTGCGTATGTGCCCTGGGGTGGTATGTTAGAATATTCGGTCAAGAGGCTGGCTGGCTGACTGGCTGACTGGCTGGCTGGCTGACTGGATGGCTGGATGGATGGATGGTGGTCTAGTGGTAGGATAGTATTCTATGGACCAAGAGGTCACAGGTTACTACCTCCAGCACCACCACCATTGGGTTCCTGAGCAAGACCCTTAACCCTGAGTTGCTCCAGGGGGACAGTCCCTGTAATCAGGAATTGTAAGTCGCTCTGGAGAAGAGTGTCTGCTAAATGCATGGATGGATGAAGGCTAATAGCCTTTAATAATTAAATAATGAATTAGTTACACTAGATTAACCGAACTAAAGAGAAACAAAAATAAATAGAACTGTGTCACAGTTTTCCTACTTTCGCCAAACCTGTGCTGAAATAAAATTGTGGTCATGCAGAAATGATCACACATCAAGTAATTTAGCGAATGAATTTTTTCATTGTTCACAAATTATCTCAGAAGATCAAGTTTTAGACAAGACTTTTCATCTGCTTCAGATTAGAACAAAGGGAAACAGTTATGCTAACGATTTTCTCATCCTCAGATGACTCTTCTGTGGTTTATTGAGGCAGAATAAGGACCATATGCTAGCCAAAAAAAAGGACATGCAGCACTGAAAATGATTGTGAACTACAGAAAAACAGCATCATGAAAGCAAACAAGAAAAAAAATGAATGGAATTTCATGTTCAACTCACAACCAGAACTCCTCCTCTGGGGAGACGATTTTGTCCACTGTTACAGAGAAGCTGTAATTGCTGTTAAGGGAAATAAGCCACACTTAAGCCCCCATAAATCCAAGCTATGAAAAGTAAAACAACTACATGCACCTTTTCTTTTCATGATTGGATTATACATAATAGATATTCATTTACTGAAGTTGCTTGGGATTATAATTTATATTACATACATGCGGATTTATCTTTTTTACTTTGCTCTTGTGCACTGGATTTTAAATCTCTAAAAAGATCTGCAATGTTATGACCAGATCTGACAGAGTTGACATTCAGCATAAAATCACACGTACAATTTGGTTGTTAAAACAAAACTTTCTGTCCCCAAAAACAAACTTACCTTGAGAAGATAAAATACTCTATATATATATACTATATATAATATATATATATATATATATATATATATATATTTTAATGGATATTAATGGGAAAAGATAGATTTCCATTAAGCATGATTTCTTCTGAATTCTTAAGATCAACTAGCATTTAAAATATTAAAAATATTAAAGCAAAATAGCAGGTTCTGTCCAGACAGACAATTAACATCTTTTGTGCATATTCTTCTTTTTTATGAGCCTTAGTCAGTCTTATCAAGAGTAAAATTATTTCATTTGTACATCATGTTATCATAGCTGTCTGTTTCATTAAAGAGAAAGGACCAGTCAGCATCTGGTTGGTGTAGGCCTGAAGACTGTAGGCTTCGGTTGTAGGTGTGACACGCCCCTGTGGACAACACAAAGTGAACATTTGAGTCAAACCCTTCAATGCTTTAATGCCCCTATCAGTAGGGTGACATGCATTTGTCAAACTAAGATGTATCTCCAAAGCTTCTTTAGCAAAGGCAATCATTCTATATTGAATTAGAATTGAATTCCAGTTGAATTGGAAATACAACAATAGACCAGAAGAGCAAATAAACCCAGTCTGAAGTAAAATTATTGCCATTTCATGAACCGTATATATAGAATGATATAGGACAGTAGAAACATACAGGCACACCTTATTAATAGCATTTAGTCACAGAGGAACTGTAGTGGAACACCTTATTTGAAGCATGCATCAGCACAGAAATGAACGTTTGGAAATATTTGGGTCTAAAGAAAAATGCTAAAGTAAAAGTAAAATTCTAAAGTTACATTCTAAAGCCAGCATAAAACCTAGGCAACAGCAAACCAGTCCAAGAGCTGAACCATCAGGAAAAACAAAAATAATAATAATTTGAAACTTAAATTGTTATCAATGATAAAGGCACAGATCCACCAAAATGTTAATTACAGTCTTGTAACTGAGCACATGGGGTAACAGCAGAATGGAACAAGAGGTATTCTACCTGAGTTCCACTCATGGTCACAGGTGGTCCAGGGTAGGGTTTCTTGGAAGCAGTTAAAGAGGTAGAAGAAAGCCCAGGCCAGAACAACAATGTAGTAGATGTTCAGGTAGACAACTATGACCTGAGAGGCAACTCCAACACCTGCAAACATCACATCATATCAGAATGCAAAAAAACACTGCAGACCATTTAAACTTTTCCACATTTTATTTAGCAAATTCATCTTAAGATGGATTCAGTTAGCTTTTGTCTCATGAATCAAAACTTAAATCTTAAAAAAAAGGTTTTTAAGAAAATTATATTTTAAAAAATCTCATTTACATTTTTTAGACCAATTCAGACCAAATATTTGCTTAAAGCATCTTTGACTTCCATTACAACTTTGAATCTTCTTGGAAATGATCCTACAAACTGGCACACATTGACTGTAGGTATGGTATAAATGAGGTGATGCTCTTTATTTGGTTTCCATCACAAATGCCATTGAGAATGCTGTCAAATAGTCAAATCTTCCTTCACCAGATCAAAAGATTTTGCTTGTCATGGTGTGAGTCATTTGGTGAATTCTCAGTGGGCTCTCATGTGTGTTTTAGTGAGGAATGATTTTCTTTTGGTCACCATAAAAAGCCTGATTGGTGGAGTGCAAGGCTCTCTAATCTCCACTAGGAAAAACTGAATCTCATTACTAGTGAGTAGTTGTTAGTTCTAAGTTGGCTGTCTGGCCAAGCCCCTGAAACCTTCTTCCTGTAGAGACAACACTATCCACTGTGCCACTATTCTGTCCAGGTAAAGGCATGAAATGTATCCAGGTTAATACAGTACTACAGTTAATATCCAGTTACTATTCCTCTGCTTCATAAGACTAGACAAAACAGTTCTCTGAAGAAAACTTACATTGTATGCATAAAAACAGTTATAACAATTAAGTAGGTATGTTATAAATGAGGTGATGCTCTGTGTTTGGTCTACATCACAAATGCCATTGAGAATGCTGTCAAATAGTATTATTTAGTAATAGTAATAGAATATTTTGCTTGTCATGGGAATGTCATCTAGTGTTTGGGGAATGGCTCCATGATTGGTTCCATGACCTCCTCTGAGGTATCCTTGAGCAAGGTACCATCCCCATCACTGCCCCCAGGTGCTTTAAATAGCTGCCCCTTGCTCTACGGTGTGTATGGGTCAAAAGCAGAGGCTGCATTTCTTGTGCTTCAGTGTGTGCTGTGTTCACAATGACAAATAGTCACTTTCACTTCTTTCTGATGAAGTACCTTCAAACATAGGACAGATTTTCCTCCAAGCTGTGATCCCTCCTTCACTAGTATACTGACCCAAAGCTGTCTCCAGGAAAAAGACAGGGATGCCGCAGAAGATGAGGAAGATAAAATAAGGAATGAAGAATACACCTAAATATAAACGTGAGCAAGACTGGTGTCAGTTATATGGAAATGCTATAAGAGCTTCAGCAAGTTTAGGGAAAATTCAGCAAACATTGCAGTCATGTTTCAGAGCAAATCGTATATGTTTAGAAGAATAACGGATTAAAACCTTTAACAGGCTAAGAGAACTAACTCAGGCAAGCCAAATTAAGCTCAATTTTTTAAAAAGAAAATAACACATAAAGCCTGGCTTAAGGTCTTCAGACAACAACAGCCAAAGGAAAAGGAGTATATTGTTTAACAGAAGTGCATGATTGACTGAGTTTGGGCATGCCCTGCTCTTCATCATGAGGGTTTGAAAAGAACACAGAGAGTCATTGATGGATTCAAAACCAATTCAATGCTTTGACTCAAAAGCTGTTTGTATGTTTTTATGGCTGAACCTTAAATAATAGACCCCTTGCATTAGTTTGAAAAATGAACAAATCCAAAGCCTCCAGACATCTGCTTGATCCCCACCCACATGCTGCTTTTCATACTTCGTCAGCATATGGGGTCATGCATCTCCTATATCTATTATATTTTTGTGTCATGCATTTGATTATTGGCAAATGTTTTGCATCCCTGGCTAAATGGCACAATTGTACTTTTTTAATTCAATTTTCTGCACAAAAAAGAGCACACATTCTCTACCTAGAACATAAATTACATATTTTAATGCAAAATGACTGTGAATTTGTGCAATTTCACATGCTAGGGTGAAACTTAAAAATGAATGCTTTATATATATATATATATATATATTCATTTTTAGGTTTCACCCTAACGTCATATATATACTGAGAAATAACATTTTAAAGTGTGTTCACTGCAGAGAATAGAGAGTGTACACTTATTGGAAAACAACAACATTAGGATCTATAGGCAAGTTCTAGAATTAAGCCTGCCCTACATGCTAAAAATGACAACTATTGTTGATCAGAAAACTGCCCATGAATAGGTTTATTATCTATCTGGGGAACATTTTCTAAACCTTAGCCTAACCCTTAACTTATGAAAATATTTAGCTCATTTAAAACAGACAAAACACACAAAAACAAGAGTTTTGTATTGGTCCAGACAATACGCACCACCACCATTTTTGTAGCACAGGTAAGGGAAGCGCCACACGTTGCCCAGGCCTATGATCTCTCCAGCCATTGACAGTAAAAACTCAGTCTTGCTGGCCCATTTTTCTCTGGGCTGATTCTCTTTCGGAGGGTCTACAGCTGCACCTTTAGGAGTATCACCCCCTCTGCTCTCCTCCATAACGCCTGTCTTTTTATACACACATTCACACTGTGATTACCAAGGTAACCAATCGTTTGTTATTTACAACACTTATCACATGCTCCTTTCCAACATACATGACAGGAAAGCCTCCCTGGAGCCACTTATGATTAAGATCCTTGTGGTTCAAATGGTGCTGGAGATGGGACAGAGCCGGATCAAGCTCACAACCTCTTGACCTGCAGCTGCATATCATAGCCCTAGGCTACCACTCCTACCAACTCCAGCAATTGTATATGAAACACAAATTGTGATCATTATAATAAACTTCTGTGATGAGTTTATGCAGCATGGGCCGATGCAAAAAGAAGGAAACAGTGGTGTAATAAAATCTAAATTGATCACTAATAACTACAAGCATATGTTAAAGTGTTACATACTTGCAAAAGAATATTAAAAAATTAAATCTATAGAATGATAAATAAGTTAAAAGGTAGGACTCACCACTGCTGTTCTTTAATGGGTGAAAGTCTGAGGTGAAGGCTCTCAGACTGTTCTGAGGAATGCATTGAGCAACTACAAGTCACGCCCCATGCTGCAATTGGCTGGTACAAACACTGAAGAACTACAAGCAGCCAATCCAGTAGCGAGGGGTGGGGCTGGCTGTAAAGTAACTGGTATGTGGCTTGTTGGCTCCACAACTCTTTGGTGTTTTGCATCCTTGAAGAGGTTCAGCAATTCTGGGAATTTTAAAATTCTTATATAATAAAGAATTTTAAAAGTGTAGGGGGAGTGATAAAACATAGCCTTTATTGCTGTTAGACCAAACTGAATGAGAAGAAAAAAAACATACAAGGACATGTCGCAGTTTTACGGACTTTAATACGCCTTGTATTGTTTGAAAGTGTGACTTGACTGTAAAGTATCTCACAGAATGTGGACAGATGTATAATCTTACCTTTTTGAAGTTGCTACCTCTCATCTTAAGAATATGATCTGTGATCAACTAGATGATCCAGATGTCATCCAGATGGTCCATTTCAGTATCCTCTGTATTTATTTATCAGAATTTTCTGGAAGACTTCCTAAATAAACTGTTCAACATTTCCCCTTTTTGCTGATTCTTTCCCCCAACATAAGGAAAGAGGTGCAGATGATTCCAGATGAACAGGCTGGTGATTGGTTTAGTGGTGATGCTGATGAGTGGTTTGAACCTCTGTGAGCTCAGGTGGCTCCATGGTAGAGTGTTGGTAGATTTCAGGTATTGCTCTGATGTGTGGAAAGTTGTGGGTTCAAGTTCGGGGTGTGGAAAGGAAGGAAGGAGAGATTGAGAAAGGAGGGGTGCTGAAGAGGAGGCAGGAGGAGGGGAAAAAATGGAAAATCCAAATAAGGTGTCTGACTTAGTTTTGGTGGGGCAGCGGTGACCTAGTGGTTAGGAACCAGGCCCCAGTATCAGAAGGTCTTGGGATTGAATCCCAAACCAGTATGTTGCCCTGAGGTACTCTTGAGCAAGGTACAGTCACCATCACTGTTCCCCGGGAGCTTTAAGCAGCTGCACCTTGCTGCACAATGTGTATGAGTAAAAAGCAGAGGTTGAATTTTGTTGCGTCTCACTGTGTGCCGTGCTGTGTTTCACAATGGCAAATAGTCAACTTCACGTTTTCTAGAACCTTGTATCATTAGGCACTTTGCAGCCTGTCAGTAAAACATGTATTTAATTGACTAAATTAAATACATGAAGATAAGCAATTTGCCAAACCTTAGGAATTATGATTTTGCAAAGCTATAAATAAGGGAAGTTTGTGTGTGTGTGTGTGTGTGTGTGTGTGTGTGTGTGTGTGTGTGTGTGTGTGTGTGTGTGTGTGTTACATTTGACATATATGAATCATCCAATCTTAACAAAACCATCTAACAAAAGAAAGAAACTGGTGCTGATGATTCCTGATGATGAATGAGGCAGAATGATGATTGGTTGGATACCCTTTATCTAGAACCTTTTCCTGTCACAGTAAATTATTTATTGCAGTTCCTTTAATTTAATCTACTCAGCATGACAAAGATAAGGCAGTTTGACAGGCATGAAATAGCATTTTTTCATAAATTTATTAATAAAATATAATAAGGCCAGCTCACAACAAGACTGTGGCAGAGTAATGTGTGTTATTTGTTTATTAACTCAATAATCGACTTTAAACATGCCTATTTTTTCATGCAGATGTTAATATGAGTTATGAATAAATTGTTAAAATGGGTTATGCATTAAAAAAAACAATTAAAACGGAATACAAATATTTCAGGCTGCAGGCGCGTCAACGGGGAGTCTTCACTGTTGCGGCGTGACGCGTGGGCGCCACGTCACTAGTGACGTATAAGGAAACGCCATATAAACAAAAACAAGGGAGTGCAGAGCAAAGCGAAAGCTGAAAGTAAAATGATGATGGCAGGAGAAACTCACAATGACAGCAGCTGTACTTTATAGCTTTTAATATAAGGTCACGGTCTTCACACGTACCGACAAGCAACAGACTGAATCAGTCCTGCCGAGAGGCAAAAAAGCGCGTCGGAAAAGGTAACTGGAGTGACTGGAATCAGTTCACAGTGCAGTGCTTTCACTCAAGCCCAGTGTGCAAGTAACGGATCTGTGTAAAAGCTCGGCAAAGAGCCTGTAAGACATCTCTCAGAAGCTGAACAGCTGGACGTTTGGTCACAAATCAACCTGCATGTGTAGGATGTATTGAGTATCACTAAATAACACACTTAATGTGATACATTTCAGTAGTTAATCCGCCTGTCCCCTTAGTCATGGTGCTGTACTGGGACAGTGCACTCTCTGGTTTAATACTGACAAGAGGAAAGAGAGGTGATGCTGAAGGGAGACCATTCAGCAGAATTAATCTCTCTGGATGAACCAAACCCCTCATACAGTTACACAGATATCTGGGATTTGGCCATTATGGTGATGTTTGTCAGGATAAATTACAATCACTATATTCTTTTCTGAGTGTCAGTGATTGACAGTGTACTAATGATATGTTTCACTCCAAAGAGAGCCAAATTAGTCATGTTGAAATGATCACAGTGCAGAGTGTAAAATGCAGATGAAACATTCATATTTTTGTGGTACGGCTGGGTCTTACTTCTTCATTCAAACTTGTCTGAAGTGAGAAATACTTATCATGATAGAAAAAGCATATAGGGAAGAGCTGTGGCATTGTATGAGGAAGTCAGAAGTGTGACAGTGATGAGGTCTTCAGTAGGAGTGATGAATGCCTTTAGAGTAAGATAGAATGAACATGACTGTCTCTATTAAAAAGTGCTCCCTGGACACTTTCTGTAGCTGCATGGGTAAAATGCAGAGGTGTAATTTTGTTGTGGTTGAATGTTCAAGAATGGTCACTTTCACTTTTCACTTCACTTTTTGGCCTAAGCCTAAACCTAATATCATGCTTTGAAAAAAAGTATTAATTGCATTGGTATTATTGTATTTATCCATGTAATTTATGATCATCAGTACCAGCCATTTTTAGTCTTTGTCAACTGCTCAGACTATTCCAGATGTGTTGCACTGTGTCCTCTTACTTTTTACTGGTTTTTCCTTAGATGCATTGCTCTGTAAATGACAAGTGTCTGCAGCAACATGTGGAGACCACCATGTTTTGCCCCAAGAGCCCCGAGGAGGAACCTTGCGAGGAAGAGATGGACACTTCAGAACCCAACTGGCACTGGTTCTACCTTGCTGAATGTGGAGTGTGGCACATGTTTGAAGTATGTGGCCCTCATTTGGTTAGCTTTAGCCTATCAAGTTTATTTCTAGATTAAACACTTAGCATCCTTTCCTTGCTTGGTCATTTTGGCAGCTGCTCATTTTTGATCTCTACAGATTGACCCCAGTGCAGGATGCTCAGTGACCAGCGATCAGATAGAGCAGAACTACAATAGGAATCAGCACGGTTCTATGGACTTCTACACACCTAAATATACCTATAGATTAGATTTCTCAGGTGAGATAGCATACACAATAAGGATGATTTTGCCTCAGATACGTCTGCATCATTTTAACCTTACATTGTCTTCTGTGCTTCATATTTTATAGTCATGAAACAAATCAACGTGACAACAGGTAAACAGAGACCAATAAAAAGGGCGCTACAATCTGCGACTGGATTTAGGTCAGTCATTCAGTGTTATATTTGTACTCTTCCTCCTTAATGTAGTTTATGGTTTTAATACACTAATTTATTGAACATATTTGTGCTCAGATTCATCTGTGATAACTTGGCTCTTCCAGTTCCATGCCACTGGGAAAGAGTAAATACTGATGAACCCTATCAGGTATAAACCGAGGCACAAAAAGTAATGCATTTCATTTGAATTAAAATGCCATTTTAACCTTTACATTTAACATTTGTGAAATTTCAACACTGTTGAAAATTATATTAATTATATTACATCAGAATGATTCTATGAAGCGAGGAAACTGAATGATAAATATTATGTAATACAGTTTTATACAAAAGTCTGAAGACCACCAGGCAAATTACATGCCTATTATATGATATCTATTCAGCCATCCATTATCTTAACCGCTTATTCTAATTAGGGCTGCAGGGGCTGCTGGAGCCTATCCTGGCATTCATAGGGCAAAAGGTGGAAAAACACCCTGAACAGGTCCCCAGAATCTTCTTGATGTACAATATAGCGCTGTGACATATTGGAAAGAATGAAACATAAAATAGGATGTTTTGTACAGGCCACATCTTAGATGTTTTTTTTGTTTTTTTATTTCAATCCAATCAATTCAATGTACTTTCTCTGGTGCAGGCATATGTGTCCACATGAAATACATTGAAGTAACAATATGAATTGTGCTCATATCTGCATCTATGAAGTTGCTCAGCTAGTTTTTCCTTTTTCCATTGTTTGTTAGCTCATTCCTCTGTGCAGAGACACTTTTGAATATAAAGAAGTGGCTCGACTGTATGAGAGGACCATGAGCCAGCCAATCAGATCTATCCAGAGAATACAGAACTTGGACCTTTGGGAGTTTTTTTGCAGGTATACATTAGTTATCTGAACAGTGATAGTGCATTGACATCAGAAAGTTTCAATATCATACACTTTTGTAGAGAAAATAACGATCACATTCTGCGGATCCAGATTTGTTCTAAAAGGCTTGCCAATATTCTTCATAATGCAGTTTACAAAGTGGTGTAGTGAAAATACTGTATGTCTTTTTAATGATCTGGTGAAAACTTTTAAAAACTATTATTTTTAAATTATTTCCGAGGTCACCATCTGCTCTTAACCATCTGTTTTTCCCTTTATATCACGCTAAAGGAAAAAGGCTCAACTAAGGAAGATAAAACGTATTATAGACATTGATGAGAGGATGCTGTTTCATGGAACAGGTCACAGTAACATCCAGGCCATTTGCACGTACAACTTTGACTGGAGACTCACAGGAAGCCATGGCGACGTTTACGGCAAAGGTGTGTTTTGTTATTTTGATATTATTCCTTAATGCTTCCAATGATTACAGCACATGTAGCATAATGTAATTAGAACACCTATTACATTGCTGTTCACAATTATTGGCACCCCTGGTTAAGATGTGTTCTTAGGCTTCTAAAACATTTTTTTCCCCCAAAAAAATATAGGCTCACAACAGCACAAAAGAGAAAAATCCGACCTTTAATTGAAATACATTTATTAAGAGGAAAAAAATATCCCACATTAAGAAATACATTTATAAATGAAATCATGTGTGCCACAATTATTGGTACCCCTGCTTTTAATATTTCGTACAACCCCCTTTTGTCAACAAGATGGCACTTAATCTTCTCCTATAACATTTCACAAGGTTGGAGAATACAGAGACAGGGATTTTTGACCATTCCTCTTTACACAATCTTTCTAGATTGTCCAGAGTCCTGGGTCCTCTCTCATGCATTCTCCTCTTCAGCTCACACCACAGGTGTTCAATGGGGTTGAGGTCTGGTGACTGGGATTGACATAGGAGGAGCTTGATTTTGTGTCTGCTGAGCCGTTTTTGTGTAGATTTTGCAATATGTTGAGGGTCGTTATTCTGCTGGAAGACCCAGTGATGACCCATATTCAGCTTTCTGGCAGAGGCCAGCAGATTTTGATTTAAAATGTCCTGGTATTTCAAGGAGTTCATGGTGCCATGCACCCTAACAAGGTTCCCTGGTGCTTTGGAAGAGAAACAGCCCCACAGCATCACAGATACTCCACCATACATACAGTGGGCTCGAGGGGCTTTTCCGCATACTCATTCTTGGATTCACACCAGACCCAAAAAATGAGACTAAAATTGACTAAAAGCTCAATTTTAGTCTCATTTGACCAAATGCACCACATGGTCCCAGTTGAAGCCAGAGTACCTCTTAGCAAACTCCAGACGTTTACGTTTGTGATCGTAGGTGAGAAAAGGCTTTTCCTTGCATGTCTCCCAAACAGCTTGTTGGCATGGAGATAGAGTCTTGTGGTTGTCAAGGAGATTTTGTGACCCCAAGATACCACTCTTTGGTGCAGTTCTGTAACTGTGAGCTTTGGAGAATTTATTACTTCTCTTACTATCCTCCTCACTGTGTGTGGTGGCAAGGTAAACTTGGGTCCTTGTCCAGCCTTGTTTTTCACTGTTCCCATTGTTTAACACTTCTTTATTATTCTTCTGACTGTAGATACAGGCAGGTTTAGGCGAGCAGCTATTTTCTTGTACCCTGACTTATGAAGGTTGACACACATCTGCCTTACATGAACGGCATGTTCTCTTGTCTTTTCCATGTTGAAGATGGCTAAGAGCAAAAGGACTCTGTGTCATGTCATATTTATACCCCAGGGACACAGAAAGTCATTAATTACTAATTAAATGTTCCAGTTTACTTTGATTAACTTTACAAACTAAACTAGAAATTACAGAAATGCTTCAATTACATATATTTTATAGAAATTGTTAGGGGTGCCAATAATTGTGGCAGACATGATTTCCTGTAAAAAATTTCTTAATTGCCAACAATCGTGGAGGGCACTGCATTAACCGCTATGCTTTACTGTTCAAGTGAGTGGATCTTAAATCAAGTGGGATAAGACCCCCTGGAGGTTGTGGAAAACGTTACTTAATCATTTTTAATTGTGTTAGTTTGTTAAGTCTGGTTTATATATTCAGGCAATATTCAGAGTTAATGTACTTGCCAACCAGTCACAACTGATAGGCGTCTAGTGCACCTGAAAATCAGTGCAGTTGAACCAGCATTAAAGGGATGCATCAAAATGTCTGCACCTAATTCTTAGGATCTATAAATGTGGACTAAACAAAAATTTCTTGGTTTCTTGGTACCCCTCCATGAAAAAAAAACCCACGACTATCTCTGAAATAACTTAAAACTGACAGAAGTTTAGGACATCCATCGTTATTTATTCCAAAGTGATCAAACTGCTTTAGCTGTATCAAGCTTGAAGGGTGCATCCTCAACATTGCATTTTTCAGATCTTTCCAAAGGTCACTTTAGAGCAGTGCAATGTTTTTATATAGCCATTGTGTTTTGAGTCATTATTCTTTTGGCGGACTCATGATCTGCACTGCATGATTTAAACATCCTGACACTGGGCAGTATGATTCACTTTATTATGTCTTGATGGACTTTATTGTGCCCTACAGAAATAACTCCTCCCTTCCCCTCACCCCTTGCCTGAGACAGCAAAACAGTCCCAAAACTAGTTTTCTTTGTTTCATAGTAGGTATGAATCATATTGAATCATGTGATCATATAAATCATATAAATCATGAGACCTGCCAAAAATTTCAGTTTTCATAAATCCCAAGGAAATGCTCCCATAATCTCGATGGTTGTTGACTTTTTAGCGAAATCCAGTTTTGCTTTTTTTTTATTTTTGTGGATAACCCCTGGATCTTCTTTCATGAAACTCATTGTTTTTCGAAAGGCGACCAATGATATGATCAGACAGTGACATACCTTGACCTTGAGGTTCAGTTTGTTGTCAACCTTTGGATATTTTCCTTGGCTCTTTGTCTACCCTCCGCACTTTTCTTCTGATCAACCTGGAGTTGTATTTCCTCTTGTGGCCATATTCTGGGATGTTGGCTAAAGTCCCATGGACCTTATATGGACCATGGACCTTCTGAATAATATTTAGAGATGGTTTTCTTTCTGAGTCTCTCGGAAACTCTCCTTTGCTTTCCCTGGTCCATGCTCTGTGTCATGCAAACAATGATACAAAACTACACCGTGGCAGGTGTTCCCTTATTAAATAAACTGAATGGCTGATAAAGAAATTGAAGAGATCGCAGACACCAGTGATACTAATTAAGATTAAACAGTTAGTTTGAACATGACTGTAAGAGTACATAAGAGACTGTAAGGTCAGGGTTTTAAAGGTACCAAGAAAGTCTTAAATGTTTTTCTAAAATAAACAAGAAATCTTTTCTTTTCATACTTGTATTGGTTTACCGTGTCACACACTGAAAACCTTTTAACTATGTATTTTTTTAAGGGTGTACATAAAATAATTCCCATTATGATATACCTTTGGACTTATCTGAAATTCTCTGTTCCTCCACAGGGAGCTACTTTGCTCGTGATGCCAAGTACTCAAGCAAGTTTTGCCACTCGACCAGCAAGCATAACTTTACCTTGCAGAGACATGGCCTTGCTCCGCCTATCTTCCAGACTGAGCCCCCCTACAAGTGTATGTTCCTTGCCCGGGTCCTGGTGGGGGAGTACACAGTGGGTCACCCTCACTTCTGCCGACCACCCTCGAAAGACTTGAGCATTGCCAACTTTTTTGACAGCTGTGTGGATGACATGGTCAGCCCCAAGATCTTTGTGATCTTCGACAGCAACCAGATCTACCCTGAGTACCTTATCGAGTTTTACTGACGTTAGAGAAGAAGGACAGAAGCATTCGTTTTCTAGTCTTCTTCAGTGATGACGTCGGAGTGGTTGGTTCCATTAAATGTGATGAATTAGGGTGTTGTGCGGAGTCCTGACCTGAATAATTATGCCTTTCCTATGAAACAAACCAAAGTGAAGGTGTGCACTGCAGACATGACTCTGCCGTGCCATTGATGAAAGAGCATAATTGGGCAACAGACTGCAAATGCACAGACCGCCTAATGTGTCCTATACACATATACACAGTTTTTGTCCATTCACTCTGTGTTTATGTCTCATATGCACAACTTTTATTTTGGGGTGGGGGGTGGGGGGTATTTATGTATTTCATCAATCTACCTCACCTTACTTCTACCTCATGTCAATTAGTCCTGCAGATCACAAAACATTTGCCTGGGTCTCCTGTCATTTCACATTTTAACAGGGACACCACCAACCCTGACCTTACATTAGCTAAAGCTAGTCCTTTATTAATTACTGTACTTGACTCACCATGTGCTTTACTGTATGTGGTTTTAGTATCAAATGTATGGACTAGCCCAGAGCTGCTGGGAATGAGATAGAAAACACAATTTCTTTTCTTGACCAAAAAAGAGAATCTATGTCCATGGCCACTTCAAAAGCAATTTCGGTTCACATCAGTATGGACTCACGTATGATATTGTTGTACAATCATTTACAATGTATCGTCTGTATATAATAGAAATTTGTCTTATATTTATGTGTGTGTGTGTGTGTTGTGTGTGTGTGTGTATGAGAAATGACGGCAACAATTAAGATGGTCCACAGTACTGTGCAAAAGCTTTAGGCAGGTGTGGAAAAAATGCTGTAAACAAAGAATGCTTTCAAAAATGGAAGTGTTAATCATTTCTTTTCATCAATCAACAAAATGCAGTGAATGAACAAAAGAGAAATCGAAATCAAATCAGTATTTGGTGTGACCACCCTTTGCCTTCAAAACAGCGTCAATGCTTCTAGGTACACTTGCACACAGTTTTTGAAGGAGCTCGGCTGGCAGGTTGTTCCAAACATGACTGTGTTTCAACCTCCGTGTGACATTGATGATCATCAGCACCTGTTTGGTAAAACTGGTTGATCACACACCGACTATAATCCTACAGAATCCCTGACTGTGTGCAAGTGTACCTAGAAGAACTGATGCTGGTTTGAAGGCAAAAGGTAGTAACACCAAATATTGATTTGATTTAGATTTGTTTGCTCACTTTGCATTTTGTAAATTGATAAAAAATAAACAATATTTATATTTCTGAAAGCATTCTTTGTTTACAGCATTTTTTCACACCTGCCTAAAACATTTGCACAGTACTGTATATATACACAAATATATAAAATGATGAGTGGCTAAATTTTCATACAGGTATAAAAGTAGATAAAGAAAGTCCCATTAAAACCATCCAGTCAATCCACAACCTTCAGTACAGCACTTTTTCCATGTAATAAGTATTTATTTGGTTGTCAAGGTTCAGAGTCGCTCCCTCATTCTTCTACGTAAACACATGATGTCATAGTAGGAGTGCCAGTTTCTTCTGCTCAACCACTTTTGTTTCAAAGGAGTTGCAGGTGAAATTAAATCCTCAGGGATACAAAACTGTACAATACGCATCACTATTATTTGATATCTTTGCTGCTATGGAACATGAGGTTTCTGAATTTGAGCCTATGGATACATCAGAGAGTGTTTGGAACTGGTTCTACAGGGCAGAGTGTGGCATTTGGCACAGAATCGAGGTAATACTGTGTTTACACATGATTCTATTCACTGTTTACTGTCAGCTTAATGTTTCACTTAACATGTTTATCTTTTTACAGGACGATCCTGTAGGCTTCCCCAGCAGCTCAGAACTGGACACGTATTACTTAAAAAACTCACAGGGATTTTTAGACATTTCCACAGCAGGAGGTCACTTCAGAATAGATTTTTCAGGTAATACAATTTCACAAATGTTTGTGATCCTAAGAGATAATTGTAAAGTTCTGTTCTGAGTGGGAGTATATGAGATAATTTAGTAATGTTTTTTTTTTTATTTCTTTGATATGAGATAATTTAGTAATGGTTTTCTTTGATTTCTAAAATTAGCTTGTGTGCAGACCAACTTAACGACAGGAAAGACCCGATGGATTAAGCGCTCTTCTGCTTCGGCACATTGTTTCAGGCAAGTGCTTGTGATTTTGCTTGGTCTTTATCAGCACCTTCTGAATGTCCCTGTAAATGAAAGAATGGAAACAAAGTTGAAACGAAAGTGAAAGTGTCTTGTGTAACAGATGTAAATGTGAAGATCAGCCTCCGTCTCTACCAGCACACTGGGATAATATGGACCCTAAGAAACCTTATCAGGTATAATTTATACATTTTTTAGAACCAAAAATCAGTCCTTTTCCCACCACTCTTCTTATAACTTCTTATAAATTAGCATATACTCCTTGTTTTTAATGTAAAAAAGGAGATTTGAAGTGGCACTAGGAGCCACAAAGTGATGTTTAACAAATTAAATAGTCAAAGATGTTACAGTATACTCAGTGTTAGGGGGTTCCATGTTATTTCTGTTAAAAATGTTTGCTGCCTTTGTTGACACTCAAACAGTAATCATTTCTGGAAAAGAAGAAATGAAAAAAGTGAAAGTGACTATTATTTTCATAGTGAGTACACAGCACAGTACACAGTGGATCGCAACGAAATTACATTTCAGTGTTTTACCCATAAACACACACGTGCAGCAGAAGGCAGCTATTGAAAGTGCCCGGGGAGCAGTGACAGGGATGGTACCTTGCTCAGGGGTACCTCAGGGCAACCTACTGGTCTGGAATTTGAAACCATGACCTTCTGATCTTGGGGCCAACTCCCTAACCACTAGGCCGCCACCGCCTCAAAAGGTGGTTGTTGCCCTACACTTTACAATGTAGTAACAATAATAAGGTTAAATGACAGCTACATAAGCCTTTTATAACTGATATAAACCTTATTCTGACAATCATTGCATGTCATTGGTAGCCTAGTGGTTAGGGACGGGGCCCCAGGACCAGTATGTTGCCCTGATAGCAAGGTACCGACCTCATTACTGCTCCCCAGGCGCATATGTATGCCCCTACTGTATTTCACATATTGGTACATGGTTTTCAGTGTGCTGTTTAATCACTATGACAAGTAGTCACTTTCACTTCACTTCATAAGATAATTTAATTAGTTGCACCCTAGAAAGTGTTAAGCAAACAAGCAATTGGAATGAACCTTAAAAATGTCTATATAGGTTAATGTCAGTTTTCATAAAGACATGTAGATGCCATGGAGCCTTAGAATGAAACGATATATATTTTTTTTGTCTGAAAGGTTGTTCTAGTTTGCTAGAATTATAAAGGTACCTGTGGAGTGCATTCTTTCTAAAGCCACAGTGATCTGTTGACAAGAAATTTTACCATCCAAATTTTCTTCATTATCAAATATGAAATACAAGATCATGGACAGCTGTGGCATAATGTGGAAAAGAAGGCTTCCAGGGTTGTCAGTTCATACTCGGCAGGAAAAATGCAGATGAGGTAGGAGGGTGAACAGTGTGTTTCCATCCCTACATTCACTGCTGAATCCCCTTTAGGCATTGCACTTAACCCCAAAACTGCCCCCCAGGCACAGGCATTGCACCCCACTGCTTCTGCTCCTGATGTTTGTATTCAGTACACTTTATATGTGCTTACTGATGTACAATATTTATGCTTTTCACCATTTTTTTCATTGTTCATTTTTTGTAAACAGTTAACATAATATAGCTTGTTCTCTCTTCTTTAGGTTTTTAGTCTCAGGCAGGATACAAACGAATTCAAGGAAGTGGAGAAATATGTCAGAGAAACCGGGTTACTGCAGAAACCCATCAGGAACATTTACAGAATACAGAATGTGGATCTCTGGGAGTTGTACTGTAGGTAAATGAGCTTGTTCAGTAATTAGAAGAAACGTAGCTTCCAATAAGTGGCTCCTACATCTCTTTGTATGTGATCTGTAAACACAAGTCTGATGAGGACATGTTGGGATGTCTTTAGGAAAAGAATACAGCTGATGAGGGTTAAAGGTCAATCTCACATTGAAGAACAGATGCTTTTTCATGGTACAAGTAGAGAAAATGTAGACAGCATCTGCAAGCACAATTTTGACTGCAACCTCTCTGACCAGCGAAGGAGAGGACATCTACTTGGTAAAGGTGTGTATATAAAAAATAAATAACTAAATAAAAATAAAATGACATTATTAAATTCTGATGAAATTACAAGAGATCTAATGTTCTTTTTTTGGTTCGTTTTTTTAGGCACTTACTTCGCAAAACATGCAGCCTACGCTGATCTGTACAGCTCCAAAGAACTAAATGCCTTGCAAATAATGTTTCTCGCACGTGTGACTGTTGGAAAATACAAAAGTGGAAAAGAAAATCTCTGCAAACCTGATGGTGACCAAAAAGAAAAAATACACGACAGCTGTGTGGACAACAAATTGTACCCAAGAATATTTGTTATCTTTGACTCCAATCAGATATATCCAGAGTACTTGCTGGAGTATGGTTTGTAACTGTGAGGCAAGTTTCATTAGATGTATTACAGATGGCAGTGATGATTTTCACAAACTTTGATGCGTACATGAAAAAAATAGCAACATTTAGGTAAGTAATCACAAGTCAGTCAAAAGCCAATCACAGAGGCCTATATTTGTTTTTAGCTTCAGGTCTTTACTTCCATCCATCATTTCAAACAGGATCATTTCAAGTCCAGACAGCTAGTTGAATCTTGTAGGGATAATTACTCTGAATGTTCAGCAGGACTGGATATTCTGTTTTGTACTGCTTTTCTTTTTTATGAAAAAATAGAACTATTAAGTTATATTCTGTACAAAAGGTCTTTCCAAGTTCCAAATCCATGATAAGGTGCTTGCTTATTCTATAAATAACATCCCAATCCTTCATAAAGATGCTGCACTCAATTACTGTGGGCGTGTTTCATTTCCATTTGATTAGTTTCCTCTCATCTTGATATTAAAACAAACGTCTGACTCTGTGAAGCCACCATGATCAGTCAAAGTAGTCCTCGATGTCGATGTTTGGGTTCAGAAGCTCCTCGCCATATGAGGACAGGTCCATCTGGTTGAGAATGAGGTTTTCGAATGTCTCTTCCAAGTCTGTCTCACCTATGAGGATGGCCCCAACCATGCGGCCACCGCTCAGCACGACCTTCACATACTCCTGAGCTTTAGTGCAGCGCACAAGCAGCTCGTGATCCAAACCCAATCCCTGCGCATTAAACTTTCCCAACAGCACCACCTGGAGGACAAATAACAGCAACAGCATTAAAAATACAGTGTAGTAAATGGATTTTTTGGATTGCTTCCCGATTTATATTAAAGCACCGGTCATGCAGGTAGGATTGTAAAGTCAACTCAATTGGAGAAAACAAGGAGAGTTAAATTATTAACCCAAACTGCAATCAAAGTTGCAATCTGAATATTTTTTGTACATTATGGTTCCTCACACAATACATTCCAATTCCAATTTCAAAAACTCCAATTGCATGTAAAGCCAGTCTAGGTTAACCAAGATATTGCAATCATACATGTAAAATTGGGCGAATATAATGCAACACCACATCTTGAACTAAACAGGCCTGCTGAGTTGATTGCAGGGGCAGACCATTAAAATGCAATCAATTGGGATTCACACCCACACAGTAAAATGAGAAAAAAGAAAGTGTAATAATACTGGTTTTGTGGAAATGACCAAAAATGCCTAAAACAATAGCCTGAAATCTAAATTTAAGACAGAAAAAGAATCAAATGTTTTGGATCTTTAAGCAAAACTTAATCATGTATTTTACATTCTGCATTAATACTCCAGGTTACTCTAACATAAGCAAAGCCCCATCTCTGAGCATTACATGCACTGTCATCAATACATAGGTCTGAATGATTTTAAGAAAATATCTAGTTTATGATTATTGTGAACAATATTGTGAGTGCAATTTCCTTTCTGGGTACAGTACTGTGCAAAAGTTTTAGGCAGGTGTGAAAAAATGCTTCAAACAAAGAATGCTTTCAGAAATATAAATAATGATTGTTTATTTTGATCAATTTACAAAATGCAAAGTGAGCGAGCAAAAGAAAAATCTAAATCAGATCAATATTTGGTGTTACTACCTTTTGCCTTCAAACCAGCATCAGTTCTTCTGGCCCCACAGAGCCCTGATCTCAACATCATCCAGTGTGTCTGGATCACATGAAGAGACAGAAGGATGTGAGGAAGCTACATCCACAGAAGATCTGTGGTTAGTTCTCCAAGATGTTTGGAACAACCTACCGGCCGAGTTCCTTCAAAAACTGTGTGCAAGTGTACCTAGAAGAATTGATGCTGTTTTGAAGGCAAAGGGTGATCACACCAAATATTGATTTGATTTAGATTCTCTTTTGTTCATTCACTGCATTTTGTTGACTGATGAAAAGAAATGATTAACACTTCCATTTGTGAAAGCATTCTTTGTTTACAGCATTTTTTCCACCCCTGCCTAAAGCTTTTGCACAGTACTGTACTTTGGTCATGAATCACTGAGCGTAGTGTATCAGACTGTCAGCTACAATTGCTTGGGTATTAAATGTACGATAATGTTGATACTAAAGGCTAAATATTTTATGACCTATAAGTAGTGACCATTTCAAAAAGGGCACTCTTTCATATTTTAATTTAAATATAAAAACAATTAACCTTGCTGCTCTACCTCTCAGTGTATAATACCTGTGGTACCTCTTCCTGAATAATAGACCTTTCAGATCAGGACCGTTCTGATAATTCTGCAAAGCAACAAAACTTGGAAAGTGAGAAATTAAGTTTCTAAGGGAAAGAAAACGAGTGTCACAGGAAGAAAAAGATCAACATCACCTTGTAATTGAAAAACTTGGTGATGTGAGAGAAGAGCTCAAAGCAGAAGTCCAACTCGATGGCTTCCCCCGAAACGTCGGCCGCTATGCAGCGTGCAGCGTACCAGCCCATCTGTCTCGCCTGCGTCCACAAGCGCATCTACCACAAGAGGGAGCCACAGTCATCACTTAACACTAAATTTTCCTTCGGACACAACTGAACCTCTGACGGTCTATAACTAGTGGCTGGATTTGCAGAAGATTTGTATTCTCTAAGGAATATATTAAGAAGCTCTGAATACTGAAAAGAACTGGTGTTTAAGACTGGTGTTTATCTCGCATTTTACATAAAAATAAGTAAATAAATGAATCAAATTAAATCATTTGTTGTTCAGTTGGCTATTGTTTAATATATTACCTGCTGCCAGAGGGCGCTGGGCTCCCAGCCTGCAGTGCACACATCTCCAGCTGCATACACATCTGGTTCTGACGTCTGCATGTGCTTATTAACCTTCAGACCATGATCCTCTGCCAGCTCAAACTAGTTGAAGAAAGCAGACAAAATGCAAATGATACAAATACAAAATGTACATGCTTGTGCACCGTTTTGTTCTTTTGGACAGTGATGACACAGAAACTTCTTACGAAGGCTGAGAACGAACAGAATTGGTTCACTAATAAACCCAGAGAGGCAGGACAGAATGTATAAAAGATTAGTCATACAGCACTGAAATTCAGTCGATTGAATTAAATGTGGTTTTACAGCCAACTAACTGAGATAATGGTCAGACTGACAAGTCCACTTATTCTTCAACCCAAACCAGCTGATTCAATCACTGAACCCACCCTTCTGCCTTCAAAACAATGAAACAAAGAATGACAGCTGTAAGTCTAATGAGTAGTTTTCTTAAACTTACACTGTTACCATTGAGAAAAGGTTCGGTATTTGGGACAACGCCAGTAGCGCTGACAATGAAGTCACAGCCATAGATCTTCCCATTGGTTAAACGAACATAAACAGGCCACACACCTAAGGAAAGAGAACGAGGATGTTTGAGTCTAGTCCAAAAATCACAGGTCTGTTGTGGGACTGTGTGTAGAGCTTCATAAATATAGATATTTATTTATCTAAATAAATACTATTTATTAGCATCTGTGCAGCTCCGCAAAAATGGTACATTTCAGCAACGGGACATCTCACTGGTACATTTTTACACATCATTTCCTAATGATGTCCCTTTAAAACAAGTGCATTTATTTTCCCTCAATCAATAAAATCTCTCTTTATGAATGCAATATTTCATGTGTGAATCTTCATGAAATTTTCATGAAAGAGGTTGGTATAAACAGTGGAAACTTTTGTCCCCAGCGCTTTAGTAGCATAAAATTGTGTGGTACTGCAGCTGCTTCAGGTAATGTGTCACTCTGTGCGCACAGTCTGCACATCTTCACGCCTACATGCCTATTGTGTCATCTGCATAAATATGGAAACACTTGATCAAGCCTTTTGCTGACCTAAATCTGTTTCCTGCGTAAAAAGCTGGGATTTCATGAAGTCTTCTTTTGAGTACATTGTTTCCATCTCACACTCATACTCAACATGGACTCTGTGGGACACCTGTAAAGAAAAGTAAAACATGAGGAATGGCCCAAGAACCAAATTTAGGATTCTGTCTTTCACATGCTGCCTACAAAATAGGGAGTAATTTGAGAATCTGTCATAGTTTTACATTGAACACAAGCACACACACCTCCTCAGTTCCTCTTAGGCTGATGCCTTCATGCCAGTCGGGGCCTAAGGCACTTCCTAGTTCTCTTGAACCTGGGAGACATTAGAATGATTAGAATGACACAGAATCTTTTCAATACATGCACCAACATGCCCATAGGAGTTTGATTAAGGCCGACCTCTCGGGGTGGATGATATGGCAACATTATATCAATGCAAACATATTTTCACAATGTTATATTTAAGCAGTGTTGCTTGGGCTTGCCTGAATCATCTGAAAACTCAAGCAAACATTCGATTTGTTTCATGTTAAATAACAAGCATGAAGATTAATGAGCACAAAGACTGAGCATGTGCACGCCAACAACCAATAACACTGGAGCAGTTATGCTCTTTCAGGCCATTGGCACGTAAGGATTCGAGCCAATCCAAGATACTAAGCCAAAATGATGATATTATATTTATTTTTATATTGTATTACTCATCCTCAGGATTATACATATGTATTTTTTTATTTTATTTTTTTACCTATATATATATATATATATATATATATATAGTATGATATATATATATATATATATAAAAAATGAGTACTGGAACTTCATTGTTGTTTTTTTTTTTTAATTCCGCATCATGTGAACATTTAATAATAAAAATGAAAATAAAAAGGTTCAATCTACATTGAAAGACAGAGCGTTTTTGTCTTTTTCTTCAGTGTTATCACTTTGGAAATGCAAGGGTTTGAAAACGTACATAGCTTTCTGAGAATTGGATACAGAAGCTCATTTCCAAGTATAACTATACATTAGCAAGATGAAGTGAAAGAAGGACAGTTCCTAGATCAGCACTCCTGCTGTGATTAGATTTCTCTATACCTTCTTTAGAATCTGTGGCTTTGTCTGTGGTGTAGCGTGATCTTTTGCAAGGCAGTGCTTTCTCTGGCTTGTCCGACTCCAGTGAAGGGATGAGGAACTGGGCAGCTCCAGCATCAAAGAATGTGTTCCCTATGGCCTTGTCCTTTACAGCCCAGATCACTTCACAGCCCTCAACTTCATACCTACAGATACCACACAGGAAAGAGGCCACACATTTAAAATTAGTTTAAATGAACTAATTAATAAATAAAAAAAAGGAGGGGGGGGGGTCACCTGATAAGGGCCAAGGGTACCTCAGAGCATTTACTATATTATTGTATGATTCATTCAATAATTCATCACTGATTTTGATCATGATAAAAGTTAATGAAGTCTATGTTATCAAAGTTACAAATCACAAGAATATACTGACAGGGGCCTAGCGGTGGCCTAGTGGTTAGGGAGTTGGCCACAGGATTGGAAGCTTGTGGGTTCAAACCCTTACCAGTAGGTTGCCCTGAGGTACCCTTGAGCGTCCCTGTCACTGCTCCCCGGGCACTTTCATAGCTGCACGGTGTTTGCATGGGTTCAATGCAGAGGTCCAATTTTGGTTCACTGTGTGCTGTGTTGTGACCTCACACAATAGTCACTTTCACTTTTCACATGAGTCAATCATGAATGTAATTAAACAGATTAAACAATAAAAAGCAACAGTGATGCATTCATGAATCTGGCATCATTTCAACTACTCTTATAATTTAAAATAACCCTTAGAATTACACAGCCTGTTTATCCTGTCTTGCTGTTTGAGATTGATAAATGTGAATTAGCTCAATGAAAAAATTATCGCTGACATTAATAATCACTGTCAGTGGACAACATCCTCATTGCAGCTTTAAAAAAAAAAAGTGAGCCTTACACCAATTCCAAGGCAATTCCTCCATTTCCAACAACTACCATGCGCTTGGCTTTTGATAAGTGCTTCTGGAACTCCTGTAAAAACAAACGTATTTCACAAACTACTCTCTGTAGCAATAAAAGCATTTCTCTTGATGTAAACTTCAGAAGCTCTGTGCTCCACCATACCTGGGCGCTGTCTGTGTCTCGTATGCCCAGCACGTTAGGGTTGTCTTGAGTGAGGAGTTTAGGCCTGGCGCCGCTACAGAGACATAACTTCTCATAATGGAAGATCTGTTTGTTTTCAGTCTGCAGCATCTGTGCATAAAGGCAGTATGATTACCCATTTTTATTATCATTTGGATTTTATTATCATTTCAGCCATGCATTTTACTTGAGAATGAGCTTTTACTCACATGTTGCTTTGCATGGAGGACTTTAACTGCTGACTGAATAACTTTCAGGTTTGGATACTTCTCCTCCAAAACACTGGATGGCTGTTCTTCCACATTAAAGTCTTCTAAGGTCTTGGAAACCTTAAAACACATTTATACAATTTTCTTTTAGGTACATTACTCATTATGCAACACAATGAAATGCTGATTGTTTTTTTATCCTAAATCTAAATATGCCCAAAAAAAAGTGTTCCATGAAAGTGTTGTTTCAAGTCTTAAATAACACATTTTACATGTTAAACTCATCAATATACATGCTCCTTTAAACCACACACTTGTAAACAAAATTCGAGGCCAGAGAATTGGCTTTTCTCCACCAACCTGTCTGAAATTTGTCACAGCCTTCACCAATGGAGCAGCGGTCAGTAGAGCGATGAAATCAGAAGGAAACTGCACTGCGAGCTGGCGAAAAAAGAACATGAGCCATTACCCCAGAGCAATATCACGGTTCCGTTCTCATACACGATGCATATGCTGTTTTTAAATTTACAAAACCTGTTTTCACTTGTGTATTTCTGTATACCTCAGGAAACTTGGGTAACTTTTGTATACTCAAGGAAAACCATGTCAAAGAAAACACCTTTTCTTGTGTTTGTGTTTACAGGTTGCCCTCGTGATCAGTCACGATGATGGTGTGAGGGGAAACACCTTCCTAACCGCAGCACATGTTTTTGCAAAAGCGTTTAACAAGTCAGATTGTTGGATCTGTGGCGTAATTCCACATGGTGTGGATACATTCCCACAAATTGCAGTTCTCCTCGCCATCACTGATCACGACTGCACCAGCCCTTTTTGAAACGTGAGGATTTGGGTAATGAGACAGTCATAACTGCTAATCACTACGTAAGACCAATAGCTAAACCAGATACACCTATGAGATTAGCATACACACCCAAAAGGAATTAATGGCATAATAATGGGTCTGAGCCTTATTTAGGTAGCAGTGTATGTCATTCGACTATCACACCTGATGTACCCTCTGTAATAGTACATTTGAATGTCTAAACAGTGTGTGTTGTATGTAATGCATACACCTTGTGTGTATATTATCTCTAATGTATGTAAATTGTATGTGCATTGTCAGTTATTTGTGTAAATTTATATAAATTGTTTATATTGTGTTTATGATTAGTTTGTAATACAGTGTAGAGGAGAAGACTACAGTACAGAGGAGAAGACTACGGTGTAGAGGAGAAGACTACGGTGTAGAGGAGAAGACTACAGTACAGAGGAGAAGACTACAGTGTAGAGGAGAAGACTACAGTACAGAGGAGAAGACTACAGTACAGAGGAGAAGACTACAGTGTAGAGGAGAAGACTACAGTGTAGAGGAGAAGACTACAGTGTAGAGGAGAAGACTACGGTGTAGAAGAGAAGACTAGGGTGTAGAGGAGAAGACTACAGTGTAGAGGAGAAGACTACAGTGTAGAGAAGACTACAGTACAGAGGAGAAGACTACAGTGTAGAGGAGAAGACTACAGTGTAGAGGAGAAGACTACGGTGTAGAGGAGAAGACTAGAGTGGAGCACTATACTCTTCTCCTCTGTACTGTAGCTTCAGGAGGGAGACTTCAGTGCAAGAGGAAATACGGGGGGTGGGGGGTGTTGTGGACTTCAGCACAGGAGGGAATACAGTGCAGCGGACTGGGTTCTAAACAAATCTTACCTGTTCTGCACAGGTTACTCCAGCGATGCCCCCGCCCACCACCACGAACCTAAAGTGATTATCTAATCCTGAAGCTGCAGCCATGATAGCTTACCCACACACACACACACACACACACACTGTCAGAACTCTGTCTCAGTCGTGTCGTATTAAACTCTTCGGTTTCAGCCAGCTCTTTAAAATCAGTTATATATAGCTTCTCTTACTCGCTCCATTCCTACAGAAAGGAAACAGAGCAGTTCACGCGGTCCCACCGGCCTCCACGCCGCCCTATGAGAGCAGAGTACGGTGCCCGAGAAGGGTCACTCCGCGAACCTGCCGCTCTACTGAGTCAACGCGCTCCTCCGCTGCAGCGGCCCCACAGCCACACTTTCACTTTTCATTTCATATATGGTAACTTTTCATTGGGATATATATATATATATATATGTGTGTGTGTGTGTGTGTGTATGTATATCTATCTATCTATCTATCTATCTATCTATCTATCTATATATATATATATAGTAAGTAAGTTCTTTTTCCTGCCGAAAGTCTTAATATTTTTAGTCACACTCACACTGATCAGAATTTGAATTTGGATTGGAATAACCAGAATGATGCTTCCCAGCCAACTCTCATTGCACTTTTTAAAATTGTTCTAATTAATCAATGAATTCAACTGGAGGGTCCCAGTGCAGCCCAGGCCAATTTGCTTTCTTCATTTATTCTGAGAGTTAAAAAAAACACAGGTCTGTTTGTGTGCCAGGCGTGTTAATTTGCCCGAGCAGTGTCAACAACCTTTAACCCAGTCAGTGGTGAGAGCGTGAATGCTTACGTCATTGTAACACATCACATCCACTAAATTATCCATGACCACATATGATCCTATCATGCTCTAATATATAAACACCACCGATGAGACTGTTGCTTGATACACTTGGATTAAAAGAGAAGTGGGATGACACCAGGGCAAGAGCATTTTGCCTCTGTCATCATAATTATACTGTTTATTACTTACAGGGATGGAGTGAGTCATAATAAAGTTACTGCTTATTAAACAATGTGGCAAAGAATGATAATGAATGCATACTTTGATAGTGAATGCATTTTTCAGAAATAAAGAAAGATTTCCAGTACCATCCTGCCAGACACTGATATACAATAGACAACTGCATAAAAGTAATAATTATGATAATGGTAGTGGTAGTAATACTGGTAGTTATGTTGGACGTTTTGTTTAACCTTAAAAGGTCACTGCCTTCATGATGAATTCCTATAAGTGATTCCTATAACCTCAGGGCAACCCATTGGGAAGGGGTTCAAACCCCAGATACATCAAAAACTAATCATTTAAATAGCTTCAAACCTTTCTAAAAAATGAAATATTTATTTGATATTTATTCCTGAAAAATACAAATAGAATCAGAAGATCTGAATTACACATCTGAGCAATCAATGACTATTTATAACCAGTCTTTTGTCTGTATTTACAGGAATGTTAACATTTGGGTCATTTTCTATACGTAAGGATGTATAGCTAGATAGGACCACATCACAATGTGGACTTTTCACTGGCGCATTGACATTTGGGAGTTTGCTCTATCTTGGGCAGAAAGCCACAGAGAAACCATCTGAAATTTTATTGAAGACATTTTCATCAGTTTCTTCCTTGTGGCCTGGCTTCCTCGCTGCTGATGTCTCAGTGGTTATATGACAGGCCATGCCCCATGCAGCCCGGCCCAAGCAGACTGATTGATACATTTGTACTGCAGTTGGCCTGGACATTTTCACGTTTGATCTATTTCTGGCTCTGTTCATTACATCTTTATGACTTTCTGCAAATGGGGTCCAGGCATTGGTCCTGTATATGGACACAGAGCATGCTCCAATGGACAGAAAATGCTGATGTGATGGGTGTGCTTTAAAGGGGAAAGGAAAGAGAATGTAATTGGCAGCATATGTTTGAGGCAAGATTGATGTGTTTATAAATAGAAATGTCACAAGTTACAAATGTTTAATTTTCTATTTAATGCTACTGCACATCTGTAACTGTTGTAACTGATAAAAGCTAGACTGGTTTGAAATGACCAGGATGTGTGCACCACCATGCTAACCTCAGCTCCACTACGCAAAGCAAACCTACCTCTCCTAACTCCTGTTGTGTCCTAGTGTGACTTATTTTCTGCATAGGAGGAATTTCATTTGAAATAAAAACCATGCTGTAATATATGTTGTGCATTTCAATTTCTCATAAGGTTTCCTGAGAATTTTCACCAAATATCCCATGTTTGCACAGTCCCTGCTGGAAAAACTGTCCACTAAGTAGACATGTTGGCAAGGCACTCTTTTCCAGTCATAGACAACCAGCTCTGTCTCCTTGGACAGGTGGGAGATCCATAAAGCCCAAACTAATCTTTGCTAATCCTTTCAAAAATCATAAAAATGTCATGGATCTTTTGTTGTGTCTTAAAAAAACACATCAAAAGCGTGTTTTAACTTTTTGTTCTGCATGAAGCTGTACTATGTTTTTTGCAGCTAGATGGGAATTTACGATGTAATATAGCTATGTTAGTGCACTAGAGTAGAGTTTTTTTTTTTTTTTGTGGTTCTGCACTTCACATGAGTAGAAGAAATTTATATTTGTCATAATTTTTCATATGTGCTTCCTAGTCATTGAAAACAGGTTTGCAACTAAAGTTTTAATGCATGAAGGGGAATCGTATCTTATTTTATATGATTTCCTTCTCAGTGGTGGCCTAGTGGTGGCTAGTGGTTAGGGAGTTGGCCACAGAGTCTGAAGATTGTGGGTACAAAACCCCTTACCAGAATGTTTATCATTAAGCAAGGTACCGTCCCCGTCACTGCTCCCTGGGCAGCTTTCATAGCCGCCCCCTGCTGCATGGTGTGTGTTTGTGCATGGGATAAGGGCAGAGGTCCAATTTCGTTGTGGTGTGATGTGCTGTGTATACTCACAATGATGAGAATAGTCACTTTCACTTTCAACTTAATGACTAATTTCAAATGGTCACACACATAAAAGACGTTTCCAACAGCGTATATCATATGACAGATGTAACAAGATGTAAACGATAGAAAACAAATTACGAGACATTGAAGAAGCAATGATGGAACTAGTGGCAACATGGATGAAAACAGTGAAGTTAGTGTTCAATATTCACTGTTAATGTTCATTATTCAGAAGATTGTTTAAATTGAACTTGTTGTTCGGAGCGAAGAGGATGGACAGGATTAGTAATGAGTTTATTCGACAGACAGCTCAGGTTGGGCGATTTGGAGATAAAGTCAGATAAGCGAGATTGCACTGATTTGGGCATGGCATGGGAGAGACAAGGAGTATATTGAGAAATGGATGTAGCAGAGGACGAGAGTAGGTCAAAGAGGAGGTCAATGGATGTGGTCAGAGAGGACATACAGGTAACTGGTTTGATGGAGGAAGATGCAGAGTCAAAGAAAAAAATGGAAACAGATTATCCTTTGTGTAGATGTATTTGCCAATCTTCTTTCATTCTAATGTCTAAGTCTGGGGGCACTGGTGACCTAGTGGTAAGGATAAGTTTTGGTCTTTTACCAATATGTTGCTTTGAGTTACCCTTGAGCAACGTACTGCCCCCTGACACTGCTTGGAAGCTGGATATATAGCCGCCGCTGCTGCACTGTGTGTATGTGTTAAACTCACAGGAAACAGCTCATTGTTGTGCAGAGTTGGGCTCACAATGACGATTGTCCCTTACACTTTTTTCTCAGGTATTTATAGGCAAAACATGGACTGGATCATGCTATTTGTACCAGTTCAGGTTCACCCTGGTTATGATATAATGAGTTCCAAATTAAACACTGTGGGAGGCATTTTGCATTCCTGCATGATCAATTTAATTTGACTAATGATAGCCTTGGTTTTCTTGTTCTCAGGGTATTTATGTTTAGCGTATATAAAAAATTCCTGTATGATTCGGAGCAGCGGATAAACAGGATCAGAGGTGAATGATTGCTATTAAACAGAATGAAGCTGCTTTACCTGTGACTAATGTTGAAGCGCAATAATGGTATAGAACTTAACATCCATAAGCACTCTTCATAGAAAATGTTGGTATGCATTAACATGCATTATCACTGAGCATTCAATGGCTTTCTAAAGCCAACACATTGCAGCAGCCATGCTTAAAAGGTAACTGGTAATAACAACAGACAGACAGATGGCCTAAAATCATCTTTCAAAAAAAAGCATTTGCATTAATGACTAGAACTTGTAGTGGACGCTCAATAATTTAATAAAAATCAGTATCTATGAGTATGGGAACTTACGTTGTTTAGTGTTCATGTCTTATTGGGATTATTTTAGCCTAAATTAGATAATAAAGTAGAACAGAAGCTAAACCAACAGAATACATATGAAAACATGAAAAATATGAAAATAAACTCTAAATAAGTATTAGTCAATAAATCAGTTATGTTTGAGGACTGGAAGATTGCATTACTCCAAATATATTCTTGAGAAAAATGCACATAAATGAACAGATCATCAAAAGTGTATGTGAAAGTGACAACCCTTGTCATTGAGAGGTCACAGCACAGCACACAGTGAACCACAACGAAACTGGACCTCTGCACTTAACCCATGCACACTGTGCAGCAATGGCCAGCTTTTGAAAGTGCTCAGGGAGCAGTGACGGGGACAGTACCTTGCTCAAGGGTACCTCAGGGCAACCTACTGGTGAGGGAATCAAACCCACAATCTTCCCCAACGATGTATGTAAACTGTAAACCAACTCTGGCAATCCCTTTTTTAATGTTAATGTTTATGGAGTGGAAAAAAATAATACAGGAATGCTCTGTTGATTTGTTTGTGGCTTGTGAGGCTTTTCTTGCCTTTTTCTTGACTGATGAGGAGATGGTGAGAAACAAATATTGTGGTCTGTACTTAAAAACGGCAACGTTTAAAAAAAAATTTTTTTTTATATATAAATTAAATTTTTAACCTTATTTTTTCTGGTCTGATTACAATCCTTTCCAGGCATTGGTCCAGGCATTGGTCCTATCTATGTCCACAGAGCATGCTCTAATCATTTGACTTCACTTGATTAGCCCAGATGTCCTCTTGGAAATATAATTCATACACTACAACATGAAGAAAGAAAGCACAAACATTTTTGTTGTAAATTGTACTAAAGAGCATTTTTATTGCCTGTATGGAATATTATAAAATGTATTATTTGCCTAGTGGAAATAAAATGCGCCCATGGAACTGAGATCTGCAATGAATCAGTAAGTGAATAACCTTCAGTTATACACGCTGAAGATCCTGGACATTTATTGGTTTACTCCCATTGCTTGTATTGCAAACTGCAGTGTCCTGGAGGCCTGGTGTCCTGCATAGCTTGGTAGTTTGGTAGTTCCTTGATTTTTGAACAGCCTAACTAAACTAGCTATCAAGAGCTGAGCTGAGACTAGTGTTTCAGCACAGAACTCCCCAAACGGTGCTTGACACCAGCCACCCAAGGGCTGGAGTTCAGCATTCCTGCCTTATGGCAAAGTAATCCCCCAAGAAATATAATCCAGACTTTCTGTCATGAATTAGTACTGAGTTTAGGTTCAGTTAAATTAGACTCACTTAATGTTTAATGAAAACATCACCGTATACAATTTAACTAATGCTATGTCATAAATGCTGCCAGAATCTCATTCTTGTTTCAAAAATCTTTTATTATTTTTTCTTGTAGTTTTGTTTTTTCATTCCTGCTGTCTGTTCATATTAATGGGCAATGAGTTGCAATATTGTGGTAAATTAAACTACTCACAGAACTGAATTTTGATTCTATTTTTTTTATTACAAACCAAATGAAAACAAAATGACCTTGCTTTTTGGTAACAATACAAGACCGTTCACATTCGTTTACCTTGCTGTGCTTATTGTACACGGTGCTGTAGTGGGAGTGTGATTTATACCGCAAGGCACTGACTTACCAAATGAAACTTTGAAAAGTTAAAAATAAAAATCAAACAATGGTTATCCATGTTGTTGGGTATGTTGGATTTATGTACAAATTCTCCGGACAGTGTGAGGAGTGATCTCTAGAGGGCCACTGAGTTTGGAGATTGGAATGTGTCTCTTTTTCCATAGGTGCTGGAGCCCACGTTCGTGGGAGCGTAGACCGTGCCGAAAGTGTTACTGGAACGAACGAGAAAGTCAGCTAGTCTCTGAGTCACACATGTGGCCGTGTTGCATCTTCTCTTCACTATGTGGTGACGTTGGCTGGTGAAAAAAAGAGTGAACAAATCAGTGGTGTCTGAGTATTAATGCTGTTTTTCTTAACTTGTATATTCTTTCTTTTTTTTAATTTCTTTTATCTGATTGGTCCAATATTCTTACTAATTATTTACTTCATTATTTTCCATTGCAATTCAGAAACTCCACATTTTGTTCAGTGAATTGGTGATAAGAGCAATTTTTTTTAATACCTTCCCATTTTTGGAGGAAGAACAAACACCCTGATTTAACAGAAAATATCTTTTCATAATGAAAATAATTAAACATTATCTTTAAAACTTTGCTAGCTTTTGAAACACACTTAGCATTTAGCATACCTGTTGAGTCCACTGAGTCCCCTCTGGGGTCTCGACCTTACAAATTCTAGGAAAGGGTTGGATGACAAGCCCACAGGCATCCAGCCTTCAGCCTCATCCACCTGTTCAGTGGAGGAGATAGAGTACCTGCAAGAAAATGCACAGAGAGACACCAAGTCATGACTAGCCCACCAGGTGCACTCTGATCAAATCATTACTGAAGTTACAGTAATCAATTACTAATGTAATCTAATTATAGAAACACGCTCTCGCCTGACCTGAGTAGGAACCTAAACCAACTATCACAGCTCTTAATTGGGAAAGGCAGAGAAAACCCCTGAGCATCAGTCTATTACAAGACACACAAACACACTCACACCCAGGAGGCAATTTATCGGTAGTGAGGCAAAAGCACTACCCACAGCATCACTGTGCCGCTCTCACAAATACACTAGTAAACCTGAAAAACGAAAAAGAAAATATGTCTGTTCTATTAGACTGTTTCTCTGTTTCTCTGCTCATCGGAAACGATGAAGTACATACAGCTAAGCGGGGCCATGAACTCATGATTATCACTCAAACACTTTAGCATAACAGCACTCATCCCAAATCCAGAGAGACACCACACACACACACACACACACACACACACACACACACACACACACACACACACACACACACACACACACACACACACACACACACACACACTCACAAGCTTTACCTAAAATCATTGCCTAAATGCCTCTAATTCTCAACCTGGAGAGTTCCGATGATGATTCTCTTCCCAGTGCTAATGTGTGGCTGATTGGGATCATTTGTTGAAGAGTGATCATTTTTGAGAATGAAACACTCTTCGTCTGCATGAGACTAATAGTGGGATCTTGTGTTGCACTTAAGATAATTTGAATACTCAGGGGAAGATGACTTATCTATTCACCGCCCACCAAAAGGCATTGCTTGTGGCAACTGTTGAACCAGAAAAGTTGAAAAGGTGAATATTTTTTTCTCATCACATCATTCAAGATTTTGGTTCATACTGGCTGTGTAGTGCTGATTTTTCAGTTTAAAATTCTACTGAGCCCAACTATATAGCAAAAAGAAAGGCCAAAGATTTGCCAACATGTTCAAGCTCTGTGCACAATTGAGTCAAATGAGTTCAGTTCACAAGATTTTTGGTGGTGGGTGAAAGATAGGGTTGATTAAACACAGCATTCTAAAAAAAAAAGCATTTTTCTGTTTTCTTTATGCATAATGTGACACAGTCTCTCATTGGGTTGAATGTTGTTTTTTTCCAACATCCTGTAAAGCTAGCCAGCCTGAAAGAGCTAATTCAGTAGCTTTTAAAGAATGCATTTGTGGGCAAAACACAGTAAAGGCTGAGTCTCAGAGACTCCTCGCACAAATGTGATTGCAAGAATTGGAGAACTGACCTGTTGCTGGGTGCTGTGGTCACACATTGCAGCAGCATGAGGAGCAGCAGGAGCAGGACAGGCACTTTCAGATGATACATGGCAGCACAGATCTGCAGAATACTGGAAATATTACTTTGCATTACTTTATATATATATATATATATATATATATATATATATATATATATATATATATATATATATATATATATATATATATATATGTGTGTGTGTGTGTGTGTGTGTGTGTGTGTGTGTGTGTGTGTGTGTGTGTGTGTGTGTGTGTGGAGACAAAGCACTGTTGTAAGTCACTCTGGATAAGAGCGTCTGCTAAATGCAAATGTAAATGTAAATGTATATTACACAATGTTACATTCCATAACACTAAAATATACGTATGCAAAAGTAGGCTAAATGACTACTTCTAAGTTTAAAGATAAAAAATACATTGTTTGAGGAATAGTATTAAATGGATTTTATTACACCTGTTTGATTGCTCCTGGATATTTACTTTCCAAAGCTTTTCTCTAGCTTCATGCAATAATGCATCCATCATGCGTCATTTCGAATGTACTTCAGAAATCCTTGTTTGAATAAAATGTGTAACATTGTAGCTGAATGAGGAAAGTAGATCTCTATGATGAGTGTGGAAACTGCTCCACACAATATAAGACACTTATATTTTATGTATGATAAAGAAATGTTAGACTAGAGTAAATTATCTGACTTTTTAAAAATACAGGATGCATACTGGCACATAGACCCCATTAAGATTTTCCAAGTTTGAATCTCAAATGATGTGTCCAATAAGGGGATGCCAAGCTTATGATTGAATCTCAGATTTATGATTTAAGTTGAGCTGATTTGTTTAGATAAGTGATTTAAGTTACAGACTAAGGGCAAAAGTTTTACATTTTAAATTTAATGTGGCACAAGCCTTGATCAATTTCACATCTTTACAAAAAATACAAAAAAAAAAAACAATAAAAGAGAAATGAAATGCCTCCTGACTGTATGACACCACTTTGAGAACTATGGATCTTAATAAACCTCAAACTTATTTAAAGCATTATTTCAAATTCAAATTATTTCAAACACTGGTAGTGGAAAGCTAAACTTTCTGCAAATACATCAAATACAAATATAAAATACTTATATTTCCAAATTTACATCAAGACAATAGAGTGCAGCAGGTTTTTGTTCAGTGTAAAGAAACTGGCAGTGTAATACAAAGTGTCTCAGGAGAAAGGATGAAACTCCTTACTCACCTGCGGCAGCTTGGGTCCAGTGGGGAACGGCAGCAGGGGTACTGGTGTGTTCACTGGGTTTCCTTGCACACACATGCTCACCCTGATATAGGCTTCTCTCTCAACCACTTCTGACATCACTGTCATCCAAATATAGCCTTCAATTTCCATCGGAGCAGTGGACTGGGAGGAGGGGTCTGCTTGAAGGATCCATACCCACAGCACGGGTCAAAAGTGCCACACACACTCGTCATCATCTTCGTCATCGTCATCAACAGCATCTGCAACAGTGGGTTGGTCACAACTGGGACAAACTGTTGAAAACTCCCCATTCCTCTCTGGCCTAACTGAATACTTCACAAACTAGTTTTCTGGCTGTTAGTGAAGGATTCAAAATAGGGTCCAAATATTATGTTCATTATGATAAGCGTTTAAATATTTACATGGTGTGTGGGGTTATGTGCCCAAACCAGTGATAATTTGTTGCATTATGGTTATTTTCAAACTTTTATAACTTATTAGAAATAAACATGATGTTCTCTTACTGTCCTTTTAAGGCTGATGGATGTACAAGTTAATAAGTTCCATTCTGATTGGCTTTATCAATGTAAATGATTGAAACTCAACTGCTTTAGGCTGTATGGATGGACGTATTTCTCCTTGGTGGTTTTCGTGGCATTACTAAAACTGGAAATTTAATTTGAACTGTTTTTTTTCCTCACACAACTGTCATAACTAAGCACATATTAATGTCACAGTTACTAAACATTAATAAAACATTTACGACATAATGTCAACATTACTCTATAATATAATTTAAGATAGGGGGCAGCGGTGGCCTAGTGGTTAGGGCGTTGGCCGGAGGATCGGGGGTTCAAACCCCTTCCCAAAAGGTTGCCTTGAGCAAGGTGCCGTCCCCGTCCCGCTCCTCCCTGCGATGGACTGGCGACCTGTCCAGGGTGCGTCCCCCGTCCTCGCCCTGTGTGCGCTGGCTTGGACACCGGCACCCCCCCGCGACCCCGTTTGGGACAAGCGGCTGATAATGGATGTATAATTTAATTTAATTTAAGATACTTTAAACCAAACCAAGAGCAAAGAGTCTAAAGGAGCAAAACCCAGTGCCTGAAGTTGAACAGTACAGTGTTTGTCTAATACCTAAAAATGAAAGCTGGCTTTCAGAAATCCCTTTAGATCCTTAGGCGAGCCTTTCTATTTACCTCGCTCTTCTGTCTCGTTCTTAAATTCACTGCCCAACATCTTTTCAGAACAACGTGCAGATCTATTCTTAAACACTCTTAAACACATTTTGCCTGCCTTGCACTTCTTAAAGTAAACAGGATGACTCAGAGTTTAGAACCTGAGCTGGATTGAATGAATATGGAGTGAAAGTGGAGGGCAGAACACTGTCCTAATAAAAAGTACTTTTCTGATACACATGGGCCATACTAGCTTTTGACTTTAAAACTCCTTTGAATTGTATTAACTCTCTTTGTGGTGCACTGTATTTACTGTATTATCTCATGTTCAAGGCAATTTCAGTTTCTATACAGATATTACAAACATTATTTTTCTAAGCTGCATTAAGAATGAGTAATAATATTATATAATATAATACAAATCTGAATTTCCTGTTCACACAACAACTATGTAATTCACACCATTCTCATGGTTTGAATCCTCTGAAGCTTTAATGTATTGCTGCTGCTTGTGACGCATGGCAAAGGCACTGCTTAATGCTCTTATTTAGAGCAGACAAGTATAAAGTATGGCAGAGCAACAGTTTCAATGATTTAAGCTTTATTTTGCACTCTTTAGTTCTGTATTTCACATTCATTTACTCATTTACAAGAGTTTCACAATAAAGCTGTGCATTTCTACTGCCTCCTGCTGGTTTTACATTCTTAATGGAGTTCCACAGAAAACACAGAATTACTAAATGACAATGCAGATGGATAATCCCATCCTTTATTTACCGTATGAGCGGCGGAATTGCCTCCAGCACCTCCACAACCTTGGGTTAAACAATAGACATGAATGAATGAATTATCCTTCAAAAAAAAGAACCAACCGTAATAAATAAAGTACAGGTGATATACATGCCTGCTTTTGCACCAAACTACAATTATGATTATTACAACAAATGAAACTTTCTTGCTTATTTTGAGAGTCTGCAAACCATTCCAATTCTCTTCACAGTCTTTATATGGAAAATCAGTGGCAGAAACAAAAAGGCTGTGGTGTCATCATCCTTAAACAAGCTGTTGTCTTACTCTATGTTAAAGATTAATATTTTAAAATGTCCTCTGTTCTGAATGAATGGTGCATTTTAACAGCATTCACATGTTACACCAAACTTATTTGTTGCTAAAAGTAAGGAAAATACATATTTTTCATGGTATGGTCCCATTCATGTTCAGTGTGGCCTCAGCATTCCAATTTTTTACACTGATTCTTTCTGAGGTCTCTGATGACCATGCAGCTCAGGGTCTTCTTTCATTAGTGCTTCGTCAGTGCCCTCTGCAGTCTTTTGGAGCTCCAAGGCTGTGGCGGCCCGCTGCTCTTTCTGCACCTTCTTTTTGATCTGGACAACTGTAATCCAGAAGATCACATAGCCACACACCCGCAGACCACTGGTCAGGCCCAGGAACAGAAACCTGGGCAAACAGAACAGCATGAGAGTGGTGAAACAGTGGTCCATACAGCATTGGTTCCAGGCACAACAGTGACACTGACATGATCCTGCATCTGTCACTGAGTGTATCGGGCAGATGTGAGTATTTATGCACATTATATATTAATATGTCATTTTTAAATATATATTAGTTCACTGCATCATGGGCTTAAACCCCAGACCAGTCGGCTGCCCCGTGGTACGTTTGAGGAAGACACAGTCATGGGGTGCAAACATTTCAGCCCACTAATCCTGGTGAACAAGTTCAATACTAGATGGCTTATATGTAGTGGATAAATTCACTACTCACTATTCAAAATATGTATGAAATTTTCATTTTTTCAGTGATCTCACCTGAAAGTCTTTATGTCATACATCCTGCATGCCCCTCTGCCTCCACACTTCCTGCTCCCCCACTTCAGACAGGTGGAATCAATCAGACCACCAAAGTAGATGGGTGCTGGAATACCTCCTACAGTGGCACACATAAAAGCCCACATATGAAGCAAGCAATGCACAACACAGTAGAATACTGTAAAACAATGGAATGATTTTACCCAGCACTCTGAGAACCAGCATGAGCATCCCTGCAGACAGAGACTTTAGCTCAGGCTCCACGCTCCTATAGGCAGGTATAGGACAAAAAAAAAGCCAGTGTATCGAGGTTACTGGACATTTTTAATAAGCTTGAATGCAGTCTACTCTTAAAATTTAGAATTATCAGTACTATGCAAAAGGTGCCACCACGGATTTCTTCAAATTATCCTCTAAAGAGCCAGAATTTCTTGTATTTTTAATGTAAAGTTTAGCAATACTTCTCCAGGCATATTGAAGGGCAACATTTTTGCCTCTCATTTTCATTCCAGTCCCTGTACCTGACTAGTTTCAGAGGATTGCTTTTTGTTCATTAAGCCACACAGTGACGTGTGCAGAACAAAGGTGTCTACTTTAAGGTATGAGGCAGTGAAGAAACAGGTGGAGATAATTCCCAATGATCAGGCTGGTGATTAGTTTACTGGTGATGGGGAATGCTGATTGGCTGGACCCCCTTTATCTAGACACCTTGGGTCTTTACGTACTTTGTAGTCTGTCACAATAAAAAAGAAATTCTAATTTCTTTAATTTAATCTGCTCAGTATGTCAAAGATAAAATGTTTGATGGGTATACATTTCTACGTTTCATTTGAAGGTTTAAATTAAGTGATGTATAATTGTTTTAAATTATATTATTTAAAAAAAAAAACTATTTAGTTAATTCACACACAATCACACACACACTTGTCAATATCATATCTCTCTACTGAAAATGAAAATACTTGCTCCCATGTGGTCCTACTGATGAACAGGGTAAAGCCAGTAAATGATGCAGAGAAGCAGGAGGACTAAAGTCTATAGTTGTAACCTATATGGAGCTGATAAAATGGACAGTGAGTCTAGATATAAATGAAGTGATCAATGAGTGGATATTCCACTGGTGTAAATAATTTATCCAGTCATTATTTATTTCTTATTGTTATTTGTAATGTATTGTTTCAAAATCATTTTGATATGTAGCAAAATTGACATTATTATACAAATGTTGCTATAGTGCAGGGGTCACCAATACGGTACCCGCGGGCACTAGGATGCCCCCACGGACCACATGAGTCGCCTGCAGACCTGTCCTAAAAATAGCACAAGTCACCAGTGAGCAGCGTCTAAAATGTAATTTTATCCTGTTGCTATTCTTCTTTAATCACATATCTTTTAATCACTAATCTTTATATAGATTTGAAAACATGTTATTATACATGATGTTTAGATAAGATTAGTTTTTTTCATATCAGACTGGTAATATTCGTATGGCTCAGTACCCGCGAAGTAGCTCTCAGTTTCAAAAAGGTTGGTGACTCCTGCTATAGTGTAATAATAAAAAGCCCTGTTATGATGATTATATAAGTTGCCATGCTATGATAATAGTATAAGTGGCCATTACATCACCACTTCTTGACAGAAAACTGATGGGCACGTACCTCAGGCAGATGATAAAGAGTGGTACACCTCCCAAGCAGAAGCTAAAAAAGCTGAGAGCCTGCAGGCCCAGGTAGATGTACAACATTTTAGAGCAGCTTTTCTCTCTGGGACACTGTCCCAGCACTGCGGAAGAGTTTACCTCACTCATTCCCCAACTCTCAACACACTTGCAGTCATTGAAGGTCTAAGGGGAAAGGAAAAGCAAGCATCTGACTTGAACATGTGGCCTAATTTAAGAACTCATGAATATGTTCATTGTGTTAAAATGAGAAGCTCAACAAACGTGTTAGAATAGGCTCAAATCACATTGATGGCATGTACTGAGTACAGGTTCTATTTTTAATGTGCCACTTAAAGCACATATAATCAGTTCAGGTTTAAGTAAATCAAATTCGAGTCCATAAGAGAGTCCAGTCATGATTTTAAACAAACCAGAAACAACCTTTAAAAAGCCTTGATTAATAAGTTTTAGTCTCTTCAGTTAAGTATGATTCAATCTGGAGCAGGAAAATCACTGTAAAGACTGTTGTTTGTGGAGGGAGCTCACTATGTTTCTTCCCGAGCCATTAGTGGAGCTGCAGCCAGCGTAGCAGGCCGAAATATACGTCACTCCATTCTCACCACACACAGGGTCCCACTGGTTTAGAGGACAGCCGCAGCCTGTGTTACATGTGGACATCAAACTGATCCTTACGTCTCCTGCATGAATGGGTCTAAGACAGAAGAAATAAACAAACAAGAAAAAAAAAAAAGTTAATTAAACATTACCTTTTGCTGGATAGTTTGTAATATTTTGATCCTTTACACCTTACTAATAATATTATTTTATACATTAGGTGAATTACAAAAATTGACATGGTATGTGATTGCCAACTTAGTAGCATTTGAAGAAGGAAGAAAAAATACTTTTCATAGGGCACAGTGACTCCAGCCATATCAGTGTTGGAGCAGCTGAGGGCAAAGTAAGGTACGGTGCAGAGAAATCCAGCGATATACATTAAAAAACTAAATCTGACAGCTCCCAGCAGGTCCAGCTTAAATCTCTTCATAATCACTCCACTCAGGAAAATACCCAGACTTGTGGCTGGGATTGAGGTTATGCCTATAAGGACCACACAAACACACACACACACACACACACACACATATTAAAGGTGTTGCTTCTTCAAACAAACCTTTATAAAGACAATGGTAAGCTACAACAAGCTACATAGTATAAACAAGCTACAGTTTTTCAAATTAAAGTTTTTTGGCATTATGTATGTTATATTGTGTTATGTATTATCATATGAAACCATTTAGTGTTTGAAAATCACATGCAAAAAGTGTATAAAAAGTATCAAATTTGATACAATAAAATTGCGCTGGGAGATTGATTATTTCAGCAAGTAAAAAAAAAAACAACTTGTAAATGTCACCTAAAAGGAAATTGGCCCTGGAAGCACTTTGTCCAAACTGCTGCTCGATGAATTTGGGTGTGTATGTAATAATGATGACAAAAGCGTTGAACAGCACAACATTGAAGGTCAAGTAAAGAAGGTAGATCTTACTGGAGAGCAAACGTTTCAGTGATGGCACAAAATCTAAAAGGGAGTAAAAAATTGGATCAGGCTGTAATACACATCACTACTTATCTTAATGAAGCCTAAAAATACATTTAACTCATTGTAGCACAGTAGGTAACACTACACTGACATGCCGTGCTGCCTTCCAAATATTGGCTTTCAGAGAAGAGCTAATTGCAATATGTCCTAAAATATACCAAAACATTCATTAACAAAAGCATTATTAACTTTACTGGAAACACATAAATCTGCTTCATCTGGCTCTGTTTCTTGAGGTAACAAACAGCTTTAGAATTTAAAATGTGCACCATCATCTGCCAACTGAACACTGAGAAGATCAGTTTTAAAAGATGATTTCTTTTTAATTGAGGAATCCTGCCAGCCCTAGATATAAATGGTAGGCCTTTTTTTACTGAAGTTAGAGTGAATTGCGGATTTACCCTTGGCAATCTCTGCAAGGTTTACATTGGTTTGCTCTGGAGAAGTCTGCGCAGGCTGTCCTGAGCTTTCCAGCCCTGCAGACTGAGGTCTTTCAGGCAGAGCATGTGGCAGAAACCAGAAGGGTATAGCAGTCAGCAGAGCCAGAGCCCCAGCCACTAAATACCCCAACCACCAGGCCCCAACCCAGCGAGAGTCCTGAGGTGTGATGGTCACGGTGTCTGACACACACACACACACACACACACACACACACACACACACACACACAGAGCACATCAAATAGAGCTTCAAATTCAAAAGTATTTTTAAGTGATGTATTGATTTCTGATTTAAATCCGTGCACTCTTTCCACATAAATTTCATCAACACATGTTTTTTCAGAATGAAGAAACTACCTTTATGTTGCGCATCTTCTGAATGATTTGCCTTACCCATGTTCACAAAACCAATGTCCACATAGAGGTTTGCACAAAGTGACCCGAGTGAGTAACCAAACAGCGGACCAATCACCGCAATGGTGTGGAGACATCCTGACAAGTATTGCAGAGAAAGACTGTTAACCCTCTTTCTACAGTGATCTACCCAGAAACGAGATCTACCCAGCTCCTCAGCTCTCACCAATGTAAAACGCAGAGTTCTCTGGCCTCGCATAGTCGTCGATGAAGGCCATTCCCAGGGGTCCTACTGTGGCTTCTCCAATACCACGAATAACATTTCCAAATAAAACAATAATCCACATCGGAGAACCCTCTTCCTCTCCTGCTTCACACCCTGAACCACATAAACACACATTCCACAAGATGATGCAGCATATAATGCATTTTGCATTACAAAATCGCTCCACAAATGTTGGTATCCCACTATTACCTCAAAATAAGTAAAGAGTATCTACCTGTAATGTGCTGTTGAGCAACGTTCTGACTAACAGGCGAGCATGGGGAGGTCACAGTGAAGTTATCACCAACTTTCCCATGGGAGGCAAATGTCTCATAGTTATATCTGCCACAGAGATCATACACAAATCAGATCACTCAAGATTATTTATACGTGCTGCAATTATGAATAAGGAAAAGGATTTGCTTCACTGGCTCATGATGAAGTGGGGCAGGGACATTAGGAGAGTACCCATGGCCATCAGCAGAGCTCCAGCTCCAATGATCTTGGGACGGTGAAACTTTGCTCCAAAGTAACTCACCACAGTAATCACCAGCAGATTACCTGCACACCAAACCAGACATTCATGGCATGCGCACCAATGAACGGAGGGAAAATTTGCTCATAGATTCAGTAGCATAAGCTAATGTAATAGCACTTTCTTTAAGCAATTCTGGACTATTTTTGATAGGGTGTTTATAAATTACATAAACAGGGAAACAACAAACTAAAAAAAAATATGATGGGTTACAGTTTTGAGCAAACTGCACTGACCTGTTAGGAGCAGTGCACTGATAAGACAGAGTATTAATACTTTAAAGGTCAGTAGGTGTGTCAAGGAGACAACCACATGAATACCAGGAACTAAGGTTTACCGGCTTACCTTCTTCCCATAATGCATCCTGATGCCATCATTTCTCCAGACAACAATTTTGGAGAAACTGTGATCCAGTCATAAAGTAATCACAACTTGGTCCTTGTCAAAGTATCTCAGATCCTCACAATTGCCCATTTTCCTGCTTTCAACACGTTACCTTCAAGAACTAATTGCTCACTTGCTGCTTTTTATATCATACCTAATATATCCTGAGATAATGAATATAAGTCACTTCAGCAGTCAGTGCTTAGAGATTTGGAGCAGAATGCTTGGTTATAGGTCGTTCTTCAGCAGTCGTTCTTGTCTTACACTAGTTGTTTCAGTGCAAGTGTGCATATTATCACTCACCCATTTCAAAGCTGCCATTGATAATGCCAACGATTGAACTAGGAATTTCAAACCTCCGTTCAATCTGTGTGATGGTGCTTTTTGTGTAACTTCCACTCATGGATTTGGAGAAATAGCAAAGAGCAAGCACACCAATGAACATCTAAAAAAAAAAGTTTTGATTTTTTCATACATATATTTAAAAAGAAAAGAAAACAGACATGAGACTCACAAGACTTTTCAGAACCCCTGAAAAGCTTAACTAGTGGGCTTTTGGAAACCATTCTACACTTTTCCCCACTTAGTTCAATACACTAAAAGTACTAATATATTGCAAAAGGTAATATATGTTTGTACTTTGCACATGTGCTTGTGAAAGGAATCAGACTGCTCTAAAGTTAACCCTGTTCAGTGTAACCTTAAAGCATGTGTCCTCTGTTCCAGTGTTATAAACACTCGGCTGTGTTAGCGAAGGCCGGCTCTGGGAGACGCACAGTGAGACAGAACAAAACACTTACTGTCCTGTTGATATCCAGCAGTATATGCTGAACTTAAGTAAAACCAAATTATTTTCAGTGTATTCGTTTTATCTTTGACTATCAAACAGGAGACCTACAGCACACCTCTAGCCATATTCACATACTTTGTTCAAAATAAGTAAAAATCAAGAAAGAGAAAAAATACGAATCAAAAAAGGAAAAAAGAAAAAAATGAAATGCTACATTTTTGTTTGGAAAATTAATATGAACAAAATATGACATGTTCAGATACTGTCATTGACAGAGCAATAACTTAAATCATTGTTGTCATGTATTTTTATGTTTACATTCATTGAAAATATCATGTGATTTTTACTTTGTGACATTGCCATGATAAATGAAAGAATCAAACTGCTCCACGATGAAATAAAATGAAATAAAATGCTGCATTATTTTACACTGAAGTTATGAAGATATGAAGAAATTATAAGATGCTAACAGCAAGTTATTTTTTATGGCTTAATGCCATTGTTTTAACTAAAATAAAAAAATGCATACCATTTAGTGTCTAGTTTGAATGATCATTTCAATTTAATTTAAGTTGTTAATATAAAGTCATTGGAAACAAATGATTAAAATGGCAAGTATTTAAAACAGTAGTGAAAATTCCAATATTACATGTGTTATGTGTTCATGATGATGAACTTTAAGATTACTGTTCTGTCTGCTTTATAAAGTCACTTGATTTGTGCATAATACCTTCAAAGTAGGGGAACAGCACCTGGCTGCAGGCTGAGTGTTTTCGTCAGCGCTGTCCAGTGGACGGGGCTCAGTAAAGCCCTCTGGCCTGCTCTCCACAGTCATGGTTTACAGATCAAAGATCACTAGGTGGCTCAGATGAAGCCAGAGGAATCAGCATGAGTGTAGAGGAAGAAGACTGGAGAAGAAAACACAAATAACAAATAATTGACAAACAAAGAAAACAAAGACTTCAAACTCCCTTTGGTTCATCCAACAGCATCAATTTACCTGTAGTAGTTACAACAGGGACCAATGAGCGACTTTTTTTTGGTAGGTGGCTATTCTGTTCTTGTCCAAGCATAGGGGAACATTCAGACACAGCCTTACAGGTGGTTTTCTTGACAAAACTTTAGAGACACATAGATTCACACTAGAAATAAAGTGAAAACCTTTGTCATTGCAAGGTCACAGCACAGCGAACCACAATGAAACTGGACCTCTGCAATTAACCCATGCAGCAGGGGGCAGCTATTGAAAGCACCCAGGGAGCAGTGATGGGGACGGTACCTTGCTCAAGGGTACCTCAGGGCAACCTACTATTAAGGGGTTTGAACCCACAATCTTCCAATCTGGGACCAACGCCCTAACCACTAGGCCACCGCTGCACACTTAGAAATATGTTCTAAGATTTAGAACAAAGAGTCCATGACTTAATAAATTTGAACTGCTTACCTGTTGTAAATTTCTGATTATTGTGGAAGCTCTTGAGAGCTCTTACGTGTTGAGAGACATCTGATCTTCTGAATCTTTCTAAAAACCTCCCTTACTAGTAACTTCATTAATCATTAAGCAGCATTGATCAATTCCCCTTTCACCTTGTCTAGACACAGTCAGTCACACTCATTTTCTCCAGCTTTATTTATATATATATATATATATTATATATATATTTCAGATTTTTCACTCTCTCTCTCTCTCTCTCTCTCTCTATATATATATATATATATATATATATATATATATATATATATATATCTGTCTCAGAGAGAGAGAGAGAGAGAGAGAGAGAGAGAGAGAGAGTAGAGAGAGAGAGTGGAGAGAGAGGAAAAACTGAGCACTGAGAATAGTGGATTTGCTGGTCACTTTGTTGCCGGTTGCTGAACTTTATTTGGTAACTGATTAAACACATGATTTCCTCACAGTATATATAGAAAGTATTATACAGTACTGTGTAAAGGTTTAAGCAGCTATAGAAAATGTCATAAACAAAGAATGTTTGAAATATAATAATGATTGTTTATTTTACTAATGTATAAAATGCAAAAAAGAGAAAAACAAAGAAAATCTAAACTGGATCCTACCTTTTGCCTTCAAACCAGCATCAGTTCTTCTGGCCCCCACAGAGCCCTGATCTCAACATCATCCAGTGTGTCTGGATTACATGAAGAGACAGAAGGATGTGAGGAAGCTACATCCACAGAAGATCTGTAGTTAGTTCTCCAAGATGTTTGGAACAATCTACCAGCCGAGTTCCTTCAAAAACTGTGTGCAGGTATACCTAGAAGAATTGATGCTGTTTTGAAGTCTTAATCATCGGCGCCTGTATTTTCACTGCTACTTGCCTTGAGCTATATGACTTCTGATGATGGATGATGATGATGATGATGATGATGATGGGATGATGATGGTTAGCTGCACACACACTTTTGGTGACATAGTTTATTTTCTGTTGTTGATCACGTTCATTTGCTTTATTTACAATTACATTTCTGCCAAACAGATGACAAAGCCCAACAGAAGTGTATGAAGGGGGGCTGGCATGTCACCTTTGGGTTGGACTGATTCAGTCGGAGGATCGCAATCTGGCTGAAGCAGGAGGCACAGTTAATACATCTGTGACCTGCCAGATAATGAGATGGCTACTTTTGGTAGTGAAAGCACCCTCTCCATTATTTCAGCTAATGAACTGTGTCAAGGTCACCTTCCTCATAGTCAGTCAAACACAAAAACACACTGGAAAACAAACAAACAAAAAAACCCCACCTGTATACTATTATCAATTGTTTGCACATGTGCAGAATGTTACATCTATAAAACTGTTGCAAAAAGAACAGAAAGCAGAAATATAGATACAAATAAAAATACAAATACATTTTCTTTTATAATATATATAATGCACATTCACAGTAGCAATTTTGCAGCAAAATGTGCAGGGCTAATACAAAACAGTGCTCCAAATACAGAAAGCTGTTTACACTGATGTGATTGGTTAAATTAGGTGATAAATTATTTAACTTTTTTTATATAAATGAGGTACTGGGTACATGATCAGCGGATCAGGGGTTCAAACCCCTTCCCAACAGGTTGCCCTGAGGTACCCTTGAGCAAGGTGCCGTCCCAGTCACGCTCCTCCCTGCGATGGGCTGGCGACCTGTCCAGGGTGCGTCCCCCGTCCTCGCCCTGTGTGAGCTGGGTTGGACTCCAGCACTCCCCCACAACCCCGTTTGGGACAAGCAGCGGAAAATGGATGGATGGATAATAATCATGCATCTTTTGTGTTTTCTCTGCCTAATCTGGTGATTTTTAAACTTAATGTTTGGTGGAGACAAACTCTTAATTCAAGTCTAGCTTTTCTAGGGTGAAATGCAAGTTTAAGGATGTCGATCTATTTCTGTGGACAAGAGCGTCCGTCAAATGATGTAAATGTATTGTAAATGAGCCAAGCATGATGTTGCTCCGTCACGCTTGGCTCATTTACATTTAGTAGCCAGGAGTAAATGAAAATGTGAAAATGAAAATGTTTGATGGAAAAGAAAAGAATTACTCTACTGCAAGGTATCTCCAAGCCCAAGCATTCTGAAAAGATCCAGAATAAGTTTCCTGTAAAGAATGGCTGTAAAATATTTTTTTAAGTTTTGCCAAAATGTTCTGTTAAATATAAGTTCTACTTATTTTTCAAATGCTAAAAAAGTAATGAAAGACATTTTTGCTATTTCTTAAAGACAATATTATGTTAATGTAATTTATAATATTCATGATAAAATGATATACACAACTCAAATTAATTTGTCATTTTTTCAGTCCAGTATAGTGACATAGTAAGAATTAAGCTATAGCTGGTTCTTCTGGCTGCTCCCAAGGGACCTGCTGTCCCACACAGGTTGACTCTAGTTTTTTGTCCACTCTAGCTAGACCATTAGTCTTCTCCACCCCTGCCTTTTCTGCATCAGCTGGTGAAGTTGGGCGTTCCTCTGGTGTATGAGACTCTAGTTTTTTCTCACTGGGCACTAAAACTTCTCCTCCGGACGGTGATTGACTGGAGTGATGTTCTGACCCCACATCAAGCGGCAGTTCTGAAGAGTGAAGCTCGATCTGACCCGGGTTTGTCTGCGGAAGGGCTCTGATGGCTTCCTTATGGAAGTGTTTTCTCAGTAGCACAATGACAGCAATGACAAAGAAGAACGAGGAGCCACTCAGACTTGCCAACAAGCCCAGGAAGATGACTCTAGAAAACAACAATCATTATGAAAGAAGACTTTCAAGACTTTGAAAAGTCACTACTGAGGAGAAAATTATCTACATTTTAGTTAAAATATTTCTAGTAAAATTTATAATTAAAAAAATATTTAAAGTGACTTTTTCAAATGAATAATTTAAAGCATTTCAACTGAAAAAAACAAGAAGAATTCACTTTTTACTGTTATGAAGTAGCAGATACTCTTTACACCAGGTAAACTTTTCATGGTAAGACTGTATGAATAAACATTTCATGAGCAATTCAAATTTACACTTTACAATCTCTTTACATCAATGCATATTCATTTTAAAATGCCTTCTCCTGTAAAGTTTCTGTTTAGGAAATGTTTTTCTATGAACAGGTGCAATAATTTTACAGAACCTTTTGATGCAAAACACAAAAACTGCATTGAAATTTACTACCAAGCATTGGTAGTATTAATTACTAATGAACTAATGTGAGTACATATGATCTAATCTAATATCGAACCAAATCGTTTCAAGAGAGACATTCAAAGTGCAAGAAAAGCATTTAGCCCATTAGTGAGTCACGCCACTCCATTTCTAACAGATGCTTCAAAGGTTTTATTTAAAATGCAGTTAACTGCTTTTAAAACATAATTACACACTTCACTGCCTGTAGCTTATTTTTTATTGTATCTTTTAATGCAGCTTTTCAACACGTAAACACACACACCTGTACTTGTCTGAGTCATACATGCGGCATGCCCCACTGCCTCCGCACTTCTTAATGCCCCATTTCAAACAGGTGGAGTCAATCAGAGCCCCAAAATAAACAGGAGCTGGAATGCCCCCTGGAGATGAAAAAATGACACAGATTATAAAATCAATAAATTAATTTAATATGCTGCTTATCCAAACCAGGGTCATGGAAAGGGCACACCTCAAGGCACATTAGCATCTCTTATTCATTTGATGTGCACGTCGATACTGTGGGTGGAAACGGAGGGAGGGGAAGACCGCTCAACAGGGAAAGACCACAGTTTAGAGATCTTTCACAAACTGATTAGGAATTAACATCAGCTATTTATTAACTGCACATTCTCTCCAAAACCACCTCACATCACCAAATTATGCACCTCATAAGACACCTCATAAAACAACATTAAGTGACTGTGCCTGTGGCCCTAATGAAGGGCTTCTAGTTTTTGCCCTCGTTTTCATTTCAGCCGCATTCATTACTCTGAAGATTTTCTTAAGCTCCACATCAATAGCCAGAGTTTCTTGTATTTTTTTCAGTATATTGCTGAGAAACAGTTTTCCAGGCTTCCAGAAGGACAATGTTGTTAGCTCTCATTTTCAGTCCAGTCCTTGTACCTTACCAGTGTCAGAGTGTTGTTTTTTGTTTGTTAGCAAAGCAAAGCTTTCTAACTTAAGGTATGCGGCAGTGAAGAAACAGGTGCAGATGATTCCAGATGATCAGGCTAGTGTTAGATTACTGGTGATGCTGAATGCTGATTGGTTGGAACCCCTTTATCTAGAACACTTTGCAGCCAGTTGCAGAAAAAACATTGCTTCTTGTTTCTTGGCCAAAGATCAGGCAGTGTTTTGTTTTGTTTTGTTTTGTAGTTAAAAGTGATTCCCTATCAAAATATGAAAGAATTAGGGGTGGCTTAAAACTTCTGCACAGTACTGTAGACGTGCACTGTATGCATTTGAAAGCGATTATTCTTGTCATTGTGAAACACAGCACAACAAAATTCAACCTCTACGTTTCACCCATACACACGCAGCAGGGGGCAGCTATTTAAAGCACCCAGGGAGCAGTGATGGAGACAATACATTGCTCAAGGGTACCTCAGGGCATCCTAATGGTCTGGGAAGCAAGCCCACAACCTTCTGATCCTGGGGTCAATTCCATAACCACCAGGCCACCGCTGCCCCTTTACAGTGACATTATATATTACTCAATTTTCAAAAAGATAGGACATTGATTTCTTTGGCCGGATGACAAGTGTCTTACCAAGTGTCCTCATGACTAGAGTCTGAATGCCCAGTGCCAGTGACTTCAGCTCTGGAGTGATGCACCTATAACAAATCAATTCATTTCTGATTTCACAAGGAAGTTAATGGACTTTCGTAAAACAAAAATGAAAAGAAACATGTCACATAAAAATGTATTTAAATAACACTTCACTGACCGTAAAATGACCATGTAGGCCGGGGTGGTCCCCAGAGAATTAATGAAGTAACTGAGGATGGACACAGCCATATAAGAGGTAAAGCTGAGACTACACTCTGGCCCCCTTGGACACTGGCCAAGTGACACTGAGGTGCTACCCTCTACTGGTGAGGGACTCAACACACAGCTGCAGTTGTGGAACACCTGAGAAATAGTAAATGTTCAAAAAAAAAGTGAGAGGTCAGGCAAACGCTGTCCTTTTTTCTGATTCAGGGTAACATTTTGATATTTTTCAAGTTTAATCATGACTAACTCCCAGTTAGATTTTTAATTGAGTTACTTAAATGTTAAAAAAACAATCTAGGTGGCTGATCAAGTTACACAGCACTTCGATTTTATGTTAAACAGTGGCCAGAATCAAAAATGATCCTTTATAGGCCCCACATTGGTGTTTATCATCAGTAGGTGTTGGGTGAATTACAGCACTGTGCAAAAGTTTTAGGCAGGTGTGAAAAAATGCTGTAAACAAAGAATGCTTTCAAAAGTGGAAGTGTTAATCATTTATTTTCATCAATCAACAAAATGCAGTGAATGCACAAAAGAGAAATCTAAATCAAATCAATATTTGGTGTGATCACCCTTTGCCTTCAAAACAGCATCAGTTCTTCTAGGTACACTTGCACACAGTTTTTGAAGGAACTCAGCTGGTAGGTTGTTCCAAACATGACTGTGTGTCAACCTCCGTGTGACATTGATGATCATCAGCACCTGTTTGGTAAAACTGGTTGATCATACACCGACTATAATCCTACAGAATCCCTGACTTTGTGCAAGTGTACCTAGAAGAACTGATGCTGGTTTGAAGGCAAAAGTTAGTAACACCAAATATTGATTTGATTTAGATTTTTCTTTTGTTTGCTCACTTTGCATTTTGTAAATTGATCAAAATAAACAATCATTATTTATATTTCTGAAAGCATTCTTTGTTTACAGCATTTTTTCACACCTGCCTAAAACTTTTGCACAGTACTGTATATAAAGAGTTTTTAACTAGCTGAGAAATACTGTTTACCCAGATTGCATACATACGTTTTCCATATATTAGCTTTTTGCCATGTGAAATAGGTATTTGCATGAGAAATTTGCACTTGCTTAGTTTTTTCCAAACTGACAGTGCACAATGCACTTGTGTAACTTGTGTAAATCCAAAAATGTATAGCAGAAAGAAGCACTTTGAGCCCAGATTCATTTTAATTGAAAGGAAATGAAAATCCTGTGCTTGCACAAACACACATTTAACTGCAAGCACTTTATTCTCTGCATTTAACCCATCTTAGATGCAGGAGCTGTTGGCTGCTCTGGGGATTGAATCAAATTAGTTGCACTTCAGGCATGGATAGTGATAAAAAGTGTTGATTACCCAGCTGTTATCCACTGTTTTTCTGCTAAACAGAACACTGAACAGGGAACCCTCTTGGTCTCAAACCCTCCTCCATACCCATTAGGCCAAAACTACCCTAATTATAGTCACATAAAACCACACAACCTCAGGGAAGACAACAGAATGCAAAAAATTTGTCTTCAGCATTATGTAGCTATGATTCTGTGCTTGCTTTACCGTTTTTTTTCCATGCCCAGTGGAGCTTGTACATCCTGCCAGACATGGAGACATGTATGAAATGCCATTATCAGAACACACTGGATCCCACTCCACTGTAGAACAGGAACAGTGCTGGTTACACTGTGAAAACAGTGCTTGTCCATCATATAAAATTTGAGGAGTCCTGAAGAGTAAAGATTAGGTGTTAGCAGTTAGCTGTGTAAGGTCCACTTCTTCCATTTTTTATTTAATGTATCTAAGGAGAAATTGATGTTTTAACCCCTAAATAAATCATCATACACTGGCCTCATATTGCATATTGATCAGTAATTTCCAATGTGTGCTGACACTAAATGTTAAACAGTAATTGGGTGGCCAAATCTGCATTAATATATGATTGTGGTTTATGATGACATTTTTGATAACCGTGCCAGTGTTGGGTGTTGCGGACAGGCAAGAAAGCGTGAAAGCATGCTAAAACATTGTAATTGGTTGTCTGTATTGGAGAACACATATTGCATTATGTGGCATTAGCAGGGTTTGAACTTGGAATGTTGCAATGACACTGCTTAGACAGGCTAAACTCAGGAGCCCTGTGTTATTTTTTATTTATTTATTTATTTTAAATGAACCATTTAGTTAATCAGTGATACCTGCTAAGAAAAGCAATCTGTCTTGCTAAAACGTTGTCACATTGCACATATCATTTATAAAAAATATTAAACAATATCACAAATACATCTGACATAACATACTGTTGATCATTTTTATAGAAAATAAATATGAGATAACACTTAACTAACATTCAAATTCACTTATCATAAAGGCTGCTTTCATCAGTGTCAGCACAGAAAACATAATGGTAATGTAAATTATTTCTCTTCATAAATATCTACATAGATCAATGACTGTAGTCAGAAAAGGCTTATGTAGATATCATGTCGCATTATGAATAAACCCCAGCAGTAAAGTATTGCCAAATGTCATAACGTAAGAAACCCAAACAAATATATCAGCCAATGGATTTGAGACTGGAGCAAAAACATGTCGATCGGAAGCAATTCAGACACTGCTTTTGAGCTGGAAATTGATTTCATTAACCATAGAGGATACAGTAGTTGTGTACAGTACCCATTGTAGGACACGGTGAGCCCCGCCACATGCATGTTGTCACATTTAGTGCTGAACTGCAGGAGCATGAGCAGATAGGCCAAGATGGAGGCAAATAAGGAGAACTGAGCTCCAGAAACAACACTCAGCTGATACCTCTTCATCAGCAAACCACCCAGGAAGATCCCCACAGCTATCACTGGTAGATCCAATACACCTGCAAGGAAACTGAAAGTGACTATTCAAGTCATTGTGAGTACACAGCACAACACAGTGAACCACAACAAAATTGGACCCATTGGACCCGTTTAACCCATGCACACATTGTGCAGCACGGGGCAGCTATGAAAGCACCTGGGGAGCAGTGACGGGGACGGTACCTTGCTCAAGGGTAACTCAGGTCATTAGGTTTGCTGACAGAGACTTAGTTCACGACAATTTGAGGATTGAGGTTTTAAGTCGCTCGCTAGCATTGCACAACCTTATTAGACTCCTACAAAAATCTGAATCATATTATGGTTAATCTGTCTGAGAAAACAGATTCAGGTTTCTTTCTTGTTCAAAACTCACCAATGAGGAAGTTTGCTCTTGAGGCAGATAGGCCGAACTGCTGCTCCATGTACTTGGCTTTGAAGGTGAGCAGACCAATTATAGAGTTAAAATTCAGGACGTTCCCACAGAGCAGCAGAAAGTAGACAGGTGTGCGCAGGAGTTTCTTTAGTGAAGGCAAGAAACCTGCACAATAGAATTCCACATTTTTATACAGATGTTTTTATTGTTGGTGGTAATCTTTCTTTACCTTATGTCTGATGTACACAGACATGCTCATTCATGTACTCATTCATGTTATCCCTGATTACATGTCCAAAGCTGCTGTAATCAAGGAACACCAAATAGCAATATTACAATTTTAAAGTGGTGGTTTGTGCAGAGATTTCCACATAGCTTAGGTATAGCTGATCATTCAAAACATGCTTAGTGCACAAATTTGCTTGGAGGAATTAGACAAAATACGGAGGTTTGCAGAATGTTTTTGAGTTTTCTAAAACAGAAAAAACACCCCAGATTCTTACTCCTAGTTTTAGCTTTGCAGCACACATTTGACCATTTTCATAGCAACGTATCACAGCTTAAACAGCTTAAACCAGTCTATTTGAGATTGTTTTGCAGAACAGAGTATTTGTGGCATGTAAATGAGTGATGCTTTAAACATTAACGATCCAGGTTAAACTCATAAGCCATTTTGCAAATGAAAAACATCAACCGCATCTTGGCTATTTGGTGTAAGGTGAACTGTGTGTAATATGAGTAAAGTGACCCTTTACTTTAACATTCTTGTGACAAACATTGCTAATGAGTGGTCCATTTGTTGTAAAATAAATCAAACAAACCACAAATGATAATCTTCAAGATCTAGTGCATTTGCAAGAAAACTGAAGATACATACTTTTTGCAATGTTCACCAGTTTTAAAGCTGGTGCAGTGGGATGTGCAGGATTCCCCTGGTTGCCATGATGACAGCTGTTATCTTCAATTTCCTGCTTGGGTAAAGACTTAGGAAATAACCAGAAAGGGATGCCAGCCAACATCATAATAACAGATGATACAAAGAAGCCAAGCCACCAGGCCCCCACCCAGCGGGCATCCTTTGGGGTGATAGTCACAGTGTCTACAAAAAAAAAAAGCAAGAGAGACTTGTGAAACAAACAATAAACAACAACAACAACATGTGCAGGCACATTCAACAAACATAGACAGCAGAATACACGTGTTGCCAGATAGACGGCAGTGTTTCAAAAGTGGCAAAAAGTATATATAACAAAGTCATATGACATTCTTACCAACATCAACAAATCCAAAATCCACATACAGTTTAGCACACTCAGAGCCCAGCAGGAATCCACACATGAGACCCAGCAATGTTATGGTCTGGAGACAAGCTGTTTCAGGACATTTTTCCCAATAAACAGAAAACAGCCTATTTAGTTAAGCTGTGATAAAATAATCTAGAATATAAAGAAGGGTAGCACTTTTTGCTGAAGGCCAGTATTCAAAAGGCATTGACAGAAATGTTTAATTGTTGCAGAAAAAATTCACATATAACACATATATTTAATTTTTATAATGGCTTATTCTAAACAAGTGTCACTTGCATCCTGCATGTAATTAAAGCAGAACGTTATCAAAAATGTAACTTACCTATGTAAAAAGCAGAGTTCTCAGCTTTTGCAAAGTCGTCAACATATGAGATGCCAAGAGGAGTGACTGGTGTTTCTCCTATTCCCCTCAGGGCATTTCCCAGAAATACAATAAGCCACATATATGAGCCAGGTTCTTTCACACAGTCTGTGCCTGCAATGAAAATCATGTTTCAGTTCCATTTTCATTCAAATTAAAACACAAAATATGTACAAATCACAAAGTTTTTTTTTTTTTTTTTTAACTAAGCACTTTAGTGATTGCTTTTGGACCTCAATAGCACCAGCATGATACCTGTGCTGAAGTTCCCAAAATGCGGAACATGTTTTTCTGCATAGTTGTTTTGCATTGTGGAATCATTGCAGGCCACTATGCTGGCAGTTTCATTCGCTGAGCCTTGGACCACAGTCTCATATTCATACCTGTGAACAACAAAACAGAGATGGCGGGTAAATTATTTACAATAAGATTTTGCCTTATTCTAACTACTAATGTACCAAAAAGGTACAGAAAAGCCAAACCATTGCATTGATTTACCGTCCCATGAAGAAATGTGGCAGTCCTGTGATAGCAGAGCCAGCAGCCATTAGAAAATAACCAGAGCCTATCAGTCTAGGTCTATGTAGTTTTGCCCCAAAATGACTGACGAAAGCCAGAAAAAGTAGATTACCTGCAGGAGAGCATTATTTACACATGCTTATACATAGGGTTTATTATACAGAGTTTCATTTTGCACCATTACACAACGATCAGCCATAACATTTTTAATTACAGACTAAATTAAAGACAGGGATAGTGAATAACACTGATTATTTTGTTACAGTGGCAAGGGTTAGAATACATTAGATAGCAAATGAACAGTCTGTTTTTAAAGTTGCTTGAATGTGGTCAGAAAAAATGACTATGCAGAATGACCTGAGTGAGTTTGAGAGTTGCCAAACTGAACAGATCATCTCAAAGATGACAGGTTTTGTGGGGTGTTCCCAGTTTGCAGTGGTTAGTACCTACCAAAATTGGGACAGTACTTATCGATGCATATGGGGAACGAGCCTTATCCCTCTGTTCCAATCCCACAAAAACACACACAGCTAACAACTTAGTGATACAGTACATGTATGAATCTGCCAAACCACAGAACTGTCAGTGTCTTTATGTTGACTTAATTTTTGTTTCATTGACTGCCATCACTGCAGCTCTTTTGCCCTTTCCAATACTTTTCAGCTAATTCTGCAGTAATTCAAGCTAACCAAGCTCCTTTTCAAGTCTCCCCCACTATCTGAGCCGACTCACCACCCGATGAGCCACAAATCTACAAATCTACAAATGACACAACTACCAAGTTGATCATTGACCACTGACCTAAAGAGCTCTGGTGTCATGGAGACACATAAACTGCCTCAGGCTCAAACATGGTGTTTGTTATGGGTAATCTGTGCCATGCTCAGAAGTCTAATAATATAACCTAACATGAACATAAATCAGGTAAGCCAAGCAAAACAAAACTACAGATTCCCCAGATGATCCTCCTTCCAGAACACCAGTGCCCCTAGAAAGGTTCGATACTCTGACCTGCTGTTAGATACATACGTTTTGACCCTTTCTTGTATATTTAAATATATATATATATATATATATATATATATATATATATATATATATATATATATATATATATATATAGAGAGAGAGAGAGAGAGAGAGAGAGAGAGAGAGAGAAGTGGCAGTATCAAAAGGTATTAACTGTAATATAGTTTTAAAAGCACATTATCCACAATGGTTTTTTACCCATCTCAAAGCTGCCATCAATAACACCGAGGAGAGAGCTGGACAGGTCAAATCTTCTCTCTATTTGAGTAATAGTACTCTTCATGTAGGAGCCAGATAAAGACTTTGAGAAGAAGGCGAAAGATAGGGACATAATAAACATCTGCAAAGATTCACAGCAGACAGAAGAAAAGAAAAACTTAATTAGTTATTTCAAAACAACACATAAATAGGCACACATATGCACACATATACTTAGATACTTGTAGTCATGTGAAATCTGCCATATCTGTAAAACATACAATTCATGTGAATATAAATTTGATTTATATGTCTAGTATAGTAAAAGCAATAGGATAAGAAAAGAAAGAGAATTCATTGTCTATGAGTCTTCTGAGCCTTATCTTAAACTTATTGTTAACTTTAGTAATACATAAATAAATAAATCAACCAATTCACACACACACAGACAAACTCTCTCACACACACATACCGTTAGAGTTGAACAGCAGCGTTTTTTTGAAGTCTCGTTATCAGGAGTACACAGGGCCTGTTGGCTGACCATTCTTGTGCTATCCTCTTCATTTGGAGTGACCATTTTGATCCCGAGATCCTTAAATAAATGCAGTGCCTTTGGTTCTCAGTAAAGTCAGCAAAAATGAAATTACAATAAGCATAAAAATCTTATTAACTGCACCTGTAGTGTGGTAGGTGTCCCATTCAATGTACTTTAGAAGACGAATACCCACCTTTAGTGTGGGGATGAAGATTTACCCAGCTAGTGGACACCTCCCAAAGGTCAGCTTTTAATGATCTCCTTCCTACCTTACATAGTTAACTGATTGTGTAGCAAATTCCAACCACTAAACAAAACAAATCTGACTGTCATGAGAGACCAAAGCGAGGTGAACGCTTGCAAGGCACAAAAGCACTTTTCAGTGTTTTCCATACTTACAGTGATAATCCCCCTGATTAAGCTCTAGTAATTCCTCTCTGCCATACACACACCCCTCCTCTCCTATTCATCTAGGGTATGGAGTATGATTTGGAGCAGTGGTGTTCATGAGGGGTTGGGGCTTGGAGAACGTTGAAAAGACTTGAAAGCATTTGAAAGAAATTTCACACACCCCCCCATCGATAGATGATTCCAGAAGAAATGCATAGCAATCTGAAAGATATATAAGAAAAGGTGTGAACAAGTCAATGAAGAGGAATGAAAAGGGAAAAGAGGGAGAGAAATGCAAATATCTCACTGAAAGAGAAGGAACATTTAGAGGAGAACCTAAAACACGCTAAACTGTGGAGGAAAATGCAGGTGAAATAAAGAGGAATCTGAAAGAAAGAGCTAAATAAAACAGATACCATGAGGGAGAAAGGAAGGGGAAAAGAGAGAGAAAAGAGAATCAGTGAAAAGGGATGGGGGTAAAATCAGGGAGTTTGTCTGTCCTCAGATGGATCAAGTGTCTACCTTTCAAATCTTCTAGTGGCTGCAGTTGTACAAAGAAGAGCACACAAGTTCCTTTGGCCATTTCTAGACTCTTCCTAAATCTAGCCCAAGCAAAGCTCTCACCAATGCCACTATAAAGTGTTTTACATTTAAATTACTTTTAGAGCAAAGCTCATTTGTTAGGCTTTCATCTTAAACAAGCATGGAAACGAACTCTCTTTGTACTTGTCATCAGAAATATCAAAAACAGAAAATATCTCTACCAAATGTAAAACTGACAAAGGCACTATAGCTAATCACTGACTAAAAGACAGAACACTAGAACACCCACCCTTCATGTCCCAAGCTGCTCTTCCATGGATTTTTGCAAACTATTGGTTGACCTATTGGTTATACTTTTCTTCCGAGAGTGATCTTGGGCTTGAGCCAAGTGAATATGCATTTAGCATTGCTGGCAGTCTTTTCCAAGCAGCTTTGCAGTCCAGAAGCGAGTAGGGCAGGGATTAGGCCACTGCCACATTCCTGCACTCAGCCAGGACTGAACAAAAGGTTTTAGTCCTTTGCTATTAACCCTTGCACGATCATAGTCCCAGTTTCAAGTGCAGGTTTCAGTGTTTTGCTCCTCAGATTTCCATGTCTCACTCTGACTTGCTCATATTGCATTGTTTTCTGTATAAGTTACTGATTTATAAGATTTAGAATGCAGACAATCCACAATCAGTGTCAGCAGTGGTGAAAGGAAAGCTATTTCTTGGCAAGTTCCTACACAATATGATAACAAAGGTGTGCAAAGTGTCAGAGACATTGTTTTAAGGGGGAATTTTGTGATAAATGTTTGACCTAAAGGATTTTTTCTATTTCATTGCAATGCATGTTTTTAGTGTTGTAAGCGTCTCCAATCCACCTCACGCGCATGTGTTTTGGACAGTGGAAGGAAACCAGAGTTCCCAGAGGAAACCCATGCAGACACAGGAGAACATGCACATTCTGCACAGAATTTGATCCAGGTTCTCCTGCCTGGGAATCCAACCCAAGACCTTCCCAGTGTGAAGGGACAACCCACTGCACTACTGTGCGGCCCAGATTGATAACTGCTCTACCATTAATATAGAATTACAATTAAAAACTAAATTAAGAAGACATATAGTGGCCCACTGATCATTTAAAGCAACCAGTGTTTCTATAACATAAATCCAGTGTTCAAAGAAATCAGACAGTACTCTAAGTTACATTTGCTTTGCTTATATGTGGATAACTACTATATTGAACCGAAACAGTTACAAAAGCTAACATCAGGAAGTCCATGAAACAAGACATGAGTAAAATCTGCAGAATCTATTGGACCATCAGTAACATCAATTAGTTGCAACATAGACATAGGAAGTCTGAAGAAACTGAGGTTGTTGCAATACAAGTCAGAAAAATGTCAAGTTCCCAAGCTCACAAACCTACGATGAGGCTTTAAGCTTTATAAAATTTAATTGCTTATGAAAATAAGTACACGCCCTTTACAGTAATGCATATTTTAATGCATACTTACAATTTTGAATTGTGCTATACTACATATATAGAAATGTTTATATAAAACATAAACCATGATAAAATACATATTTAACACTGGTCTTTTTTCTTTTTTCCCAGTGTGTTAAACCCATCAAAATGTGTGTTAAGCTCTAAAATGTACAATACAGTACTAGACATTTGTTCTCTATCAAGGATGTGGTAATTTATTTTCACCAAGAAAATCAACAGCTATATATTTCATCATAGAGGTTCAAACTTCTGCATGCAATTTCACAGGTGCCTTAAGACTTTGTGCATTATTCTACCCCAGCAAAGTCTAACTGCCACTCCCACTCCCACTCAGAGTAAACTATGGACAGAGGGAAACCTTGTGGTAAACAGCACCATCTCTTGTTCACAGAAGATTATTGCTTATTTATAACACTGATCACTTTCAAAGCTGCTAGTATTTCTCTGTGGGGTTTATAAGTAGTTTTCATGATCAGGTATATGTAAACTCAAAATGCAAGGTTAAAAAGAACATCTATAAAAGTCCTTGCAGCTTTGATAACACAAGTATACATTATAATGACACGATTATATTCAGGCACATACTGTGATTAATACTCCGACCATTCACATCCATAAACAGTGCAATACATGGTGAAATGTCAGTTAGAAGCTATGACTAAACCATTGTTCACATCATCCCCTGTCTATAATTTAAAACACTGCAGATAAATATTTGAGAAATTACTTTATGCTACAGCAGAGGAAATACCTTGTAACAAGATACATAACTGTTAATATGCATCAGTGTGCCCTGATGTGAGGCAGATGGATTTCTATATGTCGCATGTTCTTTTGTGTAAACGCTGTTTGTGCTGAAGTTGCACACAAGTGCTGCTATTCATGTACAATGGAAAGCAAATGATGTGCTGAATTTAATTTCCTTTTTAACACATTACAAACATCATCATATGTAATTCTTAGAAACCTAATACATTTTTACAGTGTATAATCCCAGTGCAACATGATAACATCAACAGATATATTTGTTTGAAGGTCTCGATCCTATCCAGTCATGCAGAGTTAAGGCACTGATAAAGGGATTAGGTATCAGATATATCTAGTACTGATGACCTTTTGCACTCTATAGACCAGTGTATCTTTTTCTGAAACCAGAACATTTCCTGAAACTGGGCAGCATAAGAGCTACCAAAGCAGCTTAAATGACTTTAGTGTGGATGGTAAAAAATTTAAAACATGTAATTTCTTTACAGCTAGCGTTCTGTATATGTTTGAGCTGGCTGCCCATTTTGTAAACTCTGTAAAACATGAACAAATGTTCAGTCAGTTTTCTTCTATTTAGTGCCAACAGAAACACATACTGGACCCACTTCTGTCACTGGTCATAACTGGTAAAAAGTGCCATGCATCAAGTCTGTTTTGCATTGTCCTGCTGCCTAACAGCAAGTCTAAAACCAAGAAAAAGGAGAAAGCCATTGACCTTGTTAGAGCAATATGGGGTCTCTAAAGGACATTCACAGCATGATTATTTCACATAACATCCTTAAAGTAGTAAAAAAGTCAGAGTGTGCACCAATATGCACATGTCAATAATACAGTGGTTTTACTGCAGAATATTAACACAACTGACAGCTAAATGACAATGAAAATAAATCAGATTGGATCATTATCAATATTAAACAAGCTTTAAAATATTCATTTGAAATTTAAACATTTCAATCCAGAATGTTGCATTATGCAAGTACTAATACATAAGTAATGCATAACATTATTAAATGACCTAACTTGTCTGACTATATTATTTATGAAAATACAAATAATGGATTGGAATCTGCAGTTAATCTATGATAATCAAATCAAAAACTTCAACAAAAAAAAAAAGGTCAATAGTCCTTATGTAATCTCCACCTGGGAAATGTCTCATTCTCACTGTGCAAATGTTCCATAATGTGTAAAAGTCAGAATTTAAAGGGAGTATATGACTGTTTGTAACATGACAAGATGCCAACTGCATTGAAGAATAATATACATCAGAAATTATAGATGTTCATGTAAGATTTACACATTGTAGACCGTATGACTGTGGCCTAAATGACAGGTCTGTGTTGGGTACAGGTGAATCCAGACAGTGAGCTCAGATAGTGGTCTCTTTATCCAGGTCCTCCTTGCATTTGACAAATGCTGTTGGCCCATTTCCATTGCCACTGACAATGTTATTGCCCTCCTGCTCCACGTCATTGGCTTGATTCTGCATTGCCTGCTGCTTGTGACGGTGGGCCAGTCTATTGTAGAGCACCCCATACAGCAGGTAAGAGAGAGCATACAGGCCGTAGATAAGACCAAGGAACCTTGCCCTGGAGGAGGAATTGTACATATTTACACACAGTCAGCAGTGTAAAAATACATTTACCAAATAGCTGTTCTGTCATTGCATCATCAAAAATACCAATGATCAACACAAATGTTCCACCTATTTTAATCTTATTAAGTGTCATCCTATTAAAACTGTGATTCATATGTTTGATTCAAGCACTTACATTATTTCAGGTTCTCAATATTTGTGTTTGGCTGCAAATGTTTTATTCATGTGGAAATGTTCACACTTGTCACTAAAACTGTATCTAATATCGTTGGTTACTATGAGCATGAATACCAAGGAAGCAGTTTATTTAAAATAAAAACAGGTGGATAGCTCCCTCTAAAGCACGGCTAGTCCCAAAAGACTGTTTAGCAATGCAGGGTTTTAATCCATTTACAGTTATGTGTTCCACAACAAGTAGCAGTGGGTAAAGTTCAAATTAATGTGTAGCACTGTGAGAGTTTACCTGAAGGCATTAGAATCATAGAGTCGACAAGCACCCCGTCCCCCACAGGGCTTCACACCCCACTTTAGACACGTCCTGTCAATCAAAGCTCCAAAATATATAGGAGGGGGGATTCCTCCTGAAAAAAGGTCAACAATCAACAAGTCAATCTACAACAGTACACGCTACACACTGTATATAACAGATTTTTGGCTCTCCCACCCCTTATCATACTTATTATGGTGAATATTATTCCTACCCAGTGTTCTGACGATCAGCATCTGCATCCCAAGTGCCAAAGACTTCAGTTCAGGCTTTATAGATCTAAATAAACAACACAATCAAGTATATCAGTTTCGTCCAAGTCTGATGGCTAGACCAGCAAGAAAAAAGTGTAAATGAATTATAACCTACCTGAGAAGGACAATGTACCCAGGAGTGGCTCCACAAGCTGAAATGAAGGCCCCCAGCACTGAAACCCCCATGTATATCTTGAACATGTAGTCACAGTTTTCCTTACGTGGACACTGACCCAGCACTACTGACTTGTTCATGGCTGGTAGGTGTGCTTCATCAACACAGGTGCAGTTGTGGAAGACCTTTAAGGAAAATGAGCCTTAGTGCAAATGTGAATGCAGTTCAGATAAAAACAAAGACCTATGGAATCAATGCAGGAGAAATTCTCAAAAAATGGCTTGAGAAAGTGCATATGCTGGCAAGTGTATAGCTCAATCGGCTGAATGTCAATTGTATTTTATCAACAATTATTATGGAAGCAAATTGCCTTTTTTTAGTCAGTCTGTATGACAAACCCTCTTTACATCTAATGCAAATATTTCTGGATTATGACCATTATTCAAAATTAGACAGTAAAGAATGTGCCATTATATGAATTCATTTATTTCAAAGCCTTAGGTTAGCCCAGACGTCCCTTTCCCCAGTCATTTCCACGAGCTCCTCCTGGGGATCTCCTTGTGCTCCTAGGCAAGCCTAGAGATATAAACCGCTCAGCATGTCCTGGATCTGCCCCATGGGCTCCTCCCATTTGGTTTTGTCAGGAACACATACACTGGAAGGCGACTGGGAAACATCCTAACCAGGTGCCTGAAGCACCTCAACTGGCCCCTATCAACATGGAAGAGCATGGTGGATGGTACAGTGACTGCATAACTGTTGCTGCTGCCCCAAAACATCTTTCAGTTTCTCTCTCCTTTTTACCCTCACTCATTAACAAGACCCCAAGATAATTAAACTACTCAACTTGAGGATGTAACTCCTTTCCAACCTTGAGTGGTGGAAATCCATGACCACAAACAACCTAACAGAACATCTCAGGATACACAGTCATAAGTCTTCTCCAGATCCACAAGGCACATGTGGTTTGGAAAACTCCTATGACCCTTCAAGTATCTGTGCAAGAGTGAAGTATTGGTCCACTGTTCCACAGCCTTAACAGTACCCACATTGTTACTCCTGAATCCAAGCTTCTACAATCACTACTAATTCGACTTAGTCTACTATCCAGCAACCTTGGCATAAACATTTCGATGGAGACAGAGTAATATGATACCCCGATAACTGGAGCAAACTTTCCAGTCCCCTTTTTAAAAAATGGGGACCACCAACCCCATCTGCTTGTCAAAAGCACCAGACATCCATGCCACAATGAGGAGGTGCATCAATCATGACAGCCAATCAATATTCAGACCCTTTAGCATTTCAGGACATATTTCATGCTCCCTGGCACTTTGCTGTTGAGGTGTTTTCTGATTGTTTCATCTGCTAGGGAAATGGTTACTTCCACCCTCCAACCACCTTATTACTTAAGGTCAGAGCTTCCCTTCCCTGCTTCAAACTGCTTGGATGAGGCCCTTTCTGCCCCTCCTAAATCACCTGATAGTTTGCCTGATCATCTCTGAAGCAAAGTCCTTCTCTCTGGACTCCCCAAACTCCTCCCATACCTGTACTTTTGCTTCCCTGACTCCTATTGTTGCTGCTTTTTAGACATACTGATACCTTTTCAGAGTCCTCAGAGTTAGCCAAGCATGGAAGGACTCCTTCTTTAGCTTGATGGCTTCCCTTACTGATGGTCTCCACAACCCACAACAACAGCCACTGACAGCCATCCAGCCACAGCTGAAAGTAGCCACTTCAGTAATGGAGGCTTTGGATGCCACCCCCATGGCATTGCAACCATCCCCAATTCCTCCTCTTGCAGTCGGTGAACCCACAAGAGAATATTACATACATGTTCTATTGTAATTAATAATTATTATTATATAATAATAGTAATAATTTCACACCTGTCTAAAACTTTTGCACAGTACTGTATGTTTATATATGTATATATATATATATGTATATATGATATATAATGATGGTTTATTTTGATCTATTTACAAAATGCAAAGTGAGCGAACAAAAGAAAAATCTAATCAATCAAATCAATATTTGGCAAGGAGTGGTCACACCAAATACTGATTTGATTTAGATTTCTCTTTTGTTCATTCACTGCATTTTTTTGATTGATGAAAAGAAATGATTAACACTTCCATTTCTGAAAGCATTATTTGTTTACAGCATTTTTTTCACACCTGCCTAAAACCTTTGCACAGTACTGTATATATATATATATATATTGGACCAAAACACTGGAAACTCCACTCCTTACATCTGAAATATTTAATCCCTTTCTGGGAAAAAGAAAATGTCCAAGCATTTATATTTTACAGTCATCTAATAATTTTGACAATGTGTGAAGATTAACTGAGACAGCTCACCAAGTCCTTTCCAATTCCAGAGGAGGTCTGGCAACCAGCCAGGCAGGGGGAGGCATAGGTTAGGCCATTGTTTGAACAAACAGGGTCCCAGTGCTTCAGAGAGCAGGAGCAGCCTGAATTACACTGAGACAACAGACTCTGCTGCTGATAGGACACTTCTGGAGTTCTGTCAGAAAAGGAGAAAGAAAATCATCACCTTCTTCAAAGTACATTTAGAAAAGGATCCCAAAAGCACTGGGCTTCTTCAGTTTGGTGAAGTCTGTTTTCTTTTTAGCCCAAATTTAGTCAATTGAGCAAAGATGAAAAAAAAAAAGAAAAAGTTCTTTGTTTCCAAAGAAAAAAAGCATTTTTATTTTTCATTCTAAAAAGCTTTCATTGAAACTAGTTGGCTTGGTTTAAAGATGTAAAAATTTAAAGAACCTTTTTAGTTCAACCATTACAACCACTCTGGACATTCTTTGCTCATCCCAAGCTCCATTTGGAACGATGAGTTTAACCTACATGCCTACAGACTTGTCATACCATCTCTGTGACAAAACTCTTGTTTCCACTACAATCTTTTATCAAAGCATCTTTGTCTCGCCTCTTGTCCACAGGTTTTATATAATAATGCTAACCAATAATATCAAGTTCAACTTAATTTTTAGGGTGGTGGTGGTCTAGTGGTAGGGTACTCTAGCACTACCACCATTGGGTCCCTGAGCAAGACCTTTAACCCTGAGTTGCTCCAGGTGGACTGTCCCTGTAATTAGGACCTGTAAGTCACTCTGGATAAGAGCATCTGCTAAATGTCGTAAATGTAGAATGTGAACAGAAGGCCCCGATATAGGGTGCTGGTAGTCTAGTGGTAGGACAGACCTATGGCTCAAGAGGTCCCAGGTTCATATCCCACCTCTAGCACTACCACCACTTGGTCCCTGAGCAAGTTTATGTAAATGTAAATGTAATTTTCCAACTCTCTCGGCTATCATGGAGCCGAGAAGCTAGCTCAACATCAGTGGCACATTAAGGAAAATGAAAAAGAATGATTTTAACAAGCTAAATGTATCTACACCCAGGATCCATTGTCATGGCATAGATAGGGTTTCAAGGGGGGGCTTAAGGCACCAGGATGTCAACAAATATTTATGGTAATGAGATTATGCTCAGATCACTCAAACTATATACAGAGATGATCAGAAAGAGCTCTTGACTTTAATAAGCAAATTGAATGCAGCTGAGTGCTGGCCAGCCGGGGAGAGGAAAAACAAGGGTATACAAGATGAATGTATGCAGAAATCAAGCGGCTTGTGGCACTTTGCCCTAAAAGTGCATGTGTCAGGCTTTCCGGTTCATTGGGTAATGGGTCAAATGGATCTCATCTAGTCCTGCTGGGAAAGTATTTTTGTAAATATACAGGCTTGAAAATGCCATTTGTAAACAGCCTCATTAATATGGATCCTTTACATTTACATTAAGTTTAAGGAAATGTACTACAGCACCTTACTTTATCTCATGCCTATGCATTATAATATTTTTAAACCTATCATGAGACATAAAAACATAGCAATGTCTCCTACAGAGTGAAAACAAGGGCAAAGCATAAGACATAAAAAGCTGTGTGGCATTTACCCATGATAGGAAACAGTGAGCCCCGCAACCTGTGTGTTTCCGCAGTGCACAAAGTACTGGCTAAGCAGCAGGGCAAAAGCAAGGAAGGAGGCAGCGATGCAAATTTTGGCTGCTCCGAGCACATTCAGTTTGAACCTCTTCATCACAAAGCCTCCTGTGATTATCCCTATGGCCACAGCAGGCAGATTCATAATGCCTGGAAGAAGGAAGCATGTAGAAAATAAATATTGTCCACCAAGTATTAGAAAAATAAAGAAAAAAAAACAATTAGTTATTTCAGTAGATTCACAAATTACTATAAAATTAACTTCTATAAATATTAACACATTTAAAAAAGTTGCTGTTATAGCAACCCTTTACCATCAGTGCATATATGTCAAAACTAAACTCAGTTAAAAGTTGAAGTGTGTAACATATTACATTTCCCACCGCTGTCTTCATAACTACTATTTCTTAGCTTAAGCTTAACTTAAGCTTGGTTTAAAGTAACAGTAAACGTGGGATGAATCTGGTCTTAAATTCAGAAAAGCTTCATGAATATCAAACAATGAATCCTTCAATATCTAATCCTAATTGTCTAATACCTAAAAACCAAACGCAATCAGTTTGCACAATTACATTTCAGTCCCATCTCCAACACTTGAGAACACTAGGTTACCCATTTCCTTCATGTTTATAGTCCCTTGTACCTTTCTCAGACAAATTGCTCCATTTCTGAACAGCTAGCACGGGTAAAGCAAACACCTACCTATCATAAAGATAGCCTTCGATGGAGACTGGCCATAGGTCTGTTCCATGAACTTAGGCTTGAATGTGATCATCCCGATGAAGCCGTTGACCTGGACCAGACCAGTGAGGATGATAAGCAGATAAACTTTGTCACTGAAGAGTGTCTTCAATGATGGCAGGAAATCTACAAGAGCACAAAACACGTGGTCAGGGATGAGTGGAACTGAAAACACTCAGTAACCAGTCAATACTGAAGTCAACCCTGCAGTAACCAGCCAATAAATAATCTGCAGCATAAATATTTAAAAGAAGAGCATAAATAGTAATTATAGTTATTATATAAGAGCAATAGTTTTTACTTAAGAAAAACTTTTTTTTACTTTTAAAATGTTGATAAAATAGTTACTCATGTATTGACGGAGGCCAATTTCTGTCAATAATAAAATAAGTTATATTTATATAACATGTCTCCAAAACAGAACAGCCAAACAGACTTTTCTATTTAAATTTTTTAATTTTTTTTTGTTTGTTTTTCTATGTCACTAAACTTGTTTAATAGTCCATTTCAATGTGAAATTCTGCCATTTTCAAACCTGGGCTTTTCTAAAGGAAGGCAAAGATGCTTTAACCATGACTCTCTTCCAAAACATGAGACTTTGCAAGAGCAGTACCTTTGGCCAAGGCAGCCATGGTGACAGGAGCTTGTTTTTGAGATGCTGGTCTGTTGCTGCTGTCTGTGATGATGAAAGTGTCTTGTTCACCCTCCTGAGCATCAGAGCTGTTCTCAGCTGGATCTTCTCCTTGCTTGGGCAGTGACCTGGGCAGGAACCAGAATGGAATCCCCGCCAGTAACATCACAGTTCCAGTTAACAAAAAGCCGAGCCACCAGGCCCCTACCCAGCGCGAGTCTTTGTGGTTAATATTAATGCTGTCTGTGGAGAGGAACACATTTTCAGACAATGAAGAAGGATCACAAATCAGTGTTTAAACCATGAATGATATTTATACAATGAGTATAACACCGTCCATACTAATCCCTAGAACCACCATTCTCAGAAATAACTCATTCTAGCAGAATACATGCCGAGCTGTACATCAGTCAAGACTTTTAGAGTAATGTCTGGTAAAAATTCACTGCTTCCATATCATACATTATGAATGTTTTTTCTTTGCTAATCAGTCATATAAAAAGTTAAGCCCCTTATTTTAGCTTAGTTACTGTTAAACAAGCTGCATTTCACAAAAGCACTCTGAAGTTGGTCTAAAAAAGTGGAAAAAAATAAAAATTGTAAAATTTAACAAAGTACTCATCTCATTAATTCAATTCTTTTGTGATTAATTAAATTCTTTTGGGTTCTTTTGTGGCTTCTCTCAAAGTACTCTTTGTGGCAGCGTTATATTCAGTGTTGATGTCCCCAGACTTTTGACAGTATATTTGACAGTATATTTATCTTAGCTTAGCAATATAGCTCATAAACTGACAAAAGGCCAGACAGTAGATAAGTTGCAGACCTTTAACTACATTAGCAGGAATGAGACCATGACCAAGCAAACAAAGCAGGTAATAGTTACAGATGGCTCCCCTTTACCACACTGCACTTTAGCCAATAATAATTGGGGTGGTGCCAAGGATCAGTAGGGGCAGAGAGAATGTAGCTCTGTGAATCAACAACAAAAGTAATCCAGAGACATCTATAGTCCATGAGAAATAACACAAATGTGTCTTTATAGAAGTTTAACATGTGAGAGGCTATGCTGAAAACCTTCTTTAAACTTTAAACATGAGCCTGGCTTGTAAAAAGGGAAAGCCAATTTTAATATTTTTCACAGTTACAAGGCTGGTTCATGTCAGAGATAAAGTTGGTTGTGTCAAAGGGATTCTCTTTCAGTAAAGAAGCATTACCTAAGTCCACAGCTCCGATATCTACGTAGAGTTTGGCACAGAAGGAGCCCAACATGTAACCAAACATTGGCCCCAAAATCCCAATTGTCTGTATGCATGCTGTGTTTAGAGAGAGAGAGAGAGAGAGAGAGAGAGAGAGAGAGAGAGAGAGAGGCATAATCATTACACAATCTGCAAAATCATGATTCACAAATCACTGTTAATCAAATATTAAAGGCCTGAGACCTTGTGCCACAAATTTAGAATAAAATCAGTTCTGTGCTTTTTTTTTTTTTTAATCATTCTAACAGCAACTGTATGCACTATGGAAACCACAAATGGAGAAGGGATACCATGAAATTTATTGCACATCTTTATTACCCACATACTCCATTCGAACTGATATAAATAACGCTGCTTTATTACAATATGTAATGTTGTGTAACATTATGTAATCTCTGTTATAATAACTAATAATGCTGCCAATTACAGTGACAGGTGTTGTAATCCACTGTGCTGGGTGCCATCTCAAAACAGCTGCTTCAGAAAAGATGAAATCTGTTATGTGAATGAAAATGTACCCTTTATATTATCTGTAGTATTTATATCGGTGATGTATTAAAGCGCACAACTGAGTTATACTCAATCATGCATCCCTTTTTTTAGTGCATGTTTTCCTTTTTTCATACCTAAATAGAAAGCTGTGTTTTCCTCTCTGGAAAAGTCATCCAAGTAGGAGAGCCCTAGAGGCATGACTGGAGTCTCTCCAATACCCCTCAGCATGTTCCCCAGAAACACGTAGATCCATAAAGATGATCCCGCCACTTTCTCACACTCTGCAGGAGCAAAGATCACATTCAGGCAACTCCAGACACGATCTAAAGGGGACAGCTATCAGATAGCAGCATCCCAAGCTTGGCATGATAATCGTTTATGGGTGTATATGTTCAACAAGTAAATGACTGTTGACAGCTACGGTAAGAATTTCTACATTCAATTGTAGTGGACAGCATGCAATAGTATAAGCTGACTGGTTTTGTTCATTAATGTATCCAGTACCATGACAGACACCGTAATATTTAGTTTATGGCATTAAATTATCTTATGACATAAATGCATAACATTTAACACTGAAACACTATGTTGTTACAGTTACTCATAATGAGAATATGGACATTCCCATTATGAGAATAAAAGCTATATTAATGGAGACCATCTGGCATGAAAATACTTGACAGCAGATGGTGTCTGTCATGGCATGTTTATTGCAAAATTCATGTCTGTGTCTGTAGCAGAAAACTGTCTTGAGTAGGTTTTTAGAAATAGGACGAGTTTTTCACAGACAAGAATCTCTGATGTTAGAGCTCGCATGCACCTTGTCCTTCTTAAGGACAGCTTTGGTGTGAAATTGTCTTAATTTTGTGCGTTATTAGGCAAGTTTTTGCTAGATTTAGCAATTCTCTCAATGAGATTAAATACATCACCCAAAGCACTGATGCCCAAAGTAGTGCATTGAATTTGTTTGATTCATTTGTCTTTAATCAGCAGAATTACTGTGCATATATTAAACAAATACATTTACATTCATTACACACTTTTCAACAGATACTCAAAATTGTATTGCTTTAATATACTTTATTAGTTTGAAATCAATGAACACATTTGACTAAATATCAGAATCAAATCAGTATCATATCAGGAGGAATTTGATCAAAAACACTGTCACTGTCTTGAGACAGATGCTTAAATTTTAAATTTAAAAATGCATTTTTCACACTGTGGAGAAGCAGAACATTAAGGTCCTTAATTGCTTTCTTTTATTCAGTTTTACCTTTCTTAAGCTCAAATAAATAAATATAAGTAGTTTTTCTATCCAGGTAGATGATTACTAAATTTTTTAGATTTCATTCTTGAAATTTGGGCTACAAATTCCTCATCAGGGCATGTATTTTCATCCACAAAAATCCAATGCATTACTTTTTTTTTCACGGCTTCGTTTGATTGCAAGGTCTGGCTGTTACTCACCCGCTCGAAACTCTTCTGAGGGCTGTTCGTCACCCTGTGGGTGGCTCCGATTGTCCAGACAAGGCAGAACAGTCTCAGTCATATTGTTCTCAGAAGAAAAGGAAATTGTTGTCTCATACTTGTACCTGTTCAAAGATGAGTTACAATAATCCAAATGCTTGCAGAAAAACAAGCACATCCTCTTAAACTGGAACAACCTTCATATGGGTTTGTATTCACTATATAATAGTTTTGTGTCGTTAGAGATGTAAAAAGCAAAAAAATGAATCAGTGCTTAAACTCACAGTCCTTGGATGGAGTGGGGCAGAGCAGTGAGGAAAGAGCCAACAGCCATAATCAGACAGCCTGCTCCGATCAGCCTGGGTCTGTGTAGCTTTGCCCCAAAATAGCTCACAAACGCAATGATCAGAAGGTTTCCTGCAGAAGTGCAGAAGAAATGATCCATAAACTCCTTTTAAAGGTTTCCGAATAAAGGCATTGCCATGACATGAATGAAAAATGTGCTTTATATACCTTCCACATGAACCAAACATATGAAATCAGCCACATGATTTCTTGCCTTTTATTTTAACTCAAAGGAGGTGCATATTTAAATCTAACAAACTGCAGCAGTAAATCAGGGAAAAAAACAGTAATTAAGTAGGAAACACTGTGCAGTGAGTGAATGTTCTTTAGCACCAATTTCAAAGCTTCCATCGATGACCCCAATGAGGGAGCTGGGGATGTCAAAGCGTCTCTCGATCTGTGTCACTGAACTCTTCATATAACTGCCTTGGAATGCTTTGGCAAAGTAAACAAAGGACATGGAGACCAGAAACAGCTGAGAGAGATGCAGAGAGAGGGAGGGAGGGAGAGAGAGAGAGAGGGAGAGAGGGAGGGAGAGAGAGAGGCATAATCATTACACAATCTGCAAAATCATGATTCACAAATCACTGTCCTCGTATAACAACTTGAAAAAGCAAAGTACATTTTTAAAGCAAAGCATTTTTAAATTTGTAACAGCAGCAGTATGCACTACGGAAAACATAAAAGCAGAAGAGATACTATGGAATTTATTGCACATCTTTATTACCCACATACTCCATTTGAACTGATATAAATAACACTGCTTTACTACATTATGTAATGTCATGTAACATTACGTAATCTCTGTTATTATAACTAATAATGCTGCCAATTACAGTGACAGGTGTTTTAATCCGCAGTGCTGGGTGAGAAAGAGAAAGAGAAAGAGAAAGAGAAACAACATACACACATTTTATTTTAAGATCATTAGGCGACTGTATTGTACTGTAGTGAGAGTACTGTATTGAGAACTAAAGTACGAGACTAGAAAAAAGACAAAGATTGGGGCTTTGACTAAAAATATGAAACATATTCTCATTTGCTTCAGGTATTTGCTGAAGTACTGCGTGTTATAGTAATGCAGCTTTTAAAGTAGCTTATTTGCTCAAATGTGACCCTAAAGAGATTTTTTCTGGGTTTTTTTTACATCTTTAAATGACTACCATATCAAAATCCAGAGAGAACAAGAGTGTCTGCTTGTTCCAAATGTGTGTGTGTGTGTGTGTGTGTGTGTGTGTGTGTGTGTGTGTGTGTGTGTGTGTGTGTGTGTGTGTGTGTATGTGTGTGTGTGTGTGTGTGTGTGTGTGCATTTATTTATAACTGCAGCAAGAGAAGATCTCAATGTTTCCATCAATGTGACAAACTGAGTCTCTGGCCTAGAACTGCTTCACATTCTCCCTAAAACGCTGCCTTGCCATTATGATTGTAAACTGATTTTATGATATTTGGGTCCTCAAGTAATGAGAGTTAAACATTGAAGGCTTAATCTCAGGTCTGGGTCAGAGGCCTTAATTAGGTTTATGTAATGTTATCTGCTCAGGTAATCATCAACAACTTCTATGACCCAATACATGACCTGGATCTAATTACAAACTCCCCACACAATATCTGTCTCAGAGAAATCACATGAAATCAGAGCACATGCTCCTCTGAACTCACTGATGAGTTTCTGCTTGGGAATTTTTGCTTGCACTTTGATAAAGTGACTGAAAAGTTATTTATCTGAACTGTACTCTCTAAATATTAGACAAAATAATCACTGAAAAATAAAGAAAACAGACTTAAGAGATGGCACAAGGCTTATCTGCACCAGTGCCATAGCTCCATAATACATCACTTTTTTACCTTCATTTTAATCTTAAGGGAAACAAAGTCATTGATGCTTTACTAAAGCTTAGATTTCTTTAGGCTACATGATGTCTACATTCATTTTTTATTATTTTTTTTATGACAGCTGACATAAACCTGCATAGGCATTTATTAGTGTCCGACGTCTTTACATTTTCTGGGGTGTAAAAAGCATTTTTTATGACAAGTGACACTTGCTATGAAAACCTTTATAAATTTTAATGCATGTTTTTGTCAGACATCATTCACCCTTTTGAACATTATCCTACAGAAAGGTTTTATCAGATTAAAGCCTCTTTGGCACCTTTATTTTCAACAGTGCTCAACAGATTTATGTACCACACATTGTGCAAGCAAAAAAGCTGAATGAATAGGAAAAATTTCATTCTGTTATACCTGGTTGGTGAATCAGCCCTGCAGATTTAAAAAGGTGAGCTTTCAAGAGTGAGTGAGTGAGTGAGTGAGAGTGACTGACCTTTAGTTTGGAGCAGCATGGCTGTCGTGGTTCTTTTTTCTCCACACTCATGGTTCTCTGTAAGTGAAAGAGAGCAGTGAAGTAGCAGAAGCTGAGCTGCACTTTTCTTCAGTCTCATCTGCCACAACACATTAATGTCAGCATGTGCAAAACAGCATTTTTCTAAGCTCTATTGTTCAGACCATTAGAAAACATGGGCTGAGGGGAAGGACCCCTGAGGACCGTTTTTTCCCTCTTTTCCAGAGATTTTTCAGGAAATGCAGTACATTTCCTGGAAAAGGAAGGGTGTTCTGAAAAATCAAAGATTTTGGAGGATAGTGTGCAGGACCCCTTTGAGTGAGTAAATAATGTGTGGACCTTGGTTTGATGATGAGGACAATGAACATTATGTTGAGAAGTGGTACTTGGAAAGATGTGAAATTGTGAAAGTTCAAATATCTAATATTTTAAATATTAGTTTTAAAAATATTAAAATAATACATTTTTTGAAAGCATTTTATATAAAAACAGTTAAGGGACAATAAAATCTTTTACATAAACTTATAACTCCAAAAGGTTACTTTAGAGGAAAAGAAAAACAACTTTCAGAACTTTTAAGGTAAACAAAGTCACTTTGGATCCTTCGTAATGGTCCGTTCATTATGAAACTTTCGTGCAGGTAGGTGGTTCTTTCGTGTTATGAAAAATGGCGAATCCAAGGTTTTGTTTTAAAAGCAAATACAAACACATGTATATAACCCATATAGCATACTTTAGCATTTCTAAAGATCTCCACATGAGCTGAAGATTTTTAGATAAAGGATATGCATATGTATGTAGACAATAAAACAAAAAATCAAGTTAAAATGAGAGCAATATCGCCTGGTCTCTGAATACACCAAAAAGAACTCAACATTTCCCTTCATGGTGTTTATATTTGGTTATATGTTGAATTGTTAACAGCACAGACATCTACAATTACTTATATAGTTGCTAAAAAGGTGAAATATTACCTGTTCTCCTGCTCAGATTCTTCAGAATGGAAGGAGTGGGCAAGAGAGGGAGTGAGAGTGGTTCCCTAACTAGGACTTTGCACCAGACATTAAAACACGATCCCTAATCAGTAACTTCGCATTCATGTGGACTTATTGATCAAGTCAGTCAAACGTTCCTGCCGAAAGTCAACTTTCAACAAAAGGGAATCTCCAGCCACAGAATACACACTGTAACAGCAGCTAGATGTCTTTACTTTCACACCAACTGGTTGATGTTGGTGCTGATTGCTCCATTGAACATGATTGGATTGATTATTTGGAGGATATCACTGTTCTTTTCCAGTCAGGCCCATGGAGGTCTTTCTCACTTGTTTAAATATGTCTCAGTTTGCCTTTGGGACTGAAATAAACACCGCAGTTCAAAGTGCTCTTTAAATGGCATTTGCTTCCACCTCTGTTGGATTAGTTAATATTAGAACGCTTTTATAGAAATCATGACATATTTGCAAGAAGTGAAACAAAAAATTGAACACACAATATGGTACAATTATCATTTTTATTAAATGATTACATCGTTTGAATCCATCTAACAATGTGATTTACAATCATACTTTGTTTCTCAATTTTTAAGAAGCAAAAAAGGGAACAAAACACCAAAAAAGAAGAGGTCAGCTGTAGAAAATGAATGCTGAAACCTGAGTTTTAAAACCTGAGATCTTACTCTACTGTTTACTTAGCATGGCACAAGCAGTATCGAATATCTGTAGAATAGGCTTTGGCTCAGATTGGTGGCAGTGGAAAGTAGAAAACACCAAAAGCAAAGATCAGTTAAAATCTTCACAATTACAACCAAATAACTGATCATGCAAACAAAGCAAACCAAATCTAATCAAATCAAATCATGCAACGTTTATATGTATGTTTTCCTTTGATAGAAAGCTGATGGGATTTTAGGCATCCGGCTGGCACTCACAGCTGATGACATGGTTGTAGGAGTAATGGGTGGGGGTGGATCCATTACAGCTCAAAGAAAGCCTTCTGATGTCAAAGCTCTTCTCACGGCAGCAGCGACGCTCCTGCCCAAGCTGCAGTTCCACACCAGTCTGCACCACCCTACAAGAAATAAACATTTTTTTCTTTAAAAATGGAAATGAATGAAAATATGAAGCTAATTTTATAAGTGCAGAATAAGTTTATGTCACTGTGAGCTTATTAAAACTGAAATTGAATTAGAATGATTGGCCACTGATATTACCTATTAGCATTCAATACAGTAAATGCATTACAGATACAATACATTTCAGACTACATGAATGCAATAAAATGCGGTTTCAGTGTCAACAATTTCCAAATATATTTATATATATTATTCCAAAAATGAAAACATCTTTCAAGATATCACAGTATTTATGGTTATTAAGTTTATGGGCAGGTGGCTGCAGTTTGAAAATTAAAACAGATTGAAAGCAGGAAATTCCTGCTACTTGATTCTTTAGAAATTCTGTATTTGCTGCGTTTTTGCTGTTTCAAAGTGTTTTCCTACTTAAAAAAAAAAAAACAACAACTTTAGAATAAGTGCAAGCTAAATTGTCCTGTGTTGCTAGAATTGACATGAGTTAAAATTGTTTTTGCAATAAAACATCATAAGAAACAAATGCAGTGTGTTTACTATATAAAAGTTTGAATCAATATTTTTTACTAAAAAGACACCGGTTCATGCTTTCATCATCTGACATCTACATCAGGACAGATACTGAATCTTACATGGAGTTTGATGGGCAGTGGCCTTCACAGCTGGGTAACGTCACCTCTTCAGTGCATCCTTCAAACTTGATGGCCATCTTGGACAATCTGACTGCACAAGTTACGTTACCTAGAAGGGTAAGCAAGCTACAATGAGCATGACACAGAAAAGCATCTATGTAGGTGTCCATCAGTGCAAACACAAAAGTAGCCAGGTTTCCATTAAAACTGTCCAACTGAAATGAAGTGAATGACTGAGGAAAAATGCAAATGATGATCTTCCATCAGTTTTCTAAAACATTGCATCGTAAGTACATGTGTTTGGAAATATCACCATACGCTGTCTGTGTTGCACATTGCAATTAAAGCATCTACATCCTAACTAGGTACAACACTCAGTAACATTGTTCATAGAGGCTTAATTAAATAATGCCTGTCAAATGACCCAACCACCAGAAATATATTAATCAGTAACATACATGAGTAGCAGCAACGATGCTCATCCCACACACGTAGCTCCTAGAAAAAAAATCTGTCAAATAAAAAGGACAAATCCAACTTTCTATTGTCATGAGCAGGTACCATGAGCACCTGGCAACCTTACCTTCGAACAACTCTGCTCAGGACACACGCTCCTCTTTATTTCAGTGCCTGCACTCGTGCAGCTAAACGATACACAAGGATCTGAGTCATCTTTCCATGTTTCTCCCACCTGAGCAATCCATGGAGATAATGCATTTTACACATTTTAAATTTAAGAGCATTTATTGTTCAGAAATAGATTGACTAGGTTTAATCAGCAGTTTGGCAAAGAAAAATGTAATAATATTAATATGGTGAGACGTACAGTTCACCTCGCACAGAAATGTCCTTCAAAGTGCGTTTTCCCTTCACCCTTTGAGTATGAATGCCTATACTTTTTCATTTCACTTGAGTGCAGTAGTTGAGTGCAGTAGTGATACATTTTTAATTTTGCTGAAATAATCTTTTGACCAACGAACAAGCCTTGAAAATATCCTGAAAAAACATTTACCATCAGCATTACTCTGTTTTCACTTGCAAGAATAGATGTACAGTACTGTGCAAAAGTTTTAGGCAGGTGTGGAAAAAATGCTGTAAACGAAGAATGCTTTCAGAAATATAAATAATGATTGTACATTTTGATCAATTTACAAAATGCAAAGTGAGCGAACAAAAGAAAAATCTAAATCAAATCAATATTTGGTGTTACTACCTTTTGCCTTCAAACCAGCATCAGTTCTTCTAGGTACACTTGCACACAGTCAGGGATTCTGTAGGATTATAGTCGGTGTATGATCAACCAGTTTTACCAAACAGGTGCTGATGATCATCAATGTCACACGGAGGCTGAAAGTCATATTTGGAACAACCAACCAGCCGAGTTCCTTCACAAACTGTGTACAAGTGTACCTAGAAGAATTGATGCTGTTTTGAAGGCAAAGGGTGGTCACACCAAATATTGATTTGATTTAGATTCTCTTTTGTTCATTCACTGCATTTTATTGATTGATGAAAATAAATGATTAACACTTCCATTTCTGAAAGCATTCTTTGTTTACAGCATTTTTTCACACCTGCCTAAAACTTTTGCACAGTACTGTATATATGCAAGAAGAAGTCATATAAAACAAAAACCAACTGTAGTTAGTGTTTTCATTCCGTGTTGTTTCACAAACACTTAGCTGGAGTAGAAATATTCCCTTTAAAAATGTTTGACCAAAAATAAATTCAGTTACTGACAACATTATTGAGAGCAACTAAACAGTTTACAGATGGTCTTTAAGCACTCATTACACAAACACTTAGTAAGTTCTTATCAGTTACTTAATCAGATGTTAATCAGATGTTATCAGTTCACAGTTAATGGAAGGCATTTGAGGGTAAAATGGCCTCATGAATGTCAATGGGGACTTAAACTGCACGAGGAGACATAAATAGTCACAGAATCCTTATTGTTTTCCAAACTATGTGAAGCACTTCCTTTACCTTGTATTTCTTCCCCTTGTACTCACAAGTCTTCTCAACTAAAAGTGAGAGAGATAAAAGCGGTAAAGGGATATATATTCAGTCTTGCATTCTTTTGTGCAAATGGTTTAAAATCACCAAATTATCACATATTACAATAAATAACTGCAATTTTAAAATGAGTATAAACCTGGTTTCTCACTGCTTAGAAAAGCTTATAGGCTCCACAAGTCCTTCCTCATCTTACAAACAACCTTATTAGGAAAGATGAAGCCAGTGGCAGCATTTTTAATAACAAATGCCCTGCAGTGAAATCTCCCTAATGAATCAATATGGAGAGGCCTAGACAGTGAGGGATTGCTTTAAAAGTGCAGTTTTAAATATTGACAGGACTTAAATTGCTAAATGACATGTTACCACATATCTGGTTGTTGCAGCAGCCTGGGACAAGTATTGCATCTGCACTGCATTTAGGGGTTGGATCAGGAGGCATTGGCAAGCACTCCTCAGTCAGGGTCTGGTTGTTACACGTGCATATGTGGCAGTTTGACTCCCATACTGCTCCAGCCTTTAAAAGAGAAAGAGAGACCATTGTATGTAAATAAACTTAAGAACCCAATCATAGATCTGCTATTGGAAGAGCATCTGCTGTCACAATCAGATTATTTTTGCCATATTTTCCTTCTAAAGTGATTAAAAGAAGAGATAAAAGCCCAATATCTCACCGGCATGGGCTCTCCGAGTGGGCCTTTACAGTCTGACAGGAAAACAAAACACATTATATATATCTAATAATGCACAGGTAATTTGGTAGTAAGATACCAACTAACATTTAAAGATTTTATTTGCGTAATACTTCACTTAAGAGGTCTGACAACAGCTTCTTCCATTTTACAATAATAATTTGCTAAGCAACAATGGAGTCTGCAAACAATAAGAAACCATCATGATTTCTGGCTCTGGACATTGTTTAATTATAGAGCTAAAAAGAAACTTTAAATTACTGGATCATTCCTTTACATGCCACACTCTATACTGGCTAGAAATTCTGCTTTTCGACCATATATGATCTACAGGAGAAGTCTGCCACTCACTGGTGCATTTAGACACACAGATTGTCTTATGTTCGTCTGCAAGGGATTGGTTGCCTGGGCAGTAACAGCCAGACCTCATTCCTTCTGAAGTAAATCTCCCTGGAAGCTGCAACCTGTGTGGAGAACACAAGGAACACATGTTCAAAAGAATAACATAGAGAAATATCGAACGCTCATATGAAACATTTTAATGCTTGAGTATTTCCTTTGTTGTTTGTTATTCTATTTTTACCATCAGAAAGTTTGATTTTTTTTTTAAGAAACAAAATGTGTAGTCAGAACATTCAGTTCCTCATTGTAAAACCAAAACATTGAGGTATCTCTATGGTTTTAAAGAAAAATATGAACCATGCAAAAAAAATAACATGAGAAAATAAGAATCATAAAAAAATAAAGCAAAGGCCAGAAAATTACCATGGAAAATTACCAAAAATTACAAATTACCATACAATTTAATTACCAATTAAATGATAATTGTCATTTACATCCTAAAGTTGACTGTGACTCAAATGCTGCATTTGAATTAAAGCTTCAATCGCTGTCTCTATAGCAACACAAGAAGATATATATATATATATAGAGAGAGAGAGAGATACACCTTGTACTGCTCTTAATTCTGAATATTTTGTGGTTTAAACATTAAAAGACAGACAGACAGACAGACAAACAGACAGCTGGATCCAGCTTCAATTTCTCACCCGCCTTGGCAGACATCATTTGGAGTGCTGCGACACTCATCAAAAATCATTCCCTCAGGACATGTGATATCTAGAAAAGACACATTTTTGAGAATAGCAACATTGCATAGCGGCAGAGTAGAAAACTGTGTGTTGTGCTCACATCTCTCTATAAATAACTGTGTTTAGTAGTCAGTAGATACACAGAATTGCTCCAGATCACACATTTTTCCAAGAGCAGCAACAGAGACACTTTCTTCCTGTCATGTTTACGTGAATAATCCTTACCACACGTTCCACCAGTGAGATTTCTCCAGTACACACAAAAGCCCATCCTTTTGCATTGCTCACTTAGATGCTGCAGTGGAGAACAGATGCTGATGTTGCTCTGGGCCACACAGTAATCAAACTTGCAGTTCTTCACCAGACTCTCCACATCCATACTTTGACTACACTCATGAAACACTCTGAAAGGACAGACATGTTACAAAGATGGCAATCTGTAGTCACCTCATAATAGGCTTTGATATAATTTCAGGGTCCCAAAATGTGATTATAAAATTATTTTTCATAAATGTAATTTCTGCAGCCTACTTTTTAGGTACTTCTCATCCCTTTACTGTTTCTGCAACCTCTACTCTGTGCACTTGATTAGCTAGAGGACCGCATATATCATCTTAAAATACTATTGTTGGGGTTTAAGCATTAGAAAATTCAGCTTCTTAAAATAACATCAAAATGTGTCTTAGTTTGGTGCGTTCAACGAATCTCCCCCACCACCCATGCCCCTTTAGATGTGCATTAATTCTTGTGTGTATTGATATCAAATATCCTTATTAATAATTCTCTGGCAATGGACAGCGACACTTCTAAATTGTATGCTCAGTTTGTTGTATGTGAAGGTGCAGCTGCTTTGCAATTTTGTTATAAAATTTTATAATTACAATAATAATTCTAATTCTAGTACTTCTGTTTTTAATGATGATAGTTCTACTTTATACCGATCATTTAAAATGTGTACTTAACAAACCGGGTCAGTCCATAACTTTGATGAGATTCAGCATACTTGTATAGAGTAGCTCAGAAAACATACTAACTCTGAATCTGAAAGAGGTTAAACTCCTAAAGGAGGTTAAACTGCAGCTTACTCATGTCTAAGAAGCTCACAGAGAGGAGCATCGCAAGGTGGCGGAGTAGGTGGGACTGTTGAGTTTAAAGGTATACAGGGTACATTCCTGGGGACATTCCTACAGTAGGGCTTCAGAGGGTCTTCCTCTATCCAGTCATAGGCAGTTTCTTCACAGCAGTCATCACTCTCAGCTTGACCATTTCTGCGAACACAGGAAGATCCTCCGCACACACCTGCAAAATGGAACAGCTTAAGACTAAGTAATAGAATATAGAATATTAAAAGTCTATATCTATAACTACATAAACTAATAACCTGAATTTCTATGAAAGCTTACAATTAGACATACACAATAAACAGTTCTGTGCAAAAGCCTCAGGACTCTTAAGCAAGTTAAATGCTTAATCTTGGCAAAAACTTTCAATCAATACAGGAGTCAATTCACTCAATACATCATCAGAATTAATTCAAATAAAGATAAAATTGTGCGAAAGTTTTAGGCAGGTGTGAAAAAATGCTGTAAACAAAGAATGCTTTCAGAAATATAAATAATGATTGTTTATTTTGATCAATTTACAAAATGCAAAGTGAGCGAACAAAAGAAAAATCTAAATCGGATCAATATTTGGTGTTACTACCTTTTGCCTTCAAACCAGCATCAGTTCTTCTAGGTACACTTGCACAAAGTCAGGGATTCTGTAGGATTATAGTCGGTGTATGATCAACCAGTTTTACCAAACAGGTGCTGATGATCATCAATGTCACACGGAGGTTGAAACACAGTCATGTTTGGAGCAACCTACCAGCCGAGTTCCTTCAAAAACTGTGTGCAAGTGTACCTAGAAGAACTGATGCTGTTTTGAAGGCAAAGGGTGGTCACACTAAATATTGATTTGATTTAGATTTCTCTTTTGTGCATTCACTGCATTTTGTTGATTGATGAAAATAAATGATTAACACTTCCATTTCTGAAAGCATTCTTTGTTTACAGCGTTTTTCACACCTGCCTAAAACTTTTGCACAGTACTGTATATCTTGGAATGAACACAGGATCATTTCACTATCCACATAATCTCAGTATAACATTTTGTTATTCTGATCCTCTTTGGTAGACCAAAGCACAGGACACCTACCACACTGCCCAAGAGTGTTATCTTGAAAGTGTTCCATTGCGAGAGTGATCTGCAGTGTGTTGTCAGGATCGAAAGAGATGTGGGAACGGATTTCGTCAATGAAAACGAAGATCTTGTAATTTGTTCCCTCAAACCTAATGCCGTGCTCTTCATAGGGTGGCTGGACTGGTATTTGATTCAGAGTAGCCTGAAAAATATTTCAGGAAAGCTTTAAATTTAAGGGCATTGACTGAAAAAAAAATTGTATGAGCATTTATATATTATATATACAATATATAATATGCATATAATATATTTATATAATATATTTACATTGTATAATAAATATATATAATATATTCACATTATATTTTAACAATTTTCATCAAGAGCGCTACTGACTTTTTTAGTAATAAGCTTTGGGACTACATTGAATGACAAACAATGTTTGAAAAAAGAAAAACAGCACAGTACTAACCAGTAATAGACAATATTACTATTATTATTATTAAATTTATATTAGGGTTTTTTATGTTAAAAAAGATATATCTGTAATAATCACTTAATTAAAAAACTGTATTTACCTCCACTGTGTAATCATCCAAATTTAACTTGAGTGAGACCATCTCATCACGATACTTCAGAATGATGCCCTTGGCTGAGGAGCCCAACAGCCAAGGCGAGCTGTAGTAATTATCCACTGCAATGCTAAGCTGGTGACGAGGAATCTTCTCCTGCACCAGTGTGTATGTGCAATTGTCCAAGAAGTCAAATTTAACTCCTGAGAAGGAAACGTAATGTGGATCTCCATATAGCTCACACTGACCTGAAGGAACATAAGAACATCTTTTCAGTGGTAGTGTAACAAGAGTTCCCAGTCCTGTGGATCGAGATCAGGAATGCTACATTTATCATTAGTTTTAAAAGCAAAGTAGATAGAGTCTGCTGTTCTCTTACAATACATGGGTTCTACTGTACCTTTTTGATACATTTAATTGATTGGCATTGCAGTTGCTGCAGCAGCAAAACTTCTCTTTTATTTTTTTTTATAAAAGCTCTTTCATTTATTTCATATTAATGAATGAATCCCAGTGCCCAAGTTAGTGGCATAGTGGTGCAGTGGTTAGTGCTGTCACCAAAAAAGTTCTAAGATTGATTCTGAGCCTTTCTGTGCCCCATAGTAGTGGCTGTACATCTTTCTGAGGAAATTACATATATTTCACTTGCATAAGGTAAAAGCTGAGGAAAGATGTTTCCAGTAAATGATGGAAAGAAGAGAAAATTAGACTTTCTTTCTATCTTCAAAAGACCTAGTTGACCATGGCTAAAATGGCTTTGGTCTTTTTAAATCACTAACTGGACATGCATGTCTTCTATAAACTGTTCATTTCAATGTCTTGATCAGATTAACAGTAGCTTGACAGCTTTAGTTTTTGAGAAATAGAAAAAACTCAACTCTTGCTTCTGATCTGAAAAATCATTTTTCAAGTTTTTCAGTTTCCACTATGAAAGAATATAGTGGAAGGACTAAAACACTGTGCATCTAAAAAAGTTGTTGCTGAAAAGTTGCATGCAAACTCCATACAGAGAGGATTCAGACCATCATGGGAATCAAATCCAGGACCTTCCTACTGTGAGGTGACAGTGCTGCCCACCGCACCTCCATGTCACCCTTATTGCAGATTTCTTTAGCAAAATCTAAACATGTTTACAGTTTTTTGCTTTTGACCTGATGTTGAAATAAATAACCTTTTTAATGCTCATTTCACTTGAAATTAATGATTGAAGGTTCGACTATGACTTTGAATAGTGAATCCTCTGCGCTATAGCTATTACAAGTTGTTTAATTCGAGTTGCTAAACAGCATGGACTGGATGCACTGCAGGGATTTCAGTTTCTGCACAAGGCTTCCACACTAAAACCGACTTATGCTTTAACTAATAGCTAATTTTAAAGACACTAACATAAGCAATGTTTTTAAATGTTATTGAAAAGGTACAAAGCTGAAAGTTCTTCACAGATTTTTTTTTACAATTTTCAACCTATGGTCATTTAACCAATAAAGTAAATTTTGGATTAAATTGATTTTAGGTTTTCTTCTTAAGCACTGACGTGCCACATGCAATTATCAATGCTTACAGTCACACTGCCAAATTTCACAGCAGCCCTGCTCATCTCTTGCCGCTCGCAACAAATCTTCACGGCACACAGGTGGGATCAAAGTCGGACAAATGACAGGTCTCATCTCAATGGTGCTGTTTCTGCAGGTTTTATCGAAACAATCCTCTGTCCATTCAGCACCATCGGGCCAGCTTTGGTTTCGCCAGAGGTCCCTGCAAAACCCTGGACATAAGACAGATAGAGTGTTAATGGCTAACAGTTTAACAGTTTTCAGATTTCCTATGCACAAAATTTTTTTTTGTTTGGAGGCTGACTCATAAAGGTGTAGGCTGTGTACTTACCTACAGTTGTGTATTGTGTAGGTCCAACTGAAACAGTTGTTACTGACTTTTGTCTCACTGCAGTTTGGGAAGATGGTGAATTTGTGATTATGGGTGGAGAAGTTGTGGTTGGTAGAGATGTATGTTCAGTTTTTTTGCTAGTTTCAAGTATTGCATGTGTTGTTATGACCACTGTGTTCTCTGATCTAGAAGCTGTAGTAAATGTAGTTGTAGTTTCTTTAGGAGTTTCTGTTATTTCAGTAGTTGTTGTTACCACTGTCTCTGTTGTCTCTGATGGGATTGTAGTTAGTACAGTTGTAGGTTCAGTTTCAGTAGTTGTTTCTGGCAGTTCACTGTTTGTTGTCATGGTCACCATTGATTCTGGTGTCTCTGGTGAAGTTGTAAGTGGGGTTGTAGGTACAGTCTGAGTAGATGTTTCTGGTATTGTGGTGGTTGTTATGGTTTCTGTTGTCTCTGGTAAAATTGTAGTTGGTGAGGGCCTAGGTTCAGTTACTGTAGTTGTTTCTGGCATTTCAGTGGTTGTTATGGTTTCTGGTGTCTCTGGTGGAGTTGTAGTTGGTGGGCTTGTAGGTTCAATTCCAGTAGTTGCTTCTAGTAATTTGGTGGTTGTTGTTATAATAGTCATCTCTGTTGTCCCTGGAGAAGTTACTGTATGCAGAGTTGTAGGTTCCATTTCTGTAGTTGATTCTGGTATTTCAGTGGTGGCTGTTGTTATAACAGTCATCTCTGTTGTCTCTGGAGAAGTTACTGTACGCAAAGACATAGGTTCCGTTTCTGTAGTTGATTCTGGTATCTCAGTGGTGGTTGTTGTCATGGTCATCATTGTTTCTACACTGGTTGTTGGTTTTGTAGATTCAGCTGCTTCAGTGGTTGTTATAATTACTTTTGTTGGAGTTGGTTCAGTTTTTTCGGTTGTACCTTGAATTTTGGTGGTTGCTGTCACACTCACTGTTGTCTGTGGTGTAGCTGTAATGAAGTGGAGTTGAACGTTTAGTTACTGCAGTTGCACCTGCTTTTTCTGTAGCTGATTGTAATTTTTCTGTAGTTGGTTGTCATTTCTGAAGTGTAGCATGTAATAAGGGGATGCTTATATAATTATTGTACTTTCTTACCAGTAGAGATTGTAGGACAGTTTTCTGCAGTAAATTAAAGAAAAATAATTATTTTTAATTTAAAAACTCAACTGATCAAAAAAGATAGCATGTTTTAAGGAAGATACATAAATACTTTCTCACCACAAATTATTTGTCCTCCACTGCACTTACTATGGGAAAACATATGCGTTATTTTATAGCAAACATTTTTAAAGAAAATGTTAAACTTTACAATTTATTCAGTATTTAAAAGAAAATACTAACTAACCAGCATTCACTGTCTGTAGTCACTCTATCACCAGGCCTAATTATTGTGTTGTTAAAGTAACAGGTGCAGTTGTCCAAAGTGGAACATGTTCTTGTGTTCTCATCAAAATATGGCATCTCTAGAGGGCACCTTGGGTAACAACCTTGGACAAAAAGCAATGATCTGTTTAAATCTATTCTAAGTTAAAAAGAATGCATACATATTAAACTTAAACTAACTTCTGCTTTTTACAGCAGAAATCCCTACCAGCTTAAGAAACCTTCAGAAAGTAAAGAAGGCATTAAATGAATACAAAAGACACAAAAGGAAGAATGAACACCTTCAAGCCTTCCAGTAAACTGGAATGTTTTCCCACAAGTCTCTATCTGACCACATGGGTCGTAATGCCAGCCATACTTGCTCTCTTCATTGTAATAGTCACAATACACCGCTGGTGGGGAAAGAAAACACACAGTTAATGTTAATGACACCTCTGCAAACATTGGGGGTAGGTACATTTCCACATATTCCAGGAAGCAAGTTTATTATTACCAAAAAGTTTTTTGGGAAGTCCCCAGGTTTAGTCATTGGCTAACTATATCCCATAGGGTCAGCATGTAGCACATGTAACACTGGGGTGTTGTAGGTAGGATGTAAACACATAGCCTGGATGCTTGTTCTCAGCTTTATTAGACATAGTGAACGTAACCAAGGATACAAACGAAGGCACCACTGTTACAACAGAAATTACCCATGAGAATGACCAGCCCTCTGCTCTGACTGATTGGGTCTTAAATAGCCAGACCCCAATGAAGCACACCTGAGCCCTCATGAGCCTCAGTCAGAGCAGAGCACCATCTACTGTGACTGCGCAACAATAACAATAACAATAACAATAATAACAACAACAACAACAACAATAATAATAACAATCATCATCATCATCATCATGATAATGGTCATACTTATTATTGTTGTTTTTTTTTTTTTTTTTTTTTGTTTTTTTTTTATCTTATATTTGTATCAGAGGATTTTTTATATGGAGCAATACTGACCAAATTACACTCAGTGTAATTTGATTAATTAAATTTATGAGAAGGAACTTTTTAGGAAAGGCTTATTATGTTTGAACATGTGCAGAAATTTGGACCTCGAGATGAGTCTGGTTGAAATATTAAACTAATCAATGTCTTAGATTAACCATGTAATATTAAATCTCAAACTCAACTTTTCTTCCGCACAGCATTTGTCCTTAAAAAATGCAATGAGAAAGAGAAAGACTGGGGTTCCTAGGTACATACTTGGACCCTCAGAGGTTTTTTTCTCCACATAGTGGAGTTTTTGGTTCCTCTCCTCCGTAGTCGTCCGGCTTAAACTTCTATTACTGTAACCTGTTCCATCATCGACCATCAATGTAAAGTGCCTTGGGGCAACTTTGTTGTAAAAGGCGCTATACAAGAATGAATTGAATTGAATTGAATACATACGGCACAAGTCAGGGGTTCTCCAGTTGATACAGATGCTCTGTGATGAGCAGGCATCAGCATATGCTGCAACAGCTGTGCAGAATCCCAGAAACCTGCCCTCAAACTCACAAGAGCATGACTCCAGAATACAGGCCTGGTAATAAGGTACTGGATCGACCTGGAAATGACAGGAAAAACCATATAATCTCAACACAATGACTCAGTTCAACTTACAAAACAAACATAAAACTTCAACAGTTTGAAGTTTGCTGAGGTCTTAAATATGGAAGAAGATTTCACTTATTTCATTGTTATATTTGTTATAAATTTGAATAAACATGAATTACATTATATAATAGAAAATCATGCAGATATCCTATATAAATCCTTGCAACCATAGTTAGGTGAAGAAGTTAAGATAATTAATGCATATCTGTGCTAGCAAGCAACTATTTTTTTCAATATTCTCTACTGAAAACAATTGCACTGCATGTTGAATAAGGACCTTTAAGTGGCAGTCCGAAAACGTGTCACTGTGCAGGATCATGCAGCGACGTTGAGCCCAGGCTTCACAGTACGAATGGCGTTCACAGGGAAACACTTCCTGGATGACATCTGAACAGGGTGGGACAGCTGTCTTCCAGCTGTTCCCAAACTCCAGGGTGCTGAACACTACGGAGGAGCTACTTGTCAGCAAGTCATTCATAACTTTTCCATCAAAGTTGCCACACAGACCCTGCACGTTACCCTATGTGTCCACATGTAAGGGAAACAAAGATAAAGGTCATAAAATCAACATCAGCAAAAATGTGTCAGTTTTTCAGAGGGTAAAAGAACCTGTAAGTGCCTGTAAACATACAGGTATGTAATACATATAATAACGTTCAAAAATGGAAGCACAAATTCCACTTTTCACCAATGTAATGGCTTGTTCTACCTGCCCTTTCCTCTCTACTTAACTTTGCTCAGATGCTTAATCAGTCACTTGTCACAAGACTAGATTACTGCAGCTGTCTCTTATCCAGCCTTGCGAAGGCCATCAGCATGCTACAGCTGCTTCAGAATGCACTTGGTCTTCAATATACCCAGATCTGAGCAAACCACTCCACCATTGTAAATTCTTCACTCGCATGCTGGGACATTTACATTGCAGTTACATTTACGGCATTTAGCAGACGCTCTTATCCAGAGCGACTTCCATGTCCTAATTACAGGGACAGTCCCCCCTGGAGCAACTCAAGTACCCTACCACTAGACCAAATGATGACTAAAGACCCATCTCTACAAACCGCACTTAGAAGCATAAGATACACCTTCTCACCTTCAGCTAACAGTTATTTAGTTCAATTACCTAAAGTAAAAAAAAAAAGATCTTCTCTCTGTGGAAGAGTTTTGAATACATGTTCAGCATAATTTTTTTACTAGCTCTTATTTCAAGTTTAGGAATAATAGTGTAATGGATCAAGTGTGCTTATTAAAAAGCACCCACATGTCTGCCAAAAGCCCTTAATTCAACTGTTCTTGGATTAAAAATGTAAAAGTCCATGCAAAATATGTTGTAACTACAACAGTAGAGAGAAAGCTGCTTACCTTCCATCTGGCCTGCAAAATGATTTTGACTCTAGTGTGCTTATCCCAGATGATTGTGAGCCCTAGCTCAGAGACTGAGATGATGATGTTGAGGCCCACAGTGTGCACAGAGTACAGGGGCTGTAGATGCCACCCAGCCTTCAGTGTTTCTGTCACGTTCATATCACGCAGGGTCAGAGTCACCTCATCCTGTTTCACCACATAATTCAGAGATTTACTCAAGTTCAGAAGTATGATGTGAATGTTTCACATTCATACGTTCATACATTCTGAAATGAATTCATAGTTACTTGAAATTGCTTTACCACATCACATAAGTTTTGGAGATACAAGGTTTTGATAATGCTTTAGAGATATTTAGTATTTGTTAACATAAATATAGAGCCCCTTCTATAAAGCGAGAGTATTTAATATACCCGGAGATCCACTGAAATGGAGCGAGAACAGGTCAAAGCTTCATCACAGCAAGGCACACTTTCCACTCTGACTGCAAACAGCTTGTTTTCATTCCCACTGGCATCCTGAGATAAACACCCGAGAAAGGAACCCAATTAATTTCTCATACATTAAACAATGAAATTGACTTTACATGGTAATTGAGGTTCTACTGAACATCATTACTTGTATCTCAACTGAAACTTTCAGTTAAAGAAATGTTTTAGAATATGATAATAACCTACCTCAGCCAGTGTATACTGACAGCTCCCATCAAAGTGGAACCATTTGGAGTCAAAGGTATTGTACTGTCCATTGCCAAACACCTCACACATCCCTGGGCATGGCTCTCCTTCACAATGCCACTGTCCTCCACTGCATGTACTGTGAAGTAAACCATCGATCAGTTTCATTTCTTACCCACTATAGCAAGGTAAACCATGTCGTAAACATTAGTCTTAGGTGATTCACCAAGACTTTTGCTCTCTAGTCTTTTTTGTTAAAGGAACCTGTATGACAGACATTTATGTCTAAATTTCTTAGTTCATTCACCATTTTTTACAGTTGGTGTCCACACTCTGACCAGTTGCATAAACACTGTCACTGAATTCACATGTACAGTTCTCCTGAGTCACACAGTTGCCGTTATGGTCCTCAAACATACCAGCTGGACAGTAGCAGCCACTGGTACAGTTCTCATCAACACTCTGTGGAGACAAACAATGGCATTATAACACAGTCTGACACTTAATTAAAATTAAAGATTTGTATTTTTGTATTTTTTGTATAATTATCTGTGTCCAGAAGGTGGTGTAGAGCTCTAAATGGGGTTGAAATCATTCTCACTCATTTTCTGAGCCACTTGTCCTAATTAAGGTCACAATTAAGGTCACAGGGTGCTGGAGCCTATCCTAGCCCTCACAGGGCAAAATGTGAGGAAACACCCTGGACAGGTCACCAGTCCATTGCAGGGCAGACACACAGACAATTTAGCATCTCCATGCACTTGCATGCCTTTAGTGGGAGGAAACTGGAGCTCTCAGCAGAAACACACATGAACACAGAGAGAGCATGCAAACTCAACACAGAAGGGACCTGGATTGATTCCCTGCCTGGGAATCAAACCCAGAACCTATTCGCTGTGCAAAGAGTTGCATTTTGTATCCAGATTCAACTCGAACCATGCAAATTTCTGTCTAAACCCAACCTAACCAGACCAACACATTTCTGTCTAAACCTAGCCTAACCAGACCAACACATTTCTGTTTAATACCAGCACAACCAGACCAACAAAGTAAAAAAAAAACTGAATTGGATCATGTTAGATGGATCATATCTGAAAAAGCAGAAGCAAAGTAAAGTTTTTATATTTTACTGCTCCCCTTTTTTTCAGACAAACTTTGGAGACTGAAATGTAACACAAATACTCACAAATGGTTTGCTCAGGCTTTGACAAGTCCTTAGACCTGTGTTTACTGATGCTTCTGCACAGTGCACACATACTTTTCCCCGTGGACAGTCTAGTGGAAAATGTACAGCCACATGAGATTAATACAGCATGAGATAAAACAATCAATATTATTTAGACTCAGAAAGTGCGTTGGCCTGAATAATAACTTGCAGTAATGTCTAGTGTCAAAGATCCAATAGATTCTTTCATGTAACTGTTTTAGACAGTGAAAATGAAATATGAATGAATGTAAATCGGATGTTCACCCTCCTACTTTGCTATAGTAGCTGCATTTAAATAGTAAATAGGTCAAGGGCAGAGAGGATGAGTCAAATATATACATATATATACACAAATAAATGAGCATCTCTGGACTAAAAAGGACAAGCTTGAGTATTCACAAATTCAAAGTCACACCCTCATGTTTACACTGTAAATATTCCCTCCCAATGCCTCCAAACACAGCTCAATATTTGTAGCAGATTACATGAAAAAATTATGAACTTTACCACAAACAGCCGAACAGTTGAGGTTTCCATTTTCACACAAGCTGGAAAACAAACATCCGGCATTATCTATGTTTATGACAAACCCTTTACATATTTGTTTTGTAAAATCAACTTAGTATGTTTATTGTACATGTTCATATGTAACACATACATATTTATTAAAGTTACATTATTATACATTTTGTAAACAGGCTTCTCCACCTTTGGCAGGTCTCAGGTCTTACCACTGTCTCCCGTCTATAATTGCAGGTCCCGGAGGTGTGCTTCCTCCAGGGTAGTGGCATGTACAGAGTCCACTTGGGCTACACTCCAGGGGGTTGTTGAGATGTGTTCCTGGCAGGCAGCCGCACCCTTCCACTGGGTCAACCCTGACCATACAGGTGGGATCAGGACCCGTTAATGAGCGGCAGGTATGGTTACAAGCCTGCATGCTGTAACTGAACTTCAGATTTCCATTGCAGACAAAACCTAAAACACAGAAGCACAACATACTGACAGCAAAATGAAGCCAACAATTTTTCCTTCATATTTTCTATCAAGTTATCTATATGACTCTCACCCCCAACCCCCAAGTGGTTACTAACAACCATGCTATCAACAATGACAGCTGTTTATGATATGGAAAATGGAAACATAATCAAAGAAGACATTCAATGTGGGATTCATTATCATTCATTTTTTTTCATGAAGCTTCCAAAAAGACAACTCTAGACCCTGTGACTTTCTAAATGGTCCTAATTAAACTCATCACTTTTACCAGATTACAGTCTTTGTTTAGTAGGTAAGCGAGAGCTGTAAAGTATCCTTGGAGTCCAATACCATTGCCCCTGAATTCTGAGACTTCAATTTCTATATTTCATAAAACAGACCTTCCATTCATGTATACGTTCATCACAAACTGATAGGTGTAAACGTGATGAACAAGAGTGTTGAGCTTTGTTCCCTGAACAATTTGATGAGATGCAAATCATTGTAAACCATAAATCAAAATATAAGAATAGAAATGTACTTACTGCAAGCTGTTTCTGCTCGCCAGTCACCAACATCAATGCCCTGACTGGCACAGGCTTTAGCATAGTTGCTGATGGCAACACACAGACAGTTCTGTAATCCAGAAGTGCACTGGCAAGTTCTTTGAACACAAGCCTATGGAAATTCCATCACTGATGTTAACATTGGTAAAGTTATATTTTTATGTTTTTTTTTATCATAAATAAATGTATAAGTTAAAATACTAAGTGGGATTCATTGCTTACGTGAAAATATGTGCTAACTTGCACAAAATCATGGCAACGGGCAAATACACTGCTCGTATTTCTCAGCTGGCTGCACTTTTCTTCAGCAAAAAGCTCTAAAAAGGCATATTAGCAAATGCTCAGTTCCAATAGCAGTACTAGAATGGGCCAGTTAACAAATGTACAGAAGCAGTAATGTTGTCATACAAACAGAAGAAATACACACAGAACTGTGCACATAAAGCTACCAGTTCTCAAAACTGCAAAGACATTATGGATCCATTTAAATATTAAGACATGCAGATGTTTACATTTAATTTTTCTCCATTGTCCAGTGAAAGAGTGCAATAACAAAGTCCAGCCCCTATCTGCTGTAACAGTTTGAACTGCACTTTTTGTTATTATGTGTATAAAAGGCTGCATAAGAGAAGGTGCAGCACTCTGTATCACACAGTATCATGTGGCAACAGTGGCCTAGTGTTCAGGGACTAGAGCCCAGGATCAGGAAGGTCATGGGTTTGAATCCCAGACCAGTAGGTTGTGTTTCACTGTTTGCTGTGCCATATTTCAAGATTTCAGCATTCATTCTTTTGTTTAAAGTGTACTGCTGTGTGTGAGTCAATGAAGATAGTAGATTTACTTTAAACGCATATTTTCACAAATCTATATATCTTGTTAATCTATATATCAGGTCATTTTCTGCTCTGATCAATTGGTTTTAGTCAGCTGATCAGTTTTGGTCTAATTAGCTCAGGTTGTTGGGGTCCTTTATACTGAGCAAATATATATTTTTATGATACGTAACACATATGGTTCTGATTTTTTTCAGTTCAAAATTATTATTATTTGTATTAATATTTTGTTATTATAGTGTTGAAACATTTCAAACATTAGACATTTACAAATGACCAATGCCATTTTTGATCAAATAATAGCAACTGTACCGTTGTCAGTGTTGATGCACATTGGAGAATCAGACGGACTACAGTCCCCCACTGTCCAGGACTGGGCAAATGGCTGAACTGCATTTTCTACAATACCACTGCTAGTGGTGAAGTCATCTTCTGTATTATTGTTATAGTTTCCACAAAGACCTATAATCATATGAAATTGCCAGTAAGTGTAGTTTCAAGGGAGCTGCGACCAACACACCAATGTAAAATGTGTTTTTGGCAAAGCATTTTTGATTTATCTTCATGAACTGAGGCTATACATACCTTTAGTCTTTTCATTTGGTGGCAAATATAAATATAGTTGAATTTCTGGAGAAACTTGGACTTTAATCTTCATGCCAAAAGAGGTTTGGACTTGAACAAACATTGATGACTGCCAGAAGACTGTAGTGTAATCTGAAAGAAACCCAGATCACATGCACATGAAAGATTAGACAATGGCAAAGGCCTGTGTTAAAAACTATGCATATACACACTATAGATACAGATTGCTGCACAAAGTTTCACCCATCCTCTATCATGCTTCTAAGAAGAAAAGAACTACACCAAGGACAAAAGTAGCCAGATATTGTTTGGATGGTGGATTAGCACAGTTGCTAGTCTATCAATCTGCAATCACTTTTATCAAACTATGTAACATTTTTGTTTTGCCATCCTCCGACCCTTTATTGGTGGTCAGTTTTGGGCTGGATATTGTTGGTGAATTAGTCCCAGCCAGGGGCAGCGGTGACCTAGTGGTGAGGGAGTTGGCCCAGGATTGGAAAATTGGGGGTTCAAACCCCTTACCGGTGGGTTGCCCTGAGGTACCCTTGAGCAAGGTACTGTACCCGTCGGCTCGCTCCTCCCTGCGATATTCTGGCCGCTGCCCTGTGTGAGCACCCCCCGCGACCCTGATTAGGACTAGCGGCCCAGAAAATGACTGACTGACTGACTAGTCCCAGCCAACAGTGACACTGCAATTAGCCCAGTTGTGTGGTCCAATGGTGATCCCATAGATGGATGGATACTGATGGATAGAGTGCAGTCAGAAATCATGACAGTGCTGCCATTCTCAGTCTTCCTAATGATTAACTGAACAATTTGTTGTTGTTTTTCTTCAAGAGGCCAAAAATAGGAATTACCCTACATAATCGTGTAGGCTAACTTTGTATGTGGCCGTTGTTTCTGTTGAGCCTAACACAAAATATTATTTAAATCACATCTGTTATCCCGTTAGCTGTTTATGAAGCTGTTCAAATAACTGTTCAAATAATTACAAACCTATACTTGTGAATGAGGTACTGCTAAATCTCCAGCCTGTGAAACTGATTTTTCCAACAACTGAGTTGGGATTTTTTTATCCCCTCATTATCATTTATACAGCAAACTGATTACTGAGGCAAATTAAACTGCATTTGGTTCATTTTAAAATAGGAAATAGTGATAGCCCTTTATCATAAACCTACAAAGTATGGGCAGCATTTCTGATCGCCAGTGAGTGTAGTTACAAGCGAGCTGCTACCAGAAAAAATAGCAACTCTTGATTAATATCCCATCCCATGCAGAAAACCTACCAGTCTGAGACAAATCAGTGACTTCTTCCTGTCCAAGTTTGACACTGTTAAGGGAAAAGGTGTATCTCTCCTAAACAAAGAGAAAAATTCAAAAAAGTGTTCGAAAAAAAGAGCTATAGTGTCAATGAAGTTTTTCAATAATAACAAGAACATACTTGTTGTACATCAAGGTACAATTGGTCTATAGAAGCATCTGTGTCAGAGAACTTGACGGCCATGTTCCAGCTCAGTCCCTGTGACATAATGTGGCTAAATTAGATAATGTAGTTAGAATTTGAATTTTGCATTAAAAACTATTCTGATATTTTGACTCACCCTTGCAGCTATGTAGGTACATTTCCCAGGTACAGAATATTGTTTACCATCAAAGGTAGTGACAAAGTGTCCTTCAATGTTACATGTAGAAGGACAAACATTAGCAGAACAGGTCCATTTGCCTTGGACACACACACTGAGACACAAGAAAAATGAGATCATTTTAAGGCAGAATACAAAATTATTGTATAAATAGACTTGTTAGAACACTTGTTAGAGTGTTGATAGTTAAAATAATATTTTAAGAAAGGCCGTAAAAAGAAGAGAGGATTTAAAAAAAGACTTCCAGAATTGTTACGATTACCAGCAAATCCAGAAAAAGTTTGGTATCTCATGATGAAGATTTTGGTTGTATTTTGGACAATAATTAATTAATTAATTAACTAATTAACTAATTAATATAGGATAGGGTGAATGTTGTGAATAACATTTTTGTGATATAGACCCCTCCCCTTACACTCACACACACACACACACACACACACACACACACACAAACATACACACACACACACACACACACACACTATACAGACACATCAGCTAAAATAGCTATATTTATATTGGAATAAACAATATATTAAAGGTTCTATAACTAAACTTTTAGAAACAATAAGTTCAAAAGTATGTAGCCCAGTAATAAACTACAGTTAATTCACTTTCTAAACAGTAATTACACACAATAAGCATTTTGACTGGTTGTAATTTGTAGTAGCATTTAGGACTGTAGTAGAGGATGATCATTCCTCATTTTGTAAATTCCTCACCAAGACTGGCACTTTGAGTTGCGCGTTGCCCCTGGTGGATAAGTGCTTCCTCTAAACACACATGGGCAGTCCTTCACATTAACACAGTGGTAGCCTTCAGCTCGATCGTTCAACACCATACCTGCAAATGCATGGGTAAGACATCATCTTGCGAGTTTTGCAACTTTTGTCTTACATTATCAATTTGCATGTTATTTGTGAAGTGTTTGGTTGTTCTGCAACCATATTTGATATAGAAAAAAAAAAAGCCCACCTTGTGGGGGTAAACAAGTGCTGGTCAAGAACTCTGCTTGTGGCTGGGGGTTGGAGCAGGTGGGAGGGAAGGCAGGACCCATCTCATAAAATGTCAGATCTCCAGGACAGCTAGGTGGGGCTGTAGGTGAAAATGCATTTAAATCATTGATAATAAAACTTGAACATTTAAGGGGTTAATGAAAAAGAGAAGTGCTATGAAATAAATAACCGAACTCACAGCAGGAGGTTTTTGCTCTCCATAATGACCACAGGTGAGACTGATTACCACACTGTTGAGCAACCTCTTCAAAAAAAGCACACTTTGCATACACGTTTATCTTGTCATACATGCTGCGTGAACAGAGCTCCACAAAAGTGTATGCAAGTTTGCCACAGTTATCAGCATATGACAGGACCTGACAAGTCTGAAATAAAAAGAATATTTTCTTTGGTGGAAACTTGATACTGACTGTGCATTCTGAAGAGTAGTACATTTCTACTAGGGTGCATATCAAGGTATCATCATTTACATTTACATTTGCAGCATTTAGCAGACGCTCTTATCCAGAGCGACTTCCACGTCCTAAGTACAGGGACAGCCCCCCTGGAGCAACTCAAGGTTAAGGATCTTGCTCAGGGACCCAGTGGTGGTAGTGCAAGAGGTGGGATTTGAACCTGGGAACCTTGATCCATAGGTCCCTGGGCAATTACCCTACCACTAGACCACCACCACTATCATTATAGCTCCAACCACACAGGAATCCTTAGGCCTCCTGAACTCTTTACTGTATTAGGAAAAATAATCCCACATTGTGAGAGGAAGTATATCCATAATCCTTAATGAGCAGATATACCCGTAAGCACCATAGAAGGTGATTTCTACTAATGGCTACTTGAAGTGAGAGATATTAGTGCCCTTTCTAGTAGATGAAAAGCTCCATTGAATAGCTTCCCAAGTGTCTTCCTGAATTCCATGAGCTGATGTTTCTCATGAGATATCTCTCATTTCAGTAAGACTGGCAACCCAGTTCTGTGTTTCCACACTTTATGCTAAGCTCCAATGGCACACTTTTGTTCTCTTAAAGCATTTGCTTGAGTTTTACATACCTTTGTCAAGCGAGGTTTGGAATCTTCAGTCACACATTTTCCATCACTGATGACATTTGTCAGCATAGCTGCAGTGTCTGTTTTAAAAAAAATCTTTCATGTTAGTGAAATGACACAACAGTCTAATTAGATGCACTATCAAGAAACATAATCGAGCCATTCATAACAAATGGACAGAAATGAAGTGGCTGTATATTCTACTCCAGTTTTCACCACTCCACATTTCTCCAAAAGGTAACTTTCTGGACCCTCACCAAGACTCTTCACCCCACACATCCCAGTCATTCCATCCAATAATGGATAATCCAGCTGGATCTATAGAGATGAGCCATGTCAAGTAGTTACTCAGCATGTTGAGAGATAGTATGCGCCTTATTTTATGATTAATGTTAGTTCTACCTATCAATTTTAATAGTAAATTTGAATTGCATTCTTGAATCGCTTTCATTTTGTTGTGCAGTTTAATGCAATTTATATAATAATGCAAATATATATATATATATATATATATATATATATATATATATATATATATATATATATATATGTGTGTGTGTGAGTGTGTGTGTGTGTGTGTGTGTGTGTGTGTGTGTTTGTGTGTGTGCGTTTGTGCGTGTGTGCGTTTGTGCGTGTGCGTGCATGTGTGTGTGTGTGTGTGTGTGTGTGTGTGAGTGTGTGTGTGAAGTTGAATCATTTTCATTGACTGAAGGCTGCAGACACAAAGACAATTCTGCTGTAATGTTTGTAATGCCAGCTGCAAACTTACCCTGAGTGAACTGACACCCTCTGAATGATTGCGCCAGGTGACAGAAAAAGGGAGAACTTTGCTTCTAAGATTGATGTAGATGCCATACTGATACACAAGCTGATATGTGTGTTCAAATGGAAGAGAGACACTGAAAGAGAGATTCTTAAAATCAGTCTTGGGCAGTGTGCCGTAGCTTCAGGACAGGGTTTTTATCCAGCTTTAAATCTAGGAAGCACTAAACTATTTTGAATGACTTGAAAAAGATTAAATCTAATATCTTAATCTAAAACAAATTCACTGATTATTTAATAAGAGGACACATTCAAAAAATATTTACTCAAACATGCAGGGAGCACTGATAACTTTTTAGGGCGTAGCACATTAAGAAAGAGATAAGATCAGAGTAAATTGATGGAAACTGAAAACTGCTCTGGAATTTTTTTTGTTCACAAAACAAAAGGTGATAACAGTTTGCTTAAATGTGTAATCACTCCACTTCCCTGCATCCCAGTGGAATCATTAACTATTGTAGCCCCTGCAAGGGACTTTAATTGTTTCATTGACTTTAATTGTTGAAGAAAATTCCACATTGTACAGTGACAATGACTCAATTCTGAACAATGATCATTAAAACCAAAGAAAAAGTTAATGCAACCTTAAACAATCTTATCAATAAACTGTGTTAAGATTAAAACTGCACTCAGGATTTTGTGGAAGTATTTAAATAAAATGAGTGCTTTTGCTACTTGACCACATTAACATTTTATTACAAACTTAGATTTGACAAAATAATTTATTTCAACAGAAATATTTAGTTGAACTAATAAACTTTAGTAGAAAACTAATCCATTGTTCCCCTACAACACAATTAACACATTTATGGAAAAGTAAACAAAAATATTAAGATTTAATGGAATCTGGATTTAAAACATTTTGGCTGAAAAAGCCCAGGAAATGTATATGTAACTATCAACACTCTAACAAACCAGTGACAGATAGAGAGATCGAGATCGAGAGATTGAGATTAAAAAAGAAATCATATCTCAGACATCATCCCATACCTGTTTCCCTCCACCAAGACTTTCCCATCCTGAAGTATGGTAGTAACTTTATTCACCAAGATTTGTACTCTGTTCATTAAGCCAGTTTCCCCGCGCTGGACAGTGATGTCACAGTTCACCCCCAAAAGAGTGAAGCGAGTCAGTGTGAAAGGACATGTGGTCTTCAAATAGACCTTGTTCTCACTGAATGTCTGAATAATCCCACTGCCATAAGTCTTACACACTTCTGAAGATGACAGATGACAAATACCCAACAAAAAATAAAATATACAAAGGAGACAGTATAAAAAACATCAGTAAGTAGAGCCTCATTAGAAAGGAAAGAATTCAATGCAAAGACTCACGCATATCAGTTGAGACAGAACTAATATGAACTGCAAGAAAAAGTAAAAATCAATATTAACATCATTCAAATGGTCATTTTCTCTAAATAGCAAAGTTTCCACATTATAGTCATAAAAATAAATGCTGTTATTACCTGAGATGACTATTAGAATTCCAAAAAGCACCCCTTGCAGACCCATGTTGGAAGGTGCAACTTGCATCCACTGCAGATGCTGAAGTGGTGTGAAGGGCTGATCTTGAGGTGCCTTTTATGACCTGGCATAGTCTCTTGCTTTGAATAGCATGAGGAAATGAACTTGAGATTATGCACTTGACTCCTTCCCCTCAACCATTCAATGGAAATTCAAGGAGTCCAATAACTCTGTTCTAATAGCCTTAATCAGTAAAAAACCTGAGAAACTTTAGAAACGAAGGTCCAAATTTCATTGCTTTGTTTCGGATCTTTAAGGGGTATCGAGGACCAGTCCTTCTTTTATTGTTTGGTGAGATGGAGGCATGCAAGGGCCCAAACAGAAGAGTTAGGTTTCTATCAGGAACACGAATCTTGATGAGCCTGTTGGAAGATTGCCAGAGTCTGTGGACAAAAACAAATTTAGCTTGTTAATTTTTGCTTGAATGAATGTTCCTTTCTGTAGACATATCTGCTATGTCAGAAATATAACACATTATGTGACCATTTTGGAGGCTTTTAACATATATATGTTATTTAATTTCAGATTTAGTAGCAGTGTTTCGCACAATTGCCTTAGAACAGGAAAATTTTGTTTAGTTCCTAGCTAGGTCAATCTTTCTGTATGGTGTTTGTACACTGTGTCTCACTGTGTCTGCATGGGTTTCTTCCAGATGCTCTGGTTTCATAATACAAAGACATGGTGGTCTGTAGATGCTAAATTGTGTGAGGGTCTTTCTCTGCACTGGGATAAGCCCCCAGCACCCACCCTCACCCTGGTTAAGATCAGCAGCCTAGGTGATGGATGGATAAATGGATAAATGGATGGATGGATGGTTGGATGGATAGACAGGAAGTTGCCTCCTCAGACATATTCACTCATATTCATTTACATTTACATTTACGGCATTTAGCTCGTGTGTGTGAGTGTGTGAGTGTGTGTGTTTGAGTGAGTGTGTGAGTTATCCTTATCCTTATCCACTTACATGTCCTAATTACAGGGACAGTCCCCCTGGAGCAACTCAGGGTTAAGGGTTAAGGGTCAGGGACCCAGTGGTGGTAGTGCTAGAGGTGGGATTCGAACCAGGGATCTCTTGATCCAGAGGTCCGTAGGAAAGTTCCCTACCACTAGACCACCGCCACCGCCACCGCCACCCTATTCACTGGCATCAGGTGAATTAAACCAGGTGTGTCTGAGCAGGAAAAACCCCAAACTGTGCAGGAGACCAACCCACCAGGACTCCAGCCACCCACTCCTGGATGAATGGATTACAGAATTATTTCCCCTTAAAGAGGCCACCTAACAGTGAGTTCATGTTTTGACCAGTCAAACCTCTCCAGGCATTTCTTCAAACAAATGACACATTTGACATCAGCACCAATACATTTTAGAAACAGCAATATTTTCTCTAAATACATTTTCTCTAAATACATTTATTATATCACTATTACATTTTCAAAAAGTGTTTGTGTAATGCTTTTTCCAGGATCTGAAAATGAGTAGCAACTCATTTGTTTCAACTACAGCTGCCTTTCCTGTTAAACAGATCGAAAAGTCTGGTTAGTAATTACACAGTTTCTCCTTTCTGTTTTTTAATAATTGTTCTTTGAGAATTCTTCCTGTTCACTGACCCAACTGTAACTATTTCAAATAAATAAATAATGGCTCTTATCTTCAGTCAAGTTTCTGCACAGAGTTAAGGAATCAATCCAAAAAGTCAATGAGTAAATGAATTATGAATTAGTAAACTCGCTTCTAAAATGTTGTTTTAGAGCATGTTAAGAAAACAAGTTCAATCGTGTTGCATCTTAGTTTGAAAGTTAAAGAACATCCTTTGATTTAGTCTTAATCATAGCAAGTTTCTTAAAAGATCCAGCAGGTTTATATTTACTCAAGTGAGGAAAATTCTAATTAATGAATTTAGGTTAACTGTCACATCACTAAGTTTGCTCGTTTAACACCTGATGAACAGGGATAACCTGAAAGAGAAAAAGTACAGCTGCTAAAAACTGTGGAAGATATTTGTAGTTTCAATAAACAAAAAAGTTTGAAAATGTTGCAGTAAGTAAATAATGGAAAAGATACACTGAGAGAAAGTGTGCATTATTGGCTTATGTCAAATGTGCGCATTACTTTTATTTGAATAAACTAAATTAAACCATACATTTGAATTTAATCTGTAGTGACAATGCATTTACATCCTATTTCTTTTTTCCAAATATAACATTATTCAAAGTAACTCATATTTCCATGCATTAACAGCAGATTGCATTCGTTTAATGCAACTTATTGTATGAAATAATGTCAGATTTTGCTTGTCTGGTGCTTGTTATTTTTTTATTTGTTTATTTGGGGCAGCGGTGGCCTAGTGGTTAGGGAGTTGCCCTGCATCGGAAGATTGTGGGTTCAATTCCCTCACAAGTAGGTTGCCCTGAGGTACCCTTGAGCAAGGTACCATCCCCATCACTGCTCCCCGGGTGCTTTCAATAGCTGCCCACTGCTGCACGGTGTTTGTGTGCATGGGTTAAATGCAGAGGTCCAATTTCATTGTGGTTCACGTGTGCTGTGCTGTGACCTCGCAATGACACTTTCACTTTTCATTTGCTAGTATTTACTTTAAATGAAAATCTTTATCTATTTTTTTTTCACTCTTTCCTTTAATATTTTGGCACTTGCTGAATTTTAATAATTTTAATAAAATATCCTGAATGTTAGTTACTTAATCAATAACTTTGATTAATCCTTTCAAATATGTAAAATGTACTAGTTTCTGGTGAAGGTGATGGTGGAATAGGGAGCACTGAGGTCACTTCTGCTGCATAAAATAACATCCTGATGTGTAGTGAAACAAAACATCTAATTTTAAATTGCTTGATTGCTTGATTGATTGCTTGCTTGATTGATTGATTGATTGATTGATTGATTGATTGATTGATTGATTGATTGATTGATTGATTGATTGGTTAGTCAGCTGACTTAGTTGCACTATGGGCTGGTGGTTGTCCAGTGGTAGTTGTTTTCGTATATGGAACAAAGGTTTGCAAGTTCAAAACCCACCTCCAGCTCTACCACCATTAAGTTTCTGAGCAAAAAAAAGGTTGCTCCTGGGGGACTGTCCCTGTAGTGTCTAACAGTTTTTGCAGTTCTTTTTTATGTGGAGCTGGTGGCTCATCTGGCCAGCAGATGGTGACATATCCTGTGATATCACTAACTCAGTAACCCCTGAAAATACATGTTCATTACAGGTCTTCTTCATAACACTCTAGGTTTCACCTTTGGCCCAGTTAGGTCAAGGTGGGCTTGTAGATCTCTGAATGCACACCCTTGCAGACAGCTGCCTTTCCAATATTACTTCTACATTCAAATGTATTCAATATATCCTACTTTGCTGTCGAAACACCTTCGACTAGGAAAACTATACAACAGATATTTGAACATAGCTATGAGGATTTGATTGTGTCTACACAGGCAATTGGCAATGCTTTTCTAAGAAGATCCAAGGTTTGTGTGCGCTACTGGACACTTGTATCAACACATGCTCCTTCATAAAGCAGATGAGCTGGCTTGAATGGGTGTCTAGATCATTTTGGACACATTGTGTAACATTTGGCTGTTTCTTGGTGAGTGAAAAAAAAAAAACATTAATTAATTCTAAAGCAGCTGCCCGGTGACTTAATTCACCATAAGCAGACAGGACTGCCCTCAAAGCAAACGTGTGGAGGAACAGGCTGACAAAACAGTTCCAGACTGATTACTGCTTAGTTTCCATGACAGGTAATGAGATGAAAAGGAAGTGAAATGAAAATACAAGCAAATTACAGTTTGGATGCTCAGAAAATGATGGCATGGTCGTTTAATTGTAAAAAAGAAAAAAAAAATGAAAGAAAAATGTTATCAGAAAATTACCAGTACATATTTGTAGACCAAACAATTGCTTCACTCCTTTATTGGAAAATTGTTAGATAATATGTGCAATGGTCTTTTTTCATCCAGTTTCCAGAGACATGAATACAAAAGCCATGGAAACATGAGAAGTACAGCTCAGCTTTCCTCTTTTTTATCTTCTATATTCATATTATAAAACACTTACATCTACTAAACCTACTTTTTCTCCAGAAATGCTCTTGTGTGTGTGTGTGTGTGTGTAGGTGTGTGTGTGTGTGTGTGAGAGAGAGAGAGAGAGAGAGAGAGAGAGAGAGAGAGAGAGAGAGAGTGTGTGTGTGTGTGTGTGTGTGTGTGTGTGTGTGTGTGTGTGTGTGTGTGTGTGTGTGCGTGCGTGCGTGCAGCCTTCTCACGTCACGCATCTCTTACACACACACGCACACGCGCGCGCGTGCAGCAGGCTGGTGATGACGAAAGCAGTGAGGCTCTCACCGCCGGCTGCTCCTCTTCCTCAGCGCTCAGGAGCTCAGGGATGGGGCGGATGATGAAGATGATAATGAGGATGAGGATGCTGATGCTGCTGATGATGATGATGATGGACGCTAGATCGGTGTAGGGCAGTTCTTAACCTCGAGAAGAGTCAGTCGTGGAAGACATCCGCTCCAACACAAGTGTTTACTGAGTGTGGAAGTTATTTTCCCACTTTTTTTTTGTTGCGTCCCTGATGTCCCGCAAACTCCCCCATCATGACTACAGCCTCCGCAGCATGGGCAGCCTGCTGGGCGAGAGGCGCAAAAAGGCGAGCGACGACGGCGAGAGGAGTCTCATCACCGGGGCGGGGGCTTCCAGCCTGGGCAGCGCGGGTGCGCTCAGCTCCTCGTCGACCTCGATCAGCTCCTCCGCCCCGCCCGCTGCTGCTGCTGCTGCTGCTGCCGGAGACCCGGAGCGCGCGGCGCGCAAGCAGCTGCAGCGGGACGACCCGCCGGCCTTCGTGTACGTGCTGGCCGCGCTGTCCGCGCTGGGGGGCTTCCTGCTGGGTTACGACACGGGCGTTCTGTCCGGAGCCGTGCTGCTGCTGAAGCGCGAGAGCAGCGTGCCGGCGCTGTGGCAGGAGCTGCTGGTGTCCGGCGCCGTGGCTGCGGCCGCGCTGTCCGCGCTCGCCGGCGGCGCCCTGAACGGGCTGCTCGGGCGCAGACTCTGCGTGCTGCTCGCCAGCTGCGTGTTCGCCGCCGGCGGTGTGGTGCTGAGCGCCGCGCCCGGAAAAGAGGTGCTGCTCGTGGGGAGGCTGCTGGTCGGACTGGGTCTTGGTAAGAAAAACAGCTGCTCGAGTGTCAGATACTGTCTCCTTAGATCATCTAGCACATCTGGTTCCTTAATCTCTTTAGAGGCAAGATTCTTTACCACACTTACTTATTCAAGTAAGTTTAAACAGAAGTAAGAAATAAGTTAAACTTAAGTTTAACTTAAAACAAAAAAGGAAAGAAAAGTTAAATGAAGAAAAAATGCATGAAAAGTATCCTCAGATCCTCCAAAAAAAAAAAAGCATCCTCAAAACCTGCATCAGATAAGCTGACAGTGTCAAACATAAGATGATCAACCATTTGGTTCCTTGCTGACTCTTTTAAAGGACTCTTTATAACACGTACACAAGTACAACAAGGCTTTAGGCTTAAACAGAAGTCAGAAAATGGTTCATATAAAAGAAAAAGAAGAGGAAAGCTAAATAAAGAAGAATGCAGAACAGCACTGGCTCGCTTGTGACTAAATTTCCTGCAGACAAGCTGACAGTGTCAAACATTGTCCCCTCTGATCATCTGCCTTTTGGTTACTTACTGGCTCTTTTTCTCTTTTAAGAGGGCAAGGTTCTCTATAACACACATAAAACACATTCCCTGATTTTCATTAAGGCTGTGCACGTTTTAAAAGAGTAAGAAAGGGGTCAGATGAAACAAAAACAGGGGAAAGTTAAATAAAGGAGAAGAAATGCTACAGAAAAATATTTGTGACTCTGCTTCCTTCATTTAAGTTGGCTATAGTGTCAGATATTATCTGCTCTGATCACCCATCACAGGCTGTTCAGCCAAAGGCAGCCTGGTACCTGACTCTATTAAGAGGGCGAAATCAGAGGACAAGTTTATACACACTACAAGTATGCGTGCGTTGATCTTCTCCAAAGCTGTGCAAGTGTGAACAGAAGTGAGAAACTAAATATAGACAAGGAAATCCCTATAAAAATCTAGAGAATATTCAGAAAACCAGACAAAAAGGTTCCCCATCATCATGAACATGGAACAAATTTGATTTTGCATCCTCATAATCACAGAGCTGTCACAGCTCAGTTTGACCACTGCCTTCCCAGAGTTATACAGGTACATGTAGTGAAATGTACTTTTAATTTTTTATTTAATGAGAGATGCTGTAAATGTAAATTCATTACTAGTGCCTCAAATAATGTCTTATGGGAGAGGAATGATCACAGGACATTCAAACTGACTTTCATCGCTTTTTTTAAACCAGTGTCATGTTTAATGAAGAATTGCTACATCAGCACAGTCTTGTCTTTTGTGAACTCCATCTGCCTGTTAGATTGCTGCTGCACTGGAAACGTGTCCAGGACCATAGCATATATATATCCACAATATGCTTAACTGCCTATCTTAACCAGGGTGATGGGGGTACTGGAGACTAGTGCTTATAGGGCTAAAGGTGAAGAAAATCCCTGAAAGGGTCACCAGTTCATTGCAGGATTAAGACCAAAGCAGACTGGTGTAAAAAAAAAAAAAAGATAAAGACTAAGTGCAGATAAGGTCTTGCAGAGATACAGCAAGATGCAGTCAGCCAGAATGAAAAATATCCCCTTCTTTCAGGTCAAACAAACTAAATTGTACTGATGTTTCATGGCTGGCAGTAACTGTGTTGATGTACTGTATATCATGCATGGAGAAATGATTTGCACATTTGAATAAATTTAACTCAGTGTTGCATCCCAGTGCTAGTTAGACTTTGGCTGTTTTGGGAAATAATGGGAAATAATGTTGATATTTAAGTTACAGGAGGGACAGCAAGGCAAAGCAAGCCCTTTCCCATATACACTGAAGAAGTAATAGATTTTAAGTTTGAAAAACAGCTGTTATTTATGTGGTATTAATGTCAAAATCCACAGTTGGTTAGACTTGGTATTGATAAGAAAGAGCAAGTCGTGGCCAAGGCTTTATGCTGTAATGGAAGAAATTCTTGCATTTACTTTAAAATGAAGTAATAAGTGTTAGATTTTGACTAGTGTGTTTAACAGACCTGTGAAATGCATGAAAGTATACTTATGAAAGCAAAAGTGCTGCTTTTATTCATGAGAAGCTATATATTTTGTAAGCAATAAATTATAAAAACAAATTATTTGTTGTGTTTTCTGGCAAAGTAGATGCAATGAAGACACCCATAAATAACTTAAGTACAAATAAGTAATTACTAGACAGTCTCAATTTATTTGAGGAACTCTATCCAGACTTTAATGAGTCAAAGCAAAAACACGGGATCCCAAAACAAATCAACGCACTTTCAATTCATTTCAGTGTTTTTTGATTCCACATGTAGATAACATGAGTGGTGTTATGTTACTGCATCAATCTCTTTTATATTAAAGCACAGAAAATTCTGGTTTATCTGAATGTTAATGAATATGCTGTGTTAGGGGCCTTTCATAAGAGTCAAACATATCTGTAAATGGTGGAAACTACTTGTAAGTGATGAACATAGGAGCTGTAGTCTTCAAAAAAAGAATTTGCTGAGCCAATGTTTCAGGTTAAAGCAAGATGTAAGTGGTGGAGTGACCGATTAAATCAGCATGCAGTGTCAACTTGACATCACAAAACATATCTAGAAAATATTAGACTAACACTTTTTTGTCAAAAAACAATGCAGTTTCACTGGTCTGTAATGTGCATGCTAATTTAAAGTAAGTATGAACGTGTATCTCAAATGGCAAAACTGTTGACTCTATCATTTGGGCATTGCAAGGACAATCCTTAGAGAACCAGTTGTGATCCATGGTAGGGATTTCTCAAAGTGAATTCAGCTTGTCGTTAAAGTGGCACAGATTTGTCAGTGTGTTTTAGGATGAGGTATGACTTACTGGGCTACAGAATATGAATAAAAGCACACCATGAGGTCAATCACTATGGGTTGTCCTTGTATTGTATTTACATCATATCATGAGTTTGAGTGCAGCTCTCGAAGCAGTATTTGTCACAATAAGCATCATAAAACGATAGGAATCTGATCTAAGATCAAGTTTGCTAACATTTATATCTCACAGTAAGTTCTAAAACATATCCCCAACCCACTACCACTTTAATAAAGGGCTGGATTATTTGGAAAATTGGGTATTTTACATGTTTCGATAAACTGTTCCTTAATTGTCTCTTGGGGCAATACATTTTTCTGAAACAGAAGAGAACATTGGGTAATGATCAATTTCACAATCATTGCATCATCTAAGAAAATCATTAGATTGATTTTCTTTCACCAAATTTCTTTCCATTTAAATGACTCATATCAGCTATGCAAAGGATAGAGCGAAATATGGAAGGCACTATTCCTTTGATTTCTGGCCAAGAAGACACAATGAATGAATTCATGGACTGCTGAACTCTAATAGCCTTTAGTGACCCTTGTTCTGTTCACAGTAAAGATGTATTGCCCTCTTTATTGACTAAAAGGCAGTATGAAGAGTAAATCAATCGTTTTTATTGAAGGTCTTCTCCTGGATTACATTAACCTGCTTATAATGGTCTGTAGCATCTCCATGATAGAGCTCAGCATACTGTTATGGATGATGTAGCATTCATTCAGAGATGACTGGCTATCATAATGGGTTTTTTTCCTCAGGAGATGCATAGACCTTGTCTGTTATTCTTACAAACTGCTATATATCACAAGGCCTTTTAATGCTGCACACCTACAGATAAGGTCAACGTGCCATTTGTGAAGTGTCAGAAATTCTTTACTGTAGATTCTTTTCTGGTGTTGTATTGCTCTGGTTAATCAAGTTTGAGTTATTCACTAATTGCTAATGGGCTTTGATGATAATTCACACTGTAACTTTTTACTCATAATCTAGGCCTATTTTTAACTTCTGTTAAAAATAACAGTCTGTCTTCAGACAAGACATGTAATCATTTGACACAAAGACTGACAGACTAGAAGAACAATACTAATATGCTCATTCAGGTGAAACGCCTCATAAACACTGGCTGCAAAACCAATTTGGGCTTTCACAATGAACTGTTGATCCCATGGGGGTAACAGGGAGTGAAGGAGCAACTGAACTGCTGTCTGTTGTCTAGCGTCATTTACTCTTTTCACCTCTAAATGCAGGCTGTTGCAGTTTCCTGGAGTAGGATAGGCTCCAGAACCACCCGCATCCCAAATTAGAATAAACAGCTCAGATGATTGTTTGATGGTTGGTTGGATGGATGGATGGATGGATGGATGGATGGATATAATCAAAGACCAAAACCTGTCATAAAGCACCACAAACAAAGTCACGCTTATCCATGTTGACTTCATAAAGATGTATAGAGGCACATTAGAGGTCAAACACTAAGAGTATAGGTGTTCAAGTCTGAGTCTTAAAGACACAGTAAGAAAAAATACTTTTAAGGGATCAGCACAGGTTGAAAAATGGTCATATAAAAATAAATGTATTTGCTAGATGAACACGTCAGTAGTGCACCACATAAAACACCCGTAAAATATCAAAAGAAAACTTGGATTTGGGCCCCATAACACTATTGAGTTGCTGGATGACAACAAAGTCATGTTTTACCAGTAAATTGGGATTCATAGAGTTATTGACTGAATATAAACATTTCTTTCAAGATCAACTAACGTGACACTGACATGCAGTAATGGCTTTTTCAAGCAAATGACCCACCATGCTCTAACAGTTCATAATCACATTGTCTATGCATGCAGGGCTAATTATGTTGTCCAAGCAGGTATTCTGTTTTCCACCTCTAATGATTTTGCCCATGTATATATACCACGATTCCATCTTAATCAACATGACAGCTTTCATGAACAAATTGCTTAGCATTTTCAGTTTCCAAAAGGTCAGCTCTGGCTGTTTGTCAAAGAAAGAAATGTCATACCTTTCCACTGACTTTCACCATTGGCTTCCGGTTTAAGCTTTTTCAGCCCAATTATTCGTGAGCTGCCCTTTTTGACAACCCACCAGTGAACTGGGCTATGGTGGATCAGGGTCACCTCTAGCATGAGAAAGGATGACCTTTCCTTATTCTTGTTGTTCACTGCTTTGTAAATATACAGACAATGGCAAAGCAAGATCCTTATAGGTCATAGCTCATTTTACATTTCACATTAAGTGCCCGTATTGTCATATGACACATCCTGTTACTGCATAAAAATCTTGCATCTCTGAAACTGTCAGTTTATAATAGATTCCAAGCAATTTTGGATAAATTCAGTGATTACATTAGTTTATGAAATGTTCACACATCTAAAGGTAGCTGGTGTTTAAGTAATAGAAAAGGAGCTTTTGATATTACAGTGATGATACAATACTTTGCTCTGTCATCGGCTGTAGTTCACTGAACTCCAATTCCAGTGATTACAGTGTTGGAAAGATCCTGGCATGTATACAGCCCGAGAATGATCCACATTATCTCCAAAAGTAGCAGCTGACCTTTACTTAAAACACCAGCTTGAAACAGAATGGAAATGTCTGATTCCTGGCGTGTCTAAGGGGGCAATGTGATCACAGCAGAGGTTAAACTATATGTCTTCATGGCCTGGTCGGAGTCATTAGAAGGATGGGCTCTTGCTTTGTTGCTCTAAGGGGAGCTGATGGCTGTGTTGGACTGTACCGCCCACCAGCCTTCAAGCCAGACTCAGTCAGGAGAGCTCTAAGCTTTATAATGAGACAAATCTACTGTAGTCCTCCCCACTAAAGATGTAACCAGTTTTTGTGTTTCCCTTTTGCAGCCAGATTCCAGGCCCTCTCAAAAAGTGCTAGCTTGAACTTATGATGTCATCAAACATATGCAGGCCTGGAGTGGTATTGCAGTAGAGAATATTTTTTAGATGCCATTCATAATGATCAGCCATAGCATTAAAACTATCTATCTATTATTGTTTAGATAGTTGCCAAAACAAGTCTGATCTGTTGAGGCAAAAACTTCACAAAGACTCTTAGTTTTGTAAAGTGCGAAATTTTTTGTCTAGTATATGTCAAAGACTCTGGAATGCACTGAAATCTGGAAAACATGGAGGCAAAGAAAATTTCGTATTATCAAAGATGACCCGAGAGACTCTTCTTCAATAAGGAAGTCATAATAATAATAATCCTTTATTTATAATCCCACGAATGGGAAATTCGCTCTCTGCATTTCACCCATACACACATGTGCAGCAGTGGGCTGCTATTGAAAGCGCCCGGGGAGCAGTGATGGGGACTGCACCTTGCTCAAGGGTACCTCAGGGCAACCTACTGGGAAGGGGTTCGAACCCCCGATCATCCGATCATGTGGCTGATGCCCTAACCACTAGGCCACCGCTGCCCTCATGAGTCAAGGGTCATGTCATGGGTGTTAGCCCACATTGGTTAAAGTTACAGAGTTCTTCTTGGCCTTACATAGTGGCCTCAAAACATCTAACATAATCGCGCAAACATATGGTTGCAAAAAATTAACTACAGGTGGGACAGGTTTTCCAAAACAAGGTCAACCCTTTAACCCCTTTTTCATGCTTCTCAAACTATTCCAGGACCCACGGCTTCCCTGAGTATCAAACTGCCTCTAGCCACTTGCAAATCCTAGTTTTTTACCTTTCTCAAGTACAGGATGCTCTTGGTGACACAGGGGTCAGCATGGGTACCTTGACTGGTTAGTGTCTATGCAGCCCCATGCGCAGCCTGCTGCACTTCAGTGTGTGCTCTGAAACCTTTCTATCATAGTCAGCATTAAGATTTCACATGCATCAATGAGCCTTGGGTGCCCATGACCCTGCTAGCAGTACACTGGTTGTTTTTCCTCAGAACATCCTAATAGGAACTAATCTCTGCAGACCAGGAACACCTCACAAGACCTGCTGTTTTGGCCTTTGACAGAGATGCTTAGATGATTATGCCCATTTTTTTCAGGTTCCTGCTCATCAGTTTTGAGAACTGTCTGTTCACTTGCTGCCTAATGTATCATCTACCTGGAAAGGTCTTGTTGTACAATGATAATCAATGTTATTTCATTCACCTTTTGTTCTTGTGGCTGATTTATGTATATTAGAGAACTGCCACCTCGTTATTGTCTTCATGCAGGGTGTATGAAGAATCAGATGATTATGGATGGGCCTGATGTAATGTGATGTGATTTTGCGGGGGATTATATAGTTCAGTGGACAGCTAAGCTAGTCAGCTTTTTTTGCCAAAACTGAGAAAAAAGAATGCAAGCCTTCTGTACCTCTTGGTTGAGCAAGCCATTTGGCCTAAACACCAGATTAAAAAACCTATTGCAATTTCACTATTTCGGTTTACTATTTCAGTGAATGACTAAAAACTGTGTAGAATTACTGTCTTTCTGCAGTCAAATAAAGCACACAGCAGGACAGCACATATATATATATAGTTATAATCTGAACCATTGGTAGCAGAGTAGTCATAATTGTAACCCAGTTGACCAATCCATGCTGAACCCACAAATGTCCTCACCTAACAATAAATAATAAAACGCCTTTGTTCCAGTTGAGAACATGTAGTACAGCATTTATCAAATGCTCAAATTTAAAATGCATTTTTAAGTTCAAACAATTTTTATTATATGTGACTGGCAGGTCATTCACAGGTTTGTCAGTGCACTGATATAAACATTGTGAAAATGCTTTGATTAGATGCCATGAAGGGTTGTCCAGTACGCAAAAAACAAGTGGTAAATTAAGATACTCAGACAGACATCATTATTTTAAAAAAAAACCTGGGTTTATGATTTGTGGCTTTTTAATGGAAAGTTTGTTGCAGTTGATGCAGTTTGCCTTTAAAGAGTTTCGTTATTGAATTTCAGTAAGTTTCAGTTAGCCTCAGGCATTCTGCCCATCAAAATACACGTTGTCTGATGCAAACTGTTCACTTAAATTGACCCTGGCCCTTAATATTACATCATACCTAGAATTTAAACGGGATCTGTCCATTTTTATCAAACTAAACACTAGTAGCAAGCAGTCTCCTCTCTATGAGCCTGTAAGGGTAAGATCACTAAAGCCAGAAGACATTCACTTTATCTATTTTGTAAACCTCATTATTTTCTTTTGAAGCCTAAATAGGCAGTTGCTCGGTTTTTTTCATGCTCCATTTTATTCAGTGGTCTGCTTTGTCACTTGTAGATGATTTGAAGGAAATTCCAGTCACCACAATACCTGTGATTTGTTGCTACATTTCAGGGTATTTTACCAATATTACTATTATACCAAAAATGTCATGTTTTGGGTCATGAAAATTGGAAGAGGTTTTTTTTATACTGATTAATGCTTTTCACCTTTTTCTTCACGTTCTTCAGTTTCACAGAAGGGGGCTGTGAATAACCCTGAGAAGAGCAATTACTGCAGCCTATATTCTTGCGTCAAATCCATATAATATCGTGCAAATTGCCTCAGTGGGACGTAGTTTCACCCACACATTCTCAAACATAGAGCTTTAAAATCCGTAACCATTTTCCCATGAACCCCTGAGGAAGCAACGCTAATATATATACAGTACTGTGCAAATGTTTTAGGCAGGTGTGGAAAAAATGCTGTAAGCAAAGAATGCTTTCAGAAATATAAATAATGATTGTTTATTTTTATCAATTTACAAAATGCAAAGTGAGCGAACAAAAGAAAAATCTAAATCAAATCAATATTTGGTGTTACTACCGTTTGCCTTCAAACCAGCATCAGTTCTTCTAGGTACACTTGCACAAAGTCAGGGATTTTGTAGGATTATAGTCGGTGTGTGATCAACCAATTCCATTTTTGAAAGCATTCTTTTTTTACAGCATTTTTTGCACACCTGCCTAAAACTTTTGCACAGTTCTGTGAATATATATATATATATATATAAACTTATTTTATTAATATAGAATGAGGTTAAGGTGACATGGTGGTGCAGTGGGCAGTGATATCACATCACAGTGAGAAGGTCCTGGGTTTGACTGAACGTTCTCTCTGTGTCTGTGTGGGTTTCCTCCGGGAGCTCCAGTTTGCTCTCAACATCCAAAGACATGCATGTCAGGTGGATTGGAGTTACTAAATTTCCCCCTAGGTGTGTGTGTGTGTGTGTGTGTGTGTGTGTGTGTGTGTGTGTGTGTGTGTGTGTGCCCTGCAATGGACTTGGTGACCAGTCCAGGGTGTTTCCTTGTCTTTTGCCTGTGATAACTGGGATAGGGTGATAGAGTGAGTGGTATGAGGTTCAGTTTATTTTGCACAGAAACAGTAAAGATGAGCTTTGAAAGCAGCAGTTTACTTAAAATACACTTAATGTTCCAGCATAATTTTGATAAAAATCAGTGAGTTAATGATGTGACATGGTTAAAGATTGTTCTGCATTATTGATTGTGACAAATTGATTTGTCAGGATACTTAACATACAATAAAAGAAAACACTGATTGGTTAGAGGGCTCATTTGCATATTGTAGCATTCAGCATATTATAAAATCTGAATTATTGTAATAAAGACTATTACAGCAGTAACAACTAAAAATGATAAATACTGTTCAACTGTATTGGAGATTGGATATTAATATATTGGTCTCCTTCAAATGAGAGATGTCTGTGCTTTTGTATCTGCCAACTTCAAATTATGTTTATTGGACTGTTATTTTCCATATGATCCCAGCAGATTTTAATATAGTGCATTTTTTAAGACCTGCCTTAACTGTTGTAATAATTTCTGTAGTTTGCCACAGTTTCCTCCCAAATAGCAGTAAAGATGATGAAAATTAATGCAACTCTTGTCAGATTAATAAATGTTATTTTCAGGGGATGTTGGGTGCTTAAATCAAGGCTAGAATCAAATCCTGTATACAACAAATTTATGGTCACATCCATTCGTACAAGTGGAGTCCATGCGTTTCAGGAGTGTAATGTAACATCAATGAAGGCTGTCGTCTCCGAGTATTGATTAACCTCATATGAGAAGGCAGCAAGAGGTTCCCATGGCAACAGGTTCGTTGTCTGCTGGGCAACGGCAGTGACAGGAAGCAGAGAGCAGGGGCTATTAATAGACTTTATGACAAGCAGTGATGCCGTGCCCCTTGTCAGATGAATCTGGGCAAACACGTGTTGTTTGTTCTCCTGTGTAAATATCATGTAGACATTTGTTCTGTCATCACTGCAGTCCTCCTCACCCAAAAGCTTATGTCTTTATCCCAGACCGTCTGAAACCAATTGGTGTTTGTTTTATTAGTTTCTCATATCCTGTTTTTTTTATTTTTTTGTCAAATATCATTTGCATGCATTATCTCAGCATAATATGACACCTCCGCACTGTAATTGGATATGGATGAGCACGACTAGTTGGCCTGTCACATCATATCTCTCTAGAGAGTCTCATCTAATTGACAATAGGGTAGTAATCATTGATATATTGTGTACTGATGTGCACAGATGTGTTTCTGTCTAAATGCTAAGTGAACTGAATTCACTCAGTGTGCCACAGATTATCACAAAAAGACAAAATGCAATCTGACCTTTTCCCATTTGCATATTTTGGGACAGAAACTGGCCACATTTTCCATTTCTTGTATGATTTCTTTGTAATCACCCTCTGTTGTTTTTTTGCAAAAAGGCCTAGATTTGCAAACATTACTGCCAAGATATTATATTTTAACTTTGAGACTGATCATTCCACATGTATGATTTATGCATGTTTTATTATTTCTGTGGAAAGGCCGTTTGTAGTCCATATAACCTTTTTGTTTTTTCACAAATGCAAAAAAAAGCAGAAATTCAAATTGAATTCATTATGTAACTATTATGTATGACATTATTTTTAAAGACTGTATCTAAATGAGACACTTAAGCAAAAAAACTCTATAAGGGTTAATGTGCTTGGATGCCGCATTTGTAATGCTATCACAGAGACCCACTGTCAACTTTTTGACACACTTTCAGTTTTTGAGAGATTTATGGGCAGGTGCATGGCTAGACTAATAAATTGAGCGTGATTTATTGATTGCCTCAAGGCATTTTGCTCTGTCCCATAAAACGCTGTCGGCTCAAGCCTTGTTTCCACAAGCAGAAGACGTGTTTCAGGAGTAGGCTTTTTAATAAGAACTAAAATTCCATTCCAGCCATCTCCCCAGGTAATGGCTTTCATATTGGGATAAATCACATTTATATTCCACTGGGCCTTGCACTGTGTCCTCATAATGTTTTAATGTGTTTTCTCTCAAAAAAAGCCATTCATTACATCAAAATGGAGGCGTGGGATTTGGCTGTTTAGTCATTGCTCACAGATAACCTATACTTTCAAGGCTGTTTAAAGCCACAGTCAGGAATTTGTGGAGTCTTTTTTGTATACTTAAAATATGTATCATATTTTGTATTCACATGAAAACTTGCCTTTCGCTTGTTTAATAAAGGTCAACCCCTTTAACTGCAAGCTTATTAAGGTTAGGTTATTAAATTGGAGAGAATAGTTCAGTACCAGTATAAATTATTGGGTAACTACCATTAAACCAACATTAGCTTTTTTAGATATTTAAAAAGTGATTGGTATTTGGCTTTTTCCAGAGCTTTGAAAATGACTTTTAGCAGGGAAAGTTCTAGCAACGACTCCGCTGGTGTTTCTGAAAGCTTAGTGCTGGGGCTGCCACCTTGTCATGCTCAAATCCCTAATTGTGCACATTTAATGAGCACCGCTCCAATTAGAGAAACGGTCCCTGCCATGTTTTACATAAATTTCCATCTCTTCTTCTCTCGTGCAGGTATCAGCTCAATGACCGTTCCTGTCTATATCGCTGAGGCATCCCCCCCGCATCTAAGAGGACAATTGGTAACCGTCAACACACTTTTCATCACTGCTGGCCAGTTTGTGGCAAGTCTCATCGATGGAGCATTCAGTTACGTACAGCATGGAGGATGGAGGTTTGGACAATTTTATTAAATGATATACTAAGTGCCTCATTACCTGTCTAAATAACCTTCATTTAACCACCCATTGTAAAATAAATTCAGCTAGTGGGCTGGGTTTAGTTCAATCACTGTGACACCAAATCTAATGTTTGAGTAGCTGTTTTGATTTTTTGATATCTTTTTCTTTAATATCAACATGGAAGTAGGTGTCACTTAATCTGGAAATTTTAAGTTAAATTTAAATTAAGGTCCTATGTAATTTAGAAGGTAATAAACAGTTTTGATGAATGTGGATATACTACTTTAAATTTCAAACAGTATCAATGAAGTATCTATCTATCTATCTATCTATCTATCTATCTATCTATCTATCTATGTACTTAGGGGAAGGATCCTTTCAAGTGTTTGCCATATTCAGTTGAGATGACCTTAGACGACTGTGGAATGATGTAGTGATGTAAACAGTGTAAAAACCAGTAGCTATAAAAGTATAATTTGCCACCAATATATATAAAAAGGTTCTGTATCATGACAGCCTTACTTTAGGCATGTCTGTCTTAAACGCTCTGCTTTTCTGGAATCCTCCTGGTTTTCTTAATGGTGATGCGAGAATGAAGTTGTCACAGTTTGTGGTGAATGGATGACTCATATTGTTATGGATCCCTCTACTGCAGGGGTTTGTAAGCTAGAGTGTGATGTGCACAGAAGCTGCATCAGTCAGGTAGTTCTGTCACAGCGGAGCAAGTGCTTCTACCTCAAGTAGCTGAGAACAGCACACCGGCTTACAACCCTGGAAAATGCATAGAAGCACACACTTTTTTTTAAAGCTCTCTAGTTTCTTTTTAAATTATTTTTTTTCTTTTTTGCTGTTAATCCTTAGTTAAGGATGACAAATACATGTAACCTTCTGTTAATCCAAATAACTACTTGTGAATTCCATCAGGATTGAAATGAGGTAGTTGTTTCATGACTAATGAACTCTGTTATCAAATTTGGCATTATTCTTAAAATAGCCCTATAATCAATAAAGTCGTATCAGTACATATGTAATGTTGATTTACTCTAAGATAAAAAACGTTTCTCTCTTTAATTAAAGTTAAATGAACATCCCAGCATTGTTAACCTAATCTCTGTCCTAATCTCTGTCTCTGTCTCTGTCACATTGTAAAAGTGAAATGGTTGTGATTTTAGATGTTAAATAATCGTGCAATCCTTTTTTTAGATTTTTGCACTTCTTTCCCAATTTTATTCATGTCCAGTTCCAACTTCTGTTATTGCAACAGACTAGACAATGCTCTTAGAAGAGGACAATAACTGCCAATTCTCCTTTACATCAACTAAAAGACGCCCACGTCGGCTGCTGAATGATGACGGGAAAGGAAGGGCCATCCTACCCACCCAGAGTGTATTATGCTGTCTTGCCGTCCAAGCTATTTCAGTACATTTTTTTTTATTATTCTATTATAAGTGTGTTCCCAGTCATTGGGTTTTCTGTCCTTTTTTTATATGTAGTGAAACAAATCCAAAATCCTTGTCTGCGATTATCAACCATGCCAAACAATACATAAGCAGCAGATAACAATGTTAATGTTACAATAGCCCTTTATACTGCTGTAAATGAACAAAGAAACCTAACAGGATTAAAGGACCCATTTCCCACATTTCTAAAAGCACCGTGGTCTCAACTGAAATGTGTGCTTGGACGCACATGCAGTTAACACAAACTGCATTAACACTTCCTCTTCAAGAGCTGAAGCCTTCACAAAAGGAAAATAAAACATACAAGATTAACTTTATCAGAATGGTGTGTTATGCTTATCAGAAATACAGCACAAATACTATATTTGCCAGTCAGTTCCTGGTGAAGCACCGTTTGTTCATGACAGACATTTTGGCAATATTGCTGTTGTCTCTCTTTGCTTCTACTGTTTGCACTTTTGTGTAAATCACCCTGATACAAAATGCATATGCTAAATGGATAGGAACATCTGACAAAAATCAGCCTAATGTAAATGCCAAGAAATCTACTGGAACATCCTTCCCTAACCTAAATATCTTAGAGTTTGAAATGTTGGGAAGCAAATGAAGCTAAATATACAGTTCAGGTGTTTGTTGTTAAAGCATATAAAGTATGGTGATAATAAAATATAAGTCATAAAAGAAAAGGTTTTGTATAACAGGTAGTAAGGCTTAGTGCACCTGCTGAGTGAAAACAAATTAGACCTGCATAAATGTTGCTTTATTCGACTTCAGCTTCGGTATAGCATTGGTAAGCATCAAAAAACATAAATACCGCACTGCTCTTACATCCAGTGTTGGAGGATCATGTTAGAAGATGTTGCATATGCACTTGATGTCATTGACTGTGGAGGCCGCTAGCCTGGTTGCTCTCCATAGCTTTTGCTCTGAAATGAAATCATTTCTGCTTCGATCATTTCCTCTAATGAGTCATGATTTTTAACTTACTACTGTGATGCAGCACTAACAGTGGTTCAGAGGGTTCCCTGCATTGATCAGGGTATAGACTGAGATGACTCTCTGAGTTTTGTTAAAAGACATCTCTTGTTTAATAATCTTATTTAATACGTGAAGACCTGTTGACAAGACTAGTGTACTGAATTGTGAACGGGCCATTAAATTATATGAGGAAATTAGGCATCTGGCAATTGGGCAGTGGAAAAAAGCAGAGCAGAATCATGCATTTCTAAATAAGTGCATCCCTAGACTATATACACTTCAGTATGTCTGGAATTGCAGTGTTTGGGGCAGCAAGAGTCCATCATACCCAGTATTGTAGTGTCATGGATTGTTTATTGAATCTGTTTCAAGTGGCACTCCTGAACAAGAAAATTCACTCCAATTATAGGATCCACCACAATTATGGTCTTGCTACCCAAATCAACTGAAGCCAAATCAACAAATCAATGGGGAAGTCAATACAGAACATGAAAATAATAATAATAGTAAGACAAAAATAGTTATTTTAGAAAAGAGATTGCTATATGAAGGATTTAAGGGGATTCTTTAGCTCTTTTAAACCTAAGGGTGAACAGTTAGACAGCTTAAAATAAACTGAAGATAAACATTCATTCATTAAATTGCATGCCATTATTCGCATTGCTGTCACTGAAGTTAAAGTAATTTGGCAAAATTAGCCAGAAAGCCTACTTTCTTTAAGAACAGTGTCCTGAGGCTGAAAAGAACCTACAGTGGGAAAAAGAACCCTTTGTGAACACTTTAGCATTTTTATGTATATCTGCAAAAATATGACCTCAATTATCATTTCTTTTTCACACATCTCATAAGGTAGATAAAGAGAATCCAATTTTAAAATATGAGGTACCCTTAAACAAGGTACTGTCAATAACACTGCTCCCTTGCTGCTGAATATATGTCTGCACAGCGCTCCACTTAGGTGGTTGGACCCAACGCAGAGAAGCGTTTTAGTCACTTTCACTTATGCTTCAGTTGATAAAGCGAATGGCTAGCAGAGAGCCCAGGAAATAAAGCGCTGTCAGAGCTCATAGTAAAACTATGAAATTCGCCTTTAAAATGATTTTAAATTTAACTACAAAGATTACATTTTGACCCTGAACCAAAAAACTCTGGACTCTTTTTTTTTCTTTGACGTTCATGGACATCTCTTCTATTTTCTGATATATTGAACCATAAAGGTGCCAATTAGTTTCAGAAATATATGCTCAAAGTAGGAAACCGTTGAATGTTTTTATATGAAATCTCACAGATTCTTTCCTGGGAAGTGTTGAAACCTTGTGTTTTAATCTCCACCTAAGTAAAGTGCTATAAATGATTTGTACTAGAATACGAAGCAAAGAAAGGGGAGTTTTCATTTTTAAAGGTTACCACGATTAGCCAACAACTGGGAACATCATTCACTTAGGAGAAATGATACTCTTAGAAGATGAAGAGTCACATTTAGCATTTAATATTCACTGGCATCCTCCTCCTCAACTTATTGTAAAAAAATAAAAAATAAAAATCCCCAGGGACACACACACACACACACACACACACCGCCCTCTAGCGTACCCAAAACACCTCATGTGACAAACACCTCATATGTGATAGAGAGCGCCCTCTAGCGTGCCCAAAACAACCCACATGTGACAGAACCCTCCCGCAAAAGGCACGGCTCCCAAAGTGCCAAAACATAGCCGAACCTCTGGGGGGAGGCCAAGAACAACAAAACTTGACAAAAACAAAAGTCCCTTGTGGGGACACACGGTCAGGTCCACAAAAAACACAAAAAGGACCTCCGACCAGCCATGTCAGGCAGCTGGGGGTGGTGAGGGGAATCCCAGCAGTTCAGTCCACCCTTTCGATTGGTGCCTGAACCCGACCCTGAAGTCCCTGGAGGCATCGCCTGATTCTGTGGAACGGCTGGACTTGACTGAACCTGAAAGAGAGCTAAACATAGACGTTACGGGGTTCAAAGAGGAAGTCTTTTTCAAAGAGTCCAAACTCTGCTTCCAACCCCTGTCAGCCTTGTTCCTCACGTCTCTCCTCCCCGAATCTACAGTGCCGAAGTCCTCGTTCGCTTTCTTGAACTGATGATTGCTGATGTCCTTTGCCTTTTTCTTTTTCTTGGTCCTGTTTCTCGGCCGCTTGGGGCCCAGTGACGCAGTTTCCCAGCTCCTGGTTCTCCTAAGCGAAGTTCCACATGGACTCCTCCACGAGCCACCTTGTTCTGGGTCTGCAGAATTGTGAGGGTGAGCTGACGGTAGGGGGTCCAAATGCAGTTGCTCCATCTCTGGAATCTGGAATTTACCTGTTTCTCCATTGGACTGTTCTTCAGCTGCTCCGTTTTGGCATTCACCCTCTGGGTTCCAGCATGCGCTGTTGTCGGTGAAGTGAGTTGAGATTCGCTGATTGCCAATTTTACTTCCATACCTCTGACCTTCTTCTCTAGCTCGGTGAGCTTACCGGCCTCACAACGGACCTCTCTCAGTGCAGCCTGCAGAGCGACGTTGTGGTCCAGCACCTGTCTCAGCTCTGCCCTGGTCTGATTCAACTGTTCTTCCATGGTGGCTATTTTAGCTTCCAGTTTCTCCTGAACGGTAGGAGTCTCAACTCTCCTCGTTGTCTGGCATATGGTCTGGTTTCTCTGTTCATATGTTTTCCCCAGCCCCTCTCTTTGGAAAACCCTCACAGTTTGTACCTCTAATCTGGAGACCTCTGTCTTCTCTGAATTTGCTGCTCCTTCCATGATGCTCACTTTTGTCTTGAGCTAAAGCCTCTTCTCTTTCTGTTTCCCCTTTGTTCGAGACCGAGGCGTTCACCTGTGGCATAGAGGCTTTTTCGGTCAGCTGCTGGTAAAGTCCTGTCAGCAACCCCCCCTGTTCTGCGATCCGAACATTTCCGCAGCTGGTCTGCTCACCTCCGAGGTGGGACTGGATTGTCCTCACCGCTCTGTGCCGCACGGCCAGATCCCTCACCTGCTTTCCTCTGAATGACTTTGGCAAGAAATTGCAGCATGTTTAAACATCTGATACCTCTGTCCTTGTTGAAGTCCAGGTTTCCACCTTCCGAACCTCCTCTGATGACCACCTGTTGCCCAGCGCGGTCTCTTGAAGACAGATCCCCGCTGGTGCATTCTCACTGCAGCCTGAATAAAGATAGCAGCTTTGTGCATAGCATCAACATTTTTTCGAACCAAATAACCTCTAAAAGCTGCCTGGATGCGTATCGCAGACCTTCTCAACACCTGGAATCTCTCATGTTTAAATTTACCCTTAATGTAGGACCTATAATATCTTTGAATGAAGATGGCTGACACCCTTATGGCCTGGTACTTTACTACCTCCCTGTGTCTTCTGAATGCAGCCTGAATCAGGGAAGCTGCCTGATGGTGCAGGATCACTTCGTTTCTGACCCTCTGACCTCTGAAGCAGGCTTGCAGGAACATTGCAGCAGAGCGCAACTTCAAAAATTCCTCTCTCTGTTTTCTGGCATAAAGTGTGGAACGATACCTCAGCTGGATGCAACAACAGTATGTTTGATGCATGAATATCGTGTCCAAGCACAGTGAGTCCTGTAAGCACATTGTATCACAGTGGCAGCCTGGTGCTTCTGTCTCAGAGTCTGTCTGGCCTTCTTCCCTCGGAATGCAGCTTGCAGAACAACCGCAGCCATTTTTTTCTCTTTCAAAGACTTCATTTCTTGCTTCATCATCTTGTTAGCTCTGTAATATCGCTGAACAGTCTTGGCTGCCCACAGTAGTTTCAGGTAGTACTTTCTGTTCATGTGTTTCCTCACCTGCGCTTGAATGGTTACTGCAGCCTCATGTTCGATTTTCTTCTGTACCCGAACTTTCTTTCTAAACTTCCCACTCACCTGGAGCTGTTTCTTCTTCTGTTCAGCAGACTGGTCAGTGGTGCTGGGTTTGGGGGTCGACTTCTTGATGCCACTTTCCTCGCTGCAAAGGGCCTTCTTGGTTGACCTCCCCGGTTGCAGGATGCAGGAAGCGTCTATTTCCGCTGTGTTATTGTTATTCACGCTGGCTGTGTTCCCACGTTCTAGGTACCTAGCCTGCTTTTCCTGAAGTTCCCCATTTACTGTAGCTATTTTCTCCTGAAGGGAACGGACTTGAAACTGGTGTCTCACAGCCTGAAGAGAGGCGTTGTCATCCTCCAATTTTTTACACTTTGTTTTCAAGGCGGCCAGATCCAGATTTCGTGTATCGATTTCCTGATCTTTGGCGAGGAGCTCAGCCTCCATTTCCTGGAGCTGCTCAACTAAAATGTTTTTGTTCTGTCTTTCTGCGCCCAGAACAGACAGCCAGACCTTCTGAGACTCCTGTAGTTCCTGTTCTAATTCCTGGATTCTCAAAGTTAATTCTCTTACCTGAAATGGTTCCTCCGAGCAGGGAGAATCCCTTACTAAAATACCTCCATTAGCTGTGTCGGGAGATTTCTCTACCGTAGTTCCTCTGTGTGGCGCCTCCCTCGCAGAAGGGGCGCTGTGATTGGAGCACGGTGCTGTCTTCGCGAATGGGGCGCTGTGATTGGTGAATGCAGCGGGTTCCACCGATATCCAATGTTGTGGTTGGTGGAGATCAGGAGCCGGAAAAGAAAGGGGCGTGAACGAAGCCTCTTCCTCGAGGACTCGCCCATTTTTTCTCTGTTTTCGCTGGGTTTTCCCCATCTTCTGACCGTGTTTCACATAGGGCGGGGTCTCCACGGACGGACCGCTGTGATTGGTGCACAGCGCTGTCTCCGCGGACGGACCGCTGTGATCAGTGAAGGAGGCGGGTTCCGCCAACACCCAGCGTTGTGGTTGGTGGAGAGCAGGAGCTGGTAAAGAAAGGGGTGTAGACGAAGCCTCCCCCTCGAGGGATCGCCCCAATGACATTACCTCTATCACGGTTTGTACAGCCCTCTCTGTTCGGCCGTACTCCTCCAGCCGTTCTAGGAACTCCAGCGAGGGAGCGAGCTGGATTGCGTGACTCAGCAGGTCCAGGCGCCGTGAGAGCTCAGGACTGCAGTTCGAATCAAAACATAAGAACAGAGGAACTGCAGCCTAAACCAAGTTATCCAAAACCACCCTTACACGTAGGCGTAGCCTACCTAATGAGCCGCGCTCTGTTCTGACTCATTGGGGCTTAAATAGTCAGCCCCAATGATGCACACCTGTGCCTGCATGGGCTCAGGGTGTGCTCAGTCAGAACAGAGCGCCCTCTAGCGTACCCAAAACACCTCATGTGACAAACACCTCATATGTGATAGAGAGCGCCCTCTAGCATGCCCAAAACACCTCATACGTGACAGAGAGCGCCCTCTAGCGTGCCCAAAACAACCCACATGTGACACCCTGCATGTCCAACAGTTCCTTTTTCAGTTGTTTTAAGGATTTTCAGATGCTTTCATGATTTTCAGGCAATTATAAAAACACAAAAGTGATCGCACTTTAAAAAGCAAGAGTACAGCTCTGCTTATTTTCTGCCTGTTGCATCTCTACTAAACTAAATTTCCCTGAAACCTATAAGAGCCTACATTTTTTGCGTTGAAGTGTATATTCGTAAGGCAGTTTTTGTGCTCTTCCTTGCACAGGAATATGTATTGTTCTGTTTCCATTGTCAGTTTTCACATTTATAGCCTTGGTCATCATTTACATTCCCATCATCCCATCCCATTCACCCTCTCACCCACTTGCTGAATCATCCACCATGATCTCTCACTGAGTGTCTGCTCAAATGTACAATAATTACAGCTACATTGAATTATGCCTGCATTTCCGCTTAATAGCAATTGCAATTTCAACTAAACTGAACACGCATAATATTGAAAATCCTTCTTGTGAATTATGTTGTGGTGTTCATTGCCTCTCCTTTTTGGTGCAGGTATATGCTGGGCCTGTCTGCGGTACCTGCCCTGGTACAGTTCTTTGGCTTCCTCTTCCTGCCTGAAAGTCCTCGCTGGCTCATCCAGAAGGGTCTTACCCAGAAAGCACGGCGTGTGCTCAGCCAGATTCGTGGCAACCAGAACATAGACGAGGAGTATGATAGCATCAAGAGCAGCATTGAGGAAGAGGAGAAAGATTGTGGAGGAGGTGAGTAATGAGTCTGTCACACATTCGCAAAACACATACACACATGTAGAATTGTATATAGTCTATCCCTGCAATTATCCTATGACTAAGTGCCAACCTATTTACCAACACCATATGTTTTTCTCCATGAGCTTTCCATGAACTCAGCAAATCAATGGTAACATCTGCTGAGAAATGATGCAAAAAATGTATTTTTAAATCATACTGCAGGAGATTTTAAATGAAAGGTGGGTAATGTCTGTGTAATGGCTGGGTAATATGGCAAAAATAGACCACAACAATATTAAAAGACACACCGAAATTCAGAGTTTCAGGGTATATTTGAGCTGGCAAATGTAATAATGTGCTGGCAAAATGTAAAATAATGATATTATAATGACATGGGGTGACATGCAGTTAACGCTATGCCTCTATAGCATAGCTATGGATATAGTTGCTGCAACCACAATTAATATGTATGATAACTCAGAACTTATAATAACTCACTATTCTCGCAACATGTCACAGTAATAGGAAAGGATGGTCATGTTTTCCACTCCATTTGGTCTTGCTTCCCGCTACACTTCTAAAAATTAGATAGAAATGTTTCTTTTGATACCATTCCTGTAAATTTTAAGGGTGGATGTGAAATTTTAAAGCTAAGAGAACCCTCCAACATTGCAATGGTTCGAGGAAGAACTTTTATTTGAAATGAATTGATAAAGATCAAAAATCTTTCTGAGGTTTTGTTACCCACAAATATCACTTTTGCAGATATTGGCCTTAATGGAAACAAAAGATGTTCTTCTATGGTTCTACTATATGTTCCTAATGGGAACCAGTATTTTATGGCATTTTTGCAGGCAACTTTTAGATTGTTTAATATAAACATACAGTATCTCACAAAAGTGTGTGCTCCCCTTACATTTTTGTAAATATTTTATTATATCTTTTCATGGGACAACACTGAAGATATGACACTTTCATACAATGTAAAGTAGTCCGTGTACAGCTTGTATAACAGTGTCAATTTGCTGTCCTCTCAAAATAACTCAACACACAGCCATTAATGTCTAAACCACTGGCAACAAAAGTAAGTGTGAAAAATAAGTGAAAAATGTCCACATTGTGCCCAATTAACCATTTTCCCTCCTTGCTGTCATGTGACTTGTTAATGTTACAAGGTCTCAGGTGTGAATGGGGAGCAGATGTGTTAAATTTGGTGTTATCGCTCTCACACTCTCTCATACTGGTCACTGGAAGTTCAACATGGCACCTCATGGTAAAGAACTCTCTGAGGATCTGAAAAAAAGATTTGTTGCTCTACATAAAGATGGCCTAGGCTATATGAAGATTGCCAACACCCTGAAACTGAGCTGCAGCACAGACCATACAGTGGTTTAACAGGACAGGTTCCACTCAGAACATGGCTGACCAAAGAAGTTGAGTGCACTGGCTCAGCATTATATCCAGAGGTTGTCTTTTGAAAGACGTATGAGTTCTGCCAGCATTGCTGCAGAGGTTGAAGCAGTGGGGGGGTCAGCCTGTCTGTGCTCAGACCATACGCACACTGCATCAAATTGGTCTGCATGGCTGTCATCCCAGAAGGAAGCCTCTTCTAAAGATGATGCACAAGATAGCCCACAGTCTTTCTGAAGACAAGCAGACTAAGGACATTAGGACTACTGGAACCATGTCCTGTGGTCTGATGAGACCAAGATGAACTTATTTGGTTCAGATAGTGTCAAGCGTATGTGGTGGCAACCAGTTGAGGAGTACAAAGACAAGTGTGTTTGCCTACAGTCATGCATGGTGGTGGGAGTGTCATTGTTTGGAACTGCATGAGTGCTGCCAGCACTGGGGAGCTACAGTTCATTGAGGGAACCATGATTGCCAACATGTACTGTAACATACTGCAGCAGGGCATGATCCCCTCCCTTCAGAAACTGGACCACAGGGCAGTATTCCAACATGATAACGACCCCAAACACATCTCCAAGATGACCACTGCCTTGCTAAAGAAGGTTTAGAAGTCTCCAGAACTATACTCCATTGAGCATCTGTGGGGCATCCTCAAACGGAAGGTGGAGGAGTGCAAGGTCTCCAACATCCACCAGCTCTGTGATGTTGTCATGGAGAAGTGGAAGAGGATTCCAGTTGCAACCTGTGAAGTTCTAGTGAACTCCATGCCCAAAAGAGTTAAGGCAATGCTGGAAAATAATGGTGGCCACACAAATTATTGACATTTTGGGCAAAATGTGGACATTTTTGTACTCAATTTTGTTGCCAGTGGTTTAGACTTTAATGGTTTATTTTGAGTTATTTTGAGGAGACAGGAAATTTACACTGCTATACAAGCTGCACACTGACGTCTTTACATTGTATCAAAGTGTCATATCTTCAGTGTTGTCCCATGAAAAGATGTAATAAAATATTTACAAAAATTTGAGGGGTGTACTCACTTGTGTGAGATACTGTGTATAAACCTTTTTTTTACAGAAAAGCTTCAACTGACTTATTTAATGATGGAATAAAAGTTCTAAAAGTTATTCACAAGCAGAATTCTGAAGAAGCATTCTGGGCAATGTCAAACAGGAGGTCAAGAGGATCAAGGAAATTGGATGGGCTGTGGAGGTAATTGGGACTGACGCAGAGACCCTCTGGAGAGAAATGTTTGCCCTGGTCTCTGGAGTGATGGAACAGCCACCTCCACATTGACCTCCACCCACTGCCTCAGATTTATCATGTGGACATCATGCAGTGTTACTATGTATTATTTCTGTGGTATCAGCTATAAACCAGAGCATCTGTGGCCATGTCTGGGGAGGTTGATTAGGCATGAAAGATGAAGAGACATTGAAGAAACAGTTTTGCACAAAAACAAATTGATACCCACAAATGAAATAAATAACCAGCCAGGATGCGTCTGGTATCTATATTTTTAACTATGTTCAATTGTGACAAACCTTTTGTTTTTTTTTTGCTCAAACAGTTCCTATATTTGATTCAGAAGAAAGACGTGTAAGCACTATGTGGATGTATCTGTCCTGTTTGAGTGAAACAGAATCTGGAAATAACATGGCAAGTTATTAAGCCTCTGCTTTTATTAAATGATGAGCAAGAAATTTATAAGAAGCACAACAATTGCCTGTAATCCTTTTTTTTCTTTTAATTCTTCCCAAAGCCATCATCCAAAGCTCACCAGCATCCTGACATGTGACATTGCCTGTGTATAGACTGGTGCACACTAAAGGTTTCTCATCCCAACCATGTAGTTGAAAAGCTATTAGTCAGAGGAACCAGGGGCACCTAACACACCTTGCAAATACACACAAACATATACACACATACACAAAGATGCAAAAATACACTTTGTTTTTTATAATTTATCAGGACTTAAGGGTGGACACTGTGGCCCATATGTCAAAATATCTCAGTGGGACCACGTTCTAGGCAGCGGTGGTCTAGGTCATGGGTTCGAATCCCAGACCAGTAGGTTGCCCTGAGGCACCCTTGAACAAGGTACCGTCCTTGTCACTGCTTCCTGAGCTCGCTCTGTGCTGGGCTGTGTTTCACAATGACAAAAATTCACTTTTACAAAAAGTGAAAAGCGAAAGTGACAACCCTTGTCATTGCGAGGACACAGCACAGCACACAGTGAACCACAATGAAATTGGACCTCTGCATTTAACCCATGCAAACACTGTGCAGCAGTGGGCAGCTATTGAAAGCGCCCGGGGAGCAGTGACAGGGATGGTACCTTGCTCAAGGGTACCTCAGGGCAACCTACCAGTGAGGGAATCAAACCCACAATCTTCCGATGCAGGGGCAACTTCCTAACCACTAGGCCACCGCAGCCTAAAAGAGTTCTAAACAGCTACAAATTGTTTAATTATTTAAAAATTTACAGAATATAGATCATGAACCTAAGGCTAATTTTGAATCTAACCCTAAATTTAACCCCAGTGGTCTAAAAGAAATTTCTTGCCCTTGCTCTCCCATGTCGTAAGGACAATTAGCAAAACATACAGCACCAAAAAAATGACACACACACACACACACACACACACACACACAGGACACACCATAGAGACTGCAGGGATTTCACTGCCTCACCTTTCAGACATGTAATGTCAGCAGTCATTGGTTTTAAACGAGGCTGCAGTAAAACAGTGGAGAGGAAAACAGCACATTCTGTGCATCTCAAACCTGCCCTGTGCATCTCCAGCTGCATGCCAAATCTCCTGCCTTCAGTCTCATTGACTAAACCACAGATTCATTTCTTTCATCTTAGGAAGAGCCAATATTCCAGATTTTCCTTTTATTGCAATGAATCCAAACAAACATGAAAGCAATGAAAAGGGATCATGATTTAAATTTAGCTAAAAGTAGTTGATAGTTATCGAGCTGTTTTAAACAACATTCATCAATGAGCAGCTCACCCGATCCAATCTCCTGAAGTATTGATTAGTATTGAACCAGGTGTTGGATGAAATCTACAAGTAATATGGGACTTCCCTGAGGAAAGGCCTGGAAAAAAGTTGACACACTGGTTAGTGATGATCCTTCACATCAATGCGCGGCTACAATTCCCAGTTGGGGTCCTTTCTGTGGGTTGCATGTTCCTCCAACAGTGCAATATTAGGTGGATTGTAGATGTAAAATTGCCCTTGGTGTTTGTGGGTCTGCTCTGCACTGACTGGCAACCTGTTCCAATTGTTTCTCCACCTTTTCTCTTTTAGAGCATACCTGCCCTTTAATATGATACTATGGGTGTCTCCATTGTGTATCCAGAAAAACCTTTTTCCGTTCATCATTCACCACATATCAAGTTAAAATAAAATGTCATGTGCAAGTTTGCTTTCATATGTTAGTAAAAGAGCTTTAAGTGGAAAAAGTGATGCGAAAACAGGCTATGATTGTAGGTTTGGAGGCACGGTGGCGAAAACAGTGACTATTAAAAAAAGAATGGAGAAAGAAAGTCTCAAGAGTGAGGGCAGTGTAAAGCATAAGAAAAAAAAATACTTTTTTTTTTGTTTTCCTATGGTTTGTTGATAAAAGTGGAATCATTACCGTTCCGGAATCAATGACATAAAGTAAATGACTACCCCCCCATTTGCAGAATGAAGTTATGGCATCTTTAAATTGGTTCTCTATGGATAGAGAGCAACTGCCTGTTCCACTAACAGGCTCTGTGCCTCATTTTGCCTGATATAATTTAGAAAAGATTTCCTTTACACAGAGTCATAAACCATTCTTATCTAAGCAGTGATTCATTTCATGGCCGTTGTGGTTTAATATTGTGATCTATTTATATTTTAAGATAAACACAACTAAACACAATCTAATTCTGGGCCTCGTATTATGTGGCAGGCAGCACTTCTGAAGCCTGCAGAGAAGAACACGAACGGTACAGAGATGGAGGCAGTATTAATGATTTTTTTCAGTGAATTAATAATTCACACATTCACACAGTTTTTTTGAAACTGTGGAAGTATGAAGTCTGCTGAAATCAGCTGAGTGCCTAGTTACAGTAGGTATATAGCATACTGTTCTTCCCGGTGTGTGTGTGTGTGCGTGCGTGTGCGTGCGTGTGCGTGCGTGCGTGCGTGCGTGTGTGTCTGTTTAATAGCCTATTTTACTAAACTAAAGCATTTCCTCAAGAACCTGCTCTTTTTGGTCCTGGAGGTATGATTTTTTAGATGTTTTTTTTTTTTTTAGATTTTAGATTTTAGTTTAGATTTTGTTTGTTTAAAACTCCAGATATGGTCATAAGAAATGTGTAATGGTTTTGATAGAATTACAGAGGTTTTTTTTATTTTCCAAAGGCAAAAAACACATTGAAAAAAGTTGGCTTGGTAATTGTCATGCATACCTGCATACCATAATAATCAATAGCTGTGTTTGTTCAAAGATGATTCTCAGTACTGATTTTTTAATCCTCTCATTTTTACACTGAATGGGAGATTTGTTTGTCTTTGTATTGTTCATTTAAAGATCTTAGTTTCTGAAAGGTTTGGAGGACAGGAGCTTTGGTCAAAAATTATTACTCACTGTCTGTTTCTACAGGAATGCATTTAGATCTGTGAGAAACACGACTGGAAACAGGGAAATTGCGTTGAGCACACATTCATTTAGTAAGATGCTCATGAGTGTGATACAGAAGAAAAAACAGGAAAGCTATCAATGTCAATACAGAACCTGATCTGACATGATGTCTTGATCAGTCTGATTACATTCAGAGTACTGTTCTGGCAACATTTACATTTACAGCATTTAGCAGACGCTCTTATCCAGAGCGACTTACATGTCCTAATTATAGGGACAGTCCCCCTGGAGCAACTCAGGGTTAAGGGTCTTGCTCAGGGATCCAGTGGTGGTAGTGCTAGAGGTGGGAGTTGAACCGGGGACCTCTTGATCTAGAGGCAAGTACCCTACCACTAGACCACCGCCACCCGCAACATTATAGCTATAACCAACTCATTTAAAGACAAACTCACATTTGAGGGTTCAGGGGTGTGAAATCTAGTATAATCAGTTTTTGCAAAGGTGTAGCGCAAAGTAACGGGATCAGATGAGTAATGGGACAAGTTGCATACACCAGTGACCAAATCTTACACTGTGTAGGCGTGAACTTACACTTTATTGCTGATCTCTGCTGTTGTACCCCTCAGATGCCAAAATTTCTATTTCTACATTTTAAAAATCATTTTTAACCCTTATTGTCTTAGTACTTGTTAATGTCTACACCAGGAAGAAAAACAGCATATTGATCTGCTGTATGTTCTGTTCATATGACATAATTAACAATAAATTGGACTTTGACTGAATACTTGGCACTAACTGAGTTCACAGTTGCTCTGTTGTGGGTCAGTTTCCTCACATGGTTCAGGTTCAGTTTTCTCCTCTAGAGGGAAAGGTCATAGCAAGACTCATCATCTTCATCCTATTATGATCTATTTCTTTCTTGATTTCTCGGTCTCCTCTAGGATGACATTGCCTTAAAAGGTCGCTGAAATGACTGATTAGTGTGAAAATTATGTAATTCACATGCTATGGCCTTCACAATCACCATATCTCAACCCATTCCACCTTCCTCAACAAGAGTATTTCCGGGGGCACTGGTGGCCTAGTAGTTAGGGAGCTGGTCCCAGGATTGGAAGGTCATGGGTTCTAATCCCAGACCAGTAGGTTGCCTTGGGGTACCCTTGAGCAAGGTACCTTCCCTGTCACAGTTGTCCCCTGCTGCGTGTGTGTGTATGGGTAAAATGCAGACGTGTAATTTTATTGTTGCTCACTGTGTGCTGTGCTTCACTTCATTGGAGTGCTTATGGGAGAGGACATCTTAAAGCTCCCAACAAAATCATCAAAACACCAGTTAAACCGATGTCTTTAGGAAGCCACCAGAATCTACACTGGTGGCTCAAGGTGGCCGAGACAATTTGCTAAGACAATCAAAGTTGGTCTGTCCTTTGATTTGTCACCCACTGGCATTTGTTCATACATCTACCGTGTGATTCATGATGAGTCTATACAAACACACTCTGTGTGGGTGTGTGTCTCTTTCACATTTATCAGGGTAATTAAATGAGTCATTTGCAGGTTTGTTTGATAAGTATTGAGCTATTTCTCCTGCAGAGTGATAACCATTCTTGTAAATGCTGAAAATATCTGTCTTCCTTCCTCCAACATTGTTATTTTCTCTGAAGGAAGCTTTGTGAGGGTTAGAACATGTTGTAATTGAATACTGATGATGCAGGAAACACTAAGTCATTGCAGCTAATCCAGTTTCAAGTGATTATTTCCTCTGACACGTTGTCCCTCTCAGCTTGGTTTGTAAGTGGCAGAAAAGCAGGAATATACAGGTCTTGTTAAAATATCTTTTATTGAATTTGTTTTTTTCTGTATGTGTATATTCTTCATAAGCCATAAGCTTTTTGTCCCTTGATGGCTGAATTGTATTGTTAAGGTGATAGTAGGAAGGGGCATTAGTGAAACATAATTAAGCCTATTCATCCTTTTTCCCATAAGAACTGTCATTAGTTTAGAATTAAAGCTAGATGTGGTTGTTGGGAAGCTTCCCTTGCAGATGAAAGGCTAATGCATGAAGATTGGAGCCGGACATTTTGGGTAGACCTGTGAGATCAGGGTGATATTATTCATCCTGCAGTGCTGTGAAGTTGGCCATGTGATGTCTACCCTGTACACACTACACTTAAGCTTTGATCTAGAAGGTCATCTCGTGTTTTAAACATTTTTCCCATGCACCAAGTTTCTCTAAATTTCTAAATTAAAAAACAAACTTTATATTTCATACACTAATGGATTGTAATGGATAGCTCAGTGTAAATAAACCACTACAAAAGCTTATTTAAATCATTTTTTTAAAATATCTAAAACTTAAGATTATTATTATTTTTTTCATACTATGTTGCTATTCTGGATATAACTGGAGATGACTGTTGGTTGCCAGCATGACCTCGCCCCAGTGCTCAAAGAAAGGTCCATAAAGACATGGTTGTGTGAGTTTGCTTTGGTGAAACCTATAAAAGCCCTGACCTCAACCTATCAGTCACCTTTGGGATGAACTAGAAAGGAGATTACAGGGCGGGGCTTCTCATTCAGCATCAACAATTTGATTTCCCAATTGCTCTTCTGGATGAATGAGCTAAATTCCCACATACACCAGAATTCCCAGAGCTGCAAAATGGGGGACCAAATCCATGTTGATACTTATGATTTTAGAATAGGAAGTCACACTTCCTGTAGGTGTGATGGTCACAATATGCCACATATGTAGTTCTGCAAAATTACAATTACTACAAAAGTACAATACTTGAACTGATGAACAAAAAGTTGTACATTTTACAGTTGCAGTCTGATGTACATTACCATACATTGTGTTTTAGAAACCCAGTTACACATGTACACACACAACACCAGTATCAGGAGAATAATACTAAAATACTAATCATATTTACAGACATGTCATCATATGTGCTGTAAAGCTCTCATCTTAATCCGGGCACTTTGGTGACTTCTACATGAGGATTATGCCGTTTGCTGGAAAACAATCCAGTGTATGTAAAGATTTATTTCCAAGTGATGACGGTAAAATTATTAATCGACAAAAGCAGTGATAGCTCCTCTTTAGAGAGTTGATGTTTGATTGCATTCAAGGAGCTCATCTAAAGTCAGCCTGAAGACATGGAATGAACAAAATCTTTTGATTGCCTGATGTTTTTGAAATACCATTTTGTCATTAATAAAAAAAGTATTTTGTATGCAACAGCAGTACGTTTTGCACTTACAGTAATAGTTATGTTTCCTTAATATATAGTTCCAGCTCTGATATTTGAGTGAACATGGTGTTATGTTGCTTGGTAACCATTGCAATTAAACCACTGCCATTTAAAAAAATGCATAATTAAACAGTGAATGTAAGCAATGTCATTCATAGTGGTTTAATTAACTGTGCTATTTTAGGCTTACCAGTATCATAATTGTTCACTTGATGTACAAAGGGTTTAATGCCTTAATGCCTGGTTAATACATGAAATGGTCAGAAATCCATGTGTGAAGCCTGAGACATTGTTTAGTGAGTTTTACAAGATCATTAAAAGTGAAAGTGAAAGTGACTATTTGTCATTATCGGAACACAGCAGAGCACTCAGTGAACCACAATGAAATGCATCCCCTGCATTTATCCCATACACAGCATGCAGCAGGGGGCAGCCATATCCAGCACCTGGGAAGCAGTGATGGGGATGGTACCTTGCTTCAGGGTAGCTCAGGGCAACCGACTAGTCTGGGATTTGAATCCACAACCTTCCAATCCCGGAGCCTAGTTCATAACCACTAGGCCACCACTAAGTATTTTCCCTAAAACTCATTCATGACAATGAAACAGTGCCCTAAGGAACCTTTTTCCAGTCCTACCACTATTTTACCATGATCAGGATTTCTCATAACACACAGGTATGCCCAGTCATTTTGAACAGAAAATGAAATGTTTATATCTGAGCTTTATGTGCTATGATCCTATCATCATGATGTTGACAGAGTTCCTGGCTAAGCTAATTAAACATTTCATTCTGAGTGATTATGCCGTTATCGGAATAATAATAGAAATATGCAGATTGTTTGGAAAATGATTATGTGCTCTGATACTGACAACTGTAGATGCATTAGAACAGATGCATCTAATGTTAGTGAGCAGTCTGCTTTCTATATCATGCAACAAGCAGATCTTAAGATGGTATAGTATTGGTCAGTGCTGTTGCCTCACAGCAAGAAAGTTCTAGGTTTGCTGTGGTAGATTGAGCTGTTTGGCTCTTTTTGTGTGGGGTTTGCATGTCCCCGCTCATCTGTATGGGTTTTCTTCAGGAGCTCCAGTTTTCTCTCACAGTCTAAAATGTATGTCAGGTGATTTGGAAATGCTGAATTGTCCTTTCATATGAGTGCCTGTCTGTGTGTTGCCTGTCCAAGATGTCTTATTCTTTTACCCTATGAATCCTAGGAATGGCTCCAAAACCCTCTGAACCCTGGTTAGGATAAGCAGCTCACATAATGAATCATAGGATGGAATCAGGTCATAGTAGCTACAATCACATTACAAGCCTTATTTCTTGGTTCTCTCTTGGATCTTGGATCTTGGATCTCTTAGACTTGAAGTTCCAAGTGACCAAACCCTTCTTATAACCTTTCAGAGATATTTTCTTACACTTCTTACAAAACAATCCGTTGTCACAGTAACGACATACACATGGGTGCACTGACTGGGGCGAGTCTAAAATGGTTGTATTTCTGAGGTTTAAATATAGCTGTGTAGCATTTCGTGAGGTGAAAGGTCTTCCTGAGTGACTTTTTTCCTCTACTGAGATGAGTTCCATGTCCCTGTCTGTTTCTACATTTAAGGTTCAGAAACCTAATTTTCATTGTATATTTGCGAAAAGTATACTCAAAAAAGTATGCTTATTGGATTGTTTACTTAGATGGCTAATGCCAGTTGAGCTGTTTTAAAATTCCTTCCTAAAGAAGGTGTAATGTAGATATTTAAGCACCTTTTTAAGTAAACATCTTCTAAATAAGCTCATTAGTAGGATATTATGCTCCTTGATGACCACAACCTGTTATTAGTATTGCTAATCACAGTCTCAGTCATTACACTGATCGTGCATTCTGCTTAACAATTCTGTAAAATCTATCTAGAATGCACAACAAAATGCAAAATATTTTTCTCCAAAAGTCCTTTTCTTTATAAAACCTTGCAAACGCTATAGTTTTTTCCAGTTTTACCTGTTTGAGGCTTTAAATCAGCAGTGACCACTAAAGATGGGAAAGTCCTTTTTTTTTCTCAGCCTGACAACAAGTTGGCTTCTTTGCAATTTTTGCTCCATGTCTGATCTGCTGTGCAAATCTCTCGCTCATTCTGCATGCTCCACAGCACTGCTCTACTCGTGTGATCCACCAGATCGATTAAGACATTGATTTTCTGTACTGCAATGTTTTTGAAAGAGAAAGAGATTGCACTTTGTTCTATTTTAACCATTATGTTTCTTTTTATGCATAGGTTGAAAATGAATATTATAGAATATTCTAGTCAGCTTTCCAGACCATTATGCCTTAAGCCTTGATTAAGTAGGATTTTGAATAGTGAAACACTATTGCCATGGCAATGAATTCAAGAACAGGCTTGATCCATGTCTGGAGAACATATTTAGAGTTAGATTTCAGAAGTAAATGTAATGTTTAAAGTTTTATTTTGATTTTGAATAATCTTTTGTAGCTTTGCTTTTAGCTCTCTTGTTTTTTTCCTTTCTGTTTCCAATGACAACGATCTTGAGTTCAATGTGTGGCATCCTTGCTATCAGTTTCTGAAAAGGAGAGTTTACCTTGTAGTGTCAGCAGCAGAGCAGACTGTTATTTCATCTGACTTGAAGGACATTAGTACACCAAGAAATGTTCTTGAGCTCATTTTTCAAGTTTCATCCAACCTGTAAAGGCGCTTGATGTTTATAGCTTTGTTCTTAGACCTTAATGCCTCTCTCTGTTTTCAGCCTTTAAATGTTAAGCCAAGTGTTTAGGTCATATTGTGTTACTCTGGCATCTAATGTATGGAGTTTAATTACATTCTGAGTTTATGTCTACTGCACTTTAAATGATGCCTCTCAAAGAATATGTTGAAAATCAAGGATTGAATTTAATTTGGCTTATGGCTGTTTCATCATGCAGGGTAGATGGAGTGACACACCATGACTCTCTGCAAGAGCAACTTGTCACAAAGCAAGTCTGAGACAGAAATGTGCGAGTACATCTTCAGCCTTGATGATCAGATAATGAGAAGAGACTGTGTATGTATGTGTGAAAGAGTGTGCATATGTGTGTGTGAGACACATCCCCAAACTTAAACTGAGTTTATGCTAAGGGAGCAGACAGAGAAAGAGAGCGAGAGATAGTTCTGCTTCTGCCCTGCAGCTGCTGCTTATTAATATGGAATGAAAGTCATAGTGGAGCAGCAGCTCGATCATGATCAGGGCACCAGCCGATGCCTCCTCAGACTTAGGCAAATAAAGGAGCACTCCTGCAGCATGATTAAAAAGCCTGGTTTTCCTCCAGGGCTGCATGTGTTCTGCCAGAAACCTGAGGCACTTCTGGGTGGAAACTGTTGTTGAATATGTAACACATTGCTCTGAGCATATTTGAATTGGACCGCATTCTATTCCGGGACAGCTTGACAGAGCAGATGAGAACTGCAGATAATGGATTTGATGGTTGAGACTTGATTAAAGGAACGGTTTATCACAAAATTCTCATTTGCTTAATTTTCCCCTGGTCCCAAACATAGGCTGAGCCCAGATTACAAGCTTTATTGGCCAATTCTGATTTTATAAATCCAATCTTCCTGCCATTAGTTTACATTTGTGTTTGTAAATGATACATGAAGGAATGAACCTGTGCCCTAAAATGAGCCATATGCACACAGTAACATCACATAAATAATCTGCCACCATGAACTTCTTCTTTTTCTCTTGGCTGTTCCGGTTTAGGGAACAGGGGACAGCGGGACAGCGGATGAACTGTCTCCATTTCTTCCGGTCCTCTGCATCTTCCTGCTTCAAACCAACAACCTGCATGTCCTCTCTCACCAAATCCATAAACCTCCTCTTTTGCCTTCCTCTTCTCCTCTTTCCGGGTAGCTCCATGCTCAATATCCTCCTTCCAATATAATCCTTATCTCTCCTCTGGACAGTTCCAAACCAATGCAACCTTGCTTCTCTAACCTTGTCTCCAAGACGTCTAACCTGAAATGTCCCTCTAATATACTCATTTCTAATCCTGTCCATCCTCGTCACAATCTCAGCATCTTTAACTCTGACCCCTCCAGTTCCGCCTCCTGCCTATTCATCAGTGCCACCATCTCCAACCCATACAACATAGCCTTCCCTTTTACTCTAGCTGGTATGCGTCTGTCACAAATCACTCCAGCCACTCTTCTCCACCCATTCCAACCTGCCTGCACTCTCTTCTTCACCTCTCTTCCACACTCACCATTACTCTGAACTATTGACCCCAAGTATTTAAACTCCTCCACCTTTGTCACTCCACTTTCCTCGCTTTCATTCACACTCATGTATTCTGTCTTTGCCCTGCTCAATTTCATTCCTCTACTCTCTAGAGCATGTCTCCATCTCTCCAAGTTCTCCTCAAGCTGCTCCCTCCTCTCACTGCAGATCACAAACATCATCGTCCACGGAGACTCCTGTCTAACTTCGTCCATCAACCTGTCCATTACCGTTGCAAACAAGAATGGGCTCAGTGCTGATCCTTGATATAATCCAACCTCTACCTTAAATGCATCCATCACTCCCACGGCAGATCTCACCACTGTTACATTGCCATTATACATATCCTGAACTACTCTCACATACTTGTAACACCAGACTTCCTCATACAAAACCAGAACTCCTCTCTAGGCACCCTGTCATATGCTTTCCATAAAGGCACAATGCAGCTCCTTCTGACCTTCTCTGCCACCAAGAACAACAATTAATATTCAATCTCACACCACAAAGGTCATCAGCTCTAATCAGCTCTCAGCTGTTCATAAATAGGAGAGAGGATTTAAGGCTTTAACTGCTCGAAACGTCAAAGTGCCACCAAAAACAGGATGATGGCATACTGAATGCATCCTCTGATCATTCCCAATAGATGTGCATGTCCACAAATCTGATTTGGGTTCAGAAATGATAATGGGTTTGAACTGATTTGAATAAACCTGAGTTTGTGTGTGCACACAGCTCTGAAGCAGCAAGATTTCTGCCATCTTAATCTTGTGATGTCAGCATAGTCAAGGTCCAGGGGCCAGTGCAAATTTGAGTTACAAGGTTTTGTTATTTACGCATCAACACACAAGAGGATACAGCACTCTCTCTTGGGTTTGATTGCAATTATGCAAATCTTTATTGTGTTTAATTTTGGATTTTGAAACACTAACGTCATAAGAGCAAACTTTTTTACCCCCAGTGCTGTTTCTAAGGTCATTTGTCAAGTCAAGTTATCAGTGAATATATTGAGAGAATTAGCTACACAATGTATATATATGTAACACAAATAACTGCAATATCATGTCCTCTTAATATGTCCTCTTCATTAGTCTAGGTGTAGGTCAGTTGTTTCTAGCATGCATGTGAGTCACTGTCTTTGTTCACCTTGTAGACCTAAAATTATACGTTGTGCTTGGATTAGACAAGCATTATGCAAAAAGAAATGCATAAATTTGCACAACCAAATGACCAAATTATAAACTTTTTCCAAAGCAGAAACAAGAGGAAGGGGTTCAGATCTGGATAAAACACTGTGACAGGCTGTATTATTATTAAATCCTTCAACAAAGTATGTGGCAACATTTCTGTTTAAGTCTGGCAAACAAACAAATTGGTTACACATTAGAGCTCAGAGTAACCCTAAGGTGGAACATCAATGTAATGCAACAGCACAGAAATAGAAACAAAGGAAAAACGAGGAATAAAAATCAGGACGCTCAACATATCTTGGTTAATTTAGCTCTATATTTTACGTAAAAATTTCTTGATGAATGGACAATGGGATTGCATGTCCTTTTGGACATAGGTTAAAAAGTGTCCTAGAATGTAAATTCAGTGCAAAGTATTCGCTCCGCATGGACAAAGCAACATACAGCTAAGCCTTCATATCTGACCTTTGCTCCTAATGCTCTTGGTATTCATGGCACACTACTGGTTTCTCCACTTCTACTTTTTATATCTTCCCTCTGACCTTCTCGACCTTCTGCACTCTTCTTCTTCTCCAGTGGTCTAAAGTGGACTTTCGATTTTAATGTCATTTTATTTATTTTTTTTTTTTTTTCCTTTGCAGTGTTTTTCTCGCAGGATACAAAACCATATTTTTTCTTCTGAATTTCCTGCTATTTAAACACTGCTCTAAAATATTCTTCTCAGTTGAAAAAAAAACAGAAAGATTCTAGATTTTTTTCACAATTCACACTGTTCTAAACTGCTTTCCCTAAGATAGATATCTTTTGACAAGTGGCTATGGATTATAATAAGAGAATTATCTGATAATATTATTTTTGCAGAGGTTTACATCAGCAAAAACTAGACTGCCAAACAAAAGATTTAAAACGTAGGGGAGGGGAGAAGAAGGGAGGAATACATCTCCCAAGTGCATCTGTCTTCAGGGGCCTTGCTTGCTCACATCCTAGCAACCAGCAGCCCTTAGCACCCTTGGATAACTATCCCGATGCTGAAGCACATCTGTAGTTAGCAGATTTGATTGAGCCCAGGTAAAGCTGAACCCAGAGAAGAGTGATTAATCCTGTTAACGATGAGGCAGGTAGAGGAGCAGTGGAACAAAAAAAGAAGATCTAATAATTGGAATTAAATTCTGTCATTATTTTTGCCATGTAAGGTTGAAGATCTACCTAATCAGTGTCCTTTCAGGCAATGCAACCAAATACTAATTTCCAATCATAGATTACTGGGACCCTGTGTTTGAATAGGGAGAGAAGCTTTAAGCCATTGTAATGTTCCAAATAGAGTTTGACAAATAAATAATATGTTAGCTAATATTCAAAATACTGAATTTATAAATAAAATATATGGATATGATGACATTAATGAATAAAACTATATACATACCTGTGTTCTTTGAAATGCTGACTGATGGGTTTCTGTGTTTCAGTACATTGAATATTGAACTGTTTTTCACTTTGTAGAATGATATTTATGCAAAAATGTTTCCTAGCCAGCTTCCCATTCTCCCTCATTATATCTTATTGCAGTAAATATTGAATCATGGCATAGTATTTGTGTCTGACACAACATGATGGATGTAATTGACTTGCCCTTGGTGCACCTTTATTGCCAGTGATGGAGCATCAGTCAGTCTCTTATATTTGTAAACGTGTAAAAGTATTGATTTCAGGGATTAAAAGGCCAATAAAGTCCCAGGTATAATGACAGTATGATCAATTGGGACTTGTGCTGAAAAGCTACACACATTCTGACAGGCTACTGGCCTGCTCTGACATGAGATTAGTAAAAATAGCCTCAATGTGACCGAAATGACCAAGCTGTGTTCAGAATAAGCATAAGAATACTAAAAAAAAAACGTAAAGCCTAGCATTAAAGGCAATGCACAGGTAACAGTTAAGGATGAGCTTTTTGATTAAATTTGATATTTGAATATTTGCTTAATTAAAATTTTAAAGGTAAAAACAAATTGCATGGTCTACCTTTAATATAACAAAAAGATTTTTACTAAATTTAACAAAACAAAAAAAAACAACTTCTCTTCAGATTAATTAATTATTAGTCCTGGCTGGTAGAACATTTTTTGCTGAGCTTAACATTTTCTATTTGAGATCAATTCCCATTTCAAACCTGAAAAACTTGCATATACAGCTGTTTGTAAGATATAGCGGCAAACTATGTTGATATGCTGTGTATTTCGGAGCCAGTCCAGACTGGGTTTTATTTGGCTAACTACTGTTATTGTCATTGTTAAATGTGTGCATATGACAGCCGATTCAATTTTGTTACTTTACTCCACTTGCTCCCTAGTTGGTTAAAGCTAAAGGCTCTGCATCTAGTAATAACAATCAAGCAGAGCAGAGTGGGTAGTGCTGTCATCTCAAAGCAAGAAGGACCTGAGTTCAATTCCCACGTGGAGCGACCTTGGTTGTGTCTGGAGTTTACATGTCATCTGGGAGCTCTGGTTTCCCCCTCATGGTCCAAAGGCAAGAAGGTTAGCTGAACTGGAGATGTTACATTGCCAGGTGTAAGTGTGATGGACTGGTGATCTATCTAGGGTGCTTCTTCTTTGGAACACTGGCTTTGCATTCTGTTGTCTTATAATTTGATTTTCAATTAAGTTTGATTTTAAGATGAATCTGTTATGACCTTTTTTCATTTTTTACCATTTTTGAGTAAATGGTTTTGTGCCATTTCTTGTAACCCTGATAGCAATTTGCTCTCTTATTGGCTTTATAGGGATATTTTGAAATGGGTTATTTTAGTCAATGCTGCTGTGAGAGTGAGTAACTGAAGTTGCCTGGCTGTCAGAGACACCCTTTATTAGTAATACTTTCTAGCACTCACATTAGTGCATATTAGTCTATTGCATCAACCAAAGCACAGGCTGCCTCTGATGAGCAGGCAAGATAAAAAAAAATCTCACACCTAATTAAATAGTTAAAAGGTGTTGCCATGGCAATTGACAAAAGCAGATCTTTTATAAACCTTGAATAAAATGAAAATTGTTAGTATCCATATACATGGAAGGTAAACAGGTACGTTGTTTAAGTGAAAGTGACAACCCCTGTCATTGCGAGGTCACAGCACAGCACACCACAACAAAATTTGACCGCTGCATTTAACCTGTGCAGCAGGGGGCAGCTATGAAAGTACCCGGAGAGCAGTGACGGGGAGAGTACCTCGCTCAAGGGTACCTGAGGGAAACCTACCGGTAAGGGGTTTGAACCCACAGTCTTCCAAACCTGTGGCCAAACTCCCCTAACCACTAGGCCACTGCTGCTTAGGGACCTTTCATAATGTTTTTCTCATCCAAGTACAAGAGGTTATTTTAAATATATGCTTTTTACCTACAAGAAATCTGTTAGAACAGAATTATGCTGATAGAAGTTGTGAAATATAAACATTGATTACTTTGGAAAATGAGAAATCATTTTCAGATTTTGACAGTTCTTTAAGAGATTACTTGTTTTATTGCTAATAAAGCTTGGTTCGTTTTAACTAATACAATTCAATCCAAAAGTAAAATTTCGATGTAGTGAAAATTTAATTAAATGTTAATCATAAATTTCAAGACCTGAAAATGTGTAGCTACTGTGAAAAGAGATTAAAAAATGCATTACCATCAAATTAATATTTAATCATTTAGTTTATTTTAGTTTAATTTGTGTAACTATGACTATGATATGTGCAGTAATTAAAAGTGATGTGATGAAAAGTATAATATGTTGATTTAAGATGTTTGAAATTAGGCATATCAAGCGTATTTGAAATGCTTTGTTGCTTTCAGCTGCCTTGGTGGCCCTTTTGCACTAATCTCAGATCATCCACTCCAACCAGCAACAAAGGCCATCTTCTCTCAACATGTTCAGTGGTGACACCTCATCTCCTTCTACTGAGCGTGCTCCTCAGGACCACTCTGATCAGATTAAGATAAGGGACATGCACATGTTCATGCAGCTGTTAGGAAGCAGAGATTGTGTGTCTGAGGGAATGAAGTTACCGCTTCATTATAAGAGCCATTTCACTGGCAGTGGAGTTCACAGCAGTTCATGAATCTGAGTTTAGGGGCAGTAATCGAATAAGTGTCTGCCACACCAGGGAATGGCCAATCATTGTTCACCATGAGCTACGATCAGGCACCTGTGACAACGTCACTCTGCTGAAACATAGCCTTTCACCTGTTACTTAAAGGGGTTTGGATGTGATTGCAGCACATGGAAGGATCAGTAGATGATTGTAACAATGGATGAATAGAAATCTGGAAGTTCTGACAGATTGAATTAGAGAAAGACAGATATTATGCTATGCTTTTGCACTGGATATTAAACATGATTGTTCCATAATACTCAGCCTCCAAATTATTACAGTAAAATTCATTGCCTTTAATCCTTAAGCCCAGAGCTCACCAATCCAACAGACACCAATATCCAATCCAACAGACAGCAAATATTTGGTTGGTGTGGCATATTTTCATTTGATTGTTGCCTTTCTGGAATGTTTTCTAACACTTCACAGTGTTCTAGAATGTTCTCTCATCAGAAACATTGTTCTAGTATATACTCCCATCATTCACATTGTTCAAGAACGTTCTACTCTTCTTTGTTCCATTCACTCAAGAACGTTCTCCACTTTTTTTGCATTTGTTTTTTAATGTTCTGTCCTGAAGAACAATGTTTTGAAATGTCTTGTCCTTTTTACAGTGTTCTACATTGTTCAGTTCTTTTGACTTTATTTTGGAATACACTGTTCTACAATGTTCCTCTCTGTTACACAAATTCTATAATTATATCATATTTTTACATTGTTCTTGAATGTTCTGCTCAGTTTAGAAGATTAGTACTTGCTAGTGTCTCTTGAGTCAGTGGTTAATTAGAATGATTGAAGTTTCACTCAGACTTACTCCTGGTTGCTAACAGCCTGTCATTAAATGCTGATCATTCTATTGACCATTAAAAAATAATATACTATTTAGGGGCATAACAGGAGCTCACAGGTGGCCTAGTGGTTAGGGAGTTGGCCCTGGTTTGGAAGCTTGTGGGTTCGATTTCCTCACCAGTAGGTTTCTCTGAGGTACCCTTGAGCAAGGTACTGTCCCTGTCACTGCTCCCCAGGTGCTTTCATAGCTGCATGGGTTAAATGCAGAGGTCCAATTTTGTTGTGGTTCACTGTGTGCTGTGCTGTGCTGTGCTGTGCTGTGACCTCGCAATGACAAGAATAGTTACTTTCACTTCACTTTCATAATATCCTGTGAATGGTACAGAAGTTTAAAAGAACTTATTTTATTCATAACTTGATCAGTTATTTTTTTCAAATTAATTGCTGATATTATATTCTGCTGACTCAGCAAACTTAACACAAGTCTGGTGCTGTAGCCTTGCCTTGTGGGCCCAGTTTGACAGGACTTGTCCGAAAGCTAAAGATGTTCCCAGACCTGGTTTCAGGACGCCCACTCAAAGCTGTCACAGTGTATGGCACTGTGAGACTCTGCTTTTCAGGCCATCCATACCAGCGGACAGATCTGACTTGTTTTCAGACATGTATCATCATCTAAAATGAGGTTCCTGTGATCTTGTATGAGACCTGATTTATTCTCAATATATACAGTATACAAGTCCCCTAATCTGAGTATGAAATCAACTTGCTAAGGCAGCCAAGTTATTTCTGAGACAGCCGCACTACTGGAGCTGGAATGTAATATTGGGATTGAAACGTTTTTGTTATATTTCTCTAAATTCACAAAATTAAAAGATCTGGATGTTCACATCAGCCTAACACCACAGGACACACTTGGTAGCAAGCTCTATGTTTGTTTATGGAAAACTATTCTGTCATGATTAGCATCTTTAACTCTGCCACCTCTAGCCCCGCCTCCTGTCTTTTCATCAACACAGATGTTGTCAATAATTGCTTAAATGACATCCCAGGTGATTACAACCTGTGTTGTGATAAGGCTGCAGCATTTCTAGCTGTAGCAGCGCAAAGCGACCATTAACCACTGAGAAATTTTCCAAATTGATGCTTGATACATTGAAGGAAAAATGAGCAAGCTAAATTTTCCACAGTTATTTCTCCTATATAATATAATCTATGGAGTGGAAGGTATTTTGGGGTAATATTTAAAGTGTTTAATACTATTTGTATGTATTTAATACTATTTACTTTAGCTTTATTTAGCTTTATGCCTATTTTTTTAAAAACAAAAGTACAGTGAAGTCTTATTATACATTTGCAAAATGGGGTTTCAAAAGGTTTAATCATGGAGGACAATTCATTCACAAAACCTTCATTCAAGTGCCTCTCTTCTTTAATTAAAACGGCTTTGGCTCCACTGCAATATTGTGAATCCCAAGGAGCAAATAACCCTTTCATTTCTTTTCTTTCCTATTCTTTTCCTTCACTACTGAACTATATTCATTTGTGGCACTTGGATCGGATGGAGTGCAATGTGCAGCTGGAGCCTTCCCCAGTTTTCCAGCTGCTCTGAAATGAGCTGAAGCCTTAATGAACCCTGCTCAATTAATGATGTGTACAGACATTTTAAACCTCTCTTCTGTACTGGGTTAATAAATAGTCTCTTTACCTGGTAATGTGCCAGTAATGGAAAGAACTAAAGTAAATAGCACAGCAGGGTGAAGGTAAGCATCAAATTATACTTAATTAACAACTCACATTAGCATTCCTCAGAAAAAGTCAATCAATCAAGAAGTGTTCGTTGTCCAACCTTTGCTTCCTCAGTTTTACAGTGGGGCTGAGAGGTCCTTTAAGGTAGGAAGTGTTTGTGACATCAAATAAGGTCAAATAAACTTGATTGTGTGGTTTTTGACATTGTGTTTTCACTTCAATAACTTGTGAACTTAATAAGCTTTGTAGCCCTAATGCAAAAATGAAGAATCAAACTCAGGACAGCACACATATCATTATCTGTATCTTTACTGTTTTTGCTGAACATTGCTGAACAGTAATGAATCTTTGTGTGATCTTGCAGGGTTGAAATATGGACTTCTAATTTTTTTGTGTGTGTGTGTGTTTGTCCTACCAGACGGCCCAGTGCTGTGGCGTATGCTGACCTACCCTCCAGCCCGGCGAGCTCTGATCGTTGGCTGTGGACTCCAGATGTTCCAGCAGCTCTCTGGCATCAACACTGTCATGTAGGCACCATTCCACTCTTGCACACACTCCAACACACCCCACTCACTCACCCCACTGATTCTCTCCAGCCCTGAGGACGTAGCTCAGACAGAGTCCAGACCTTTGATAACTCTATAGAAACAGGAGATTTGTTCATCTATTATCAATCACTTTGCTTGAGCTTATTCTCCCTGATCCTCACAACAGGCAGCATCAGATTGGCTGCTTCATTTTTGTAACCTCTCTTCATTTTTCTGCTCCACCTTATGCAATGACTTACTTTTCAAACGCTGTAAACAATCTTGGGATGTGTGCCGTTGCTAGGCAACCTTGGCGGCGGAGGCAAAGTCGTTTATACTGGAGAGAAAGGAAGAATGATTATGTGTGCATGTGTGCGTGTGTGCGTGTGTGTGTACGTGTGTGTGTGTGTGTGTGTGTGCATGTGTGTGTGTGTGTGTGTGTGTGTGTGTGTGCATATGTGCGGGTTGCGTCAGCTGTCACTGTAGAAGGTGAAAGGGCTTGTCAGAGAGGGCAGAAAAGACTTGATCAGTGACACACACTCAAGTCTAGCGTGAAGAGTATCAACCAGATGCACAAGAAGAACACTCGTGTCACTTATGTGATGATTCAGTTCATTTCGCTTTTTACAACAGACATTGTCTCCAAGAATCTTTCTAGAAATGCAGTTTGCTGGCTGAATAGCAGGGCTTTGTTTCATGCAAACTGCACAGGGCACCTCCAAGATAAGATTCAACACTATTTTACGTTAACATCTCGTTTTCATATTAAATGCATTCATTGCTTCTCCTACCTGTGATGGGTGGCATACCTTGTAAACTGTAACTGAAAGGCAAATATAGCATATGGGTTGTATATGTTTTTTGTTCAATATACTCTTGTATACTCTTTTGTTCAATTTTTTTTTTCTCAGGCTTATTTAAAATGTAAGTGCACTGTCAAAGGTCACAGTTAAACTGTGAACTTTACAGGTAAAGCTCAATATCTTAACTCAACTATAATGCATAGTTTCATATTAGAAATGTTTCATGGCTTCTTAGCAATAGAAAATGAAATGGTTGGTGAAGTAGCTACAAACAAATGTCAAAACCTTAAAAAAGCATCAGTATGGTAAGTGTCTTTAATATAATTGTCATTGAGAAGTTCCAGTATAGCCAGCAACATCACTGTAATACTGCTGTATCTCACCACTTCCATGTCTAGGTCACTACTTGAGGGAGCAGTGGCCTAGTGGTTAAGGACTAGACCCCAGGATCAGAAAGTTGTGGGTTTGAAACTTAGACCAGTAGGTTGCCCTGAGGTACCCTTAAGCAAGGTACCGTCCCCGTCACTTCTCCCTGGGCGCTTTCAATAGCTGCCCCCTGCTGCACGGTGTGTATGGGTTAAATGCACAAGCTGCATTTCGTTGTGGTTCGCTGTGTTTCACAATGACAAGTTGTCTATATTTTCTCAGTGTTGGATCTATGGTGGTCCATTTTCACTGACAGACAAAAAATTAAAAAGGGGCTGATATATAGTACAGCAAAAGATGTACTGCAGGCAGTAGCATTAAATCAACAAGGTGCAACAATGTGGTTGACCTTTCTGAATAAATGGCTCATGAGTGAAGGTGCTGGGTACAAGATAGATGTTCATCTGGCAACTTGGTGTATGTGAAGTGTTAAATATGAGAATATGGGACACATGGAGCTTCTACATAGTTTATACACTTTGAGCTGAATGTTATCGTTCAGTTCTCCGTGTCAAGCTGTACTCTTCAAGGATTAGCATGGTTGACTTGTCTGAATGTTGAACTCTGGTAAGAACGCTGGAGACACATCACCTCGTCACCTGTCAAGCTGTCCAAGAAAAACATCCATCAGTTCCTGTCATGAAGCAAAGGTCTCCAGGGTTGTGTGCAGGTTTGATGCCACAGTGTGTGTCAGTGTGTTTGGGAGGAGTCTGCTCTGGGCTGTTCTTTGTTCTCTGTCTGCAATCTATAAATGTAATCAAAGGATTGAGCTTCCTCAGCACAGGATAGCAGTCTGAGAAGCAGTCTTTCTGATGCATTGTGTCTGAAACACTGAGATACCATCTTATTTTTATTGCTACATCACTACCTTTCAGTCTTCTCTGGTTATCTCTCTCGCTCTTCCTCTCTAACCCTCTCTTCCTTCTACCTCCTACCTTCAATCTTGTCTTTCCTTTTCTTTCAAAAATTCCCAAATGCGTACATAAAAAAACAGAGCCATTGAAAGGCAAACCTCATTGATCAACCTCGTTGACTGATCAAAACTTGTGCAGAATTAAGTGGTTCAAATGTTTGATGTTAATTGATGTTAATTAGAGAAGCTGACTAGGGCTGAACAATTCATTATTTTTATATTACAATTTCTAAATCTGCAATGTTATTGCCCTACATTATTTTCTAATTGGGGGAAATAAATTGCATTAATTAAATGTAACAAGGTGGAGGTTGTGAACTAGAATCTGTCACTTTACAATTACCACTTGCAAAAATAAATAAATAAAAGCTTCTGTGTTGCAATCAAAAATGTAAAAAAAGTTTAAAGCCCAACAAAGGCTTTAAAAAATGACTATTTCCTCAAATTGTTCAGCCTTATTGCTGACTCAGATTTCTTTATAGTGCTGCATGTGAGAACCACTCAGTGTCTGACTGCAACATCAGTGACATAAAATGTATTTACTATCCAAAACTACTCATAATGGTCTTCTGAGTTTCTGGGTTTTTTAGTATTCATTCTGGAATGGAAACTTGTTTGTGATTTGTTTAATCTGAGTTATTATAAAACATGTAAAGTGAGCTTTATATTTGTTTCATTCTTTTTTAAATCTAAAATCAATGCAGCAGCACTAAAAATCCTGTTACTTGGGGAGAAAAGCATATTGAATATCAGAAGTAGCCATATTTTGTTTCAGCCAGAATTCAACATTACCTTTGTGCCTAAGTCTATCCTTGTTTAAAAACTAAAAGCAGACTCTTACAGCATATTGCTTTCTGCTCATAACACACAAGCATTTGCTTTCTGCTTATCAAGTTCATCATTACTGGACGGTGAGAATAACACAATCCTGTCAATCTGACAGCAGCTCCTGAATGCTGGCAGATTCTCTCTCTTTCTCTCTCTCTCTCTCTCTCTCTCTCTCTCTCTCTCTGTCTCCCTCTCGCTCGCTCTCTCTCTCTCTCTTTCTCTCTCTCTCTCTCTCTCTCGTTCATGCTCAGCTTGTCATTCATTATTGATGTTCATTAAGCCTTAGAAGGGGCACTTTTGACCAGCAAAAACAAAAAAAATTAACTATGAATTATTTCTCACTCAGACCTCATTAAGGCAAAAAGAAAGACATTTTGCTGAAAGCACTGACTCTAAACATACATTTTAATTACAATTTGAATTTGGTGAATCTTCACTGGCATGTTGAGCCAACCTTTTTGCCACATTTTGATCTTTACTTAATGTTGAAATGAATAAAAAGTGAGCATTTAAGCAACACAGAATGTAAAAAACTCTGCATATAATTGATACATATAGCTTTTCAATATAAGGATGGTTATAACTTTGTAAAATACTATATATAATAACCCCTGGAACAAAATTGTCAGTACAAGCTCCTTCCTTTTCTTCCAAAATTAAATTTATACCAAAATGAATTATATAATAAAAAATACAGAAGGTACTGAACAAGTGAATAACTTATCTAGGATTTAAAGCAAAATTTTGTAATTACATTTACGGCATTTAGCAAACGCTAAACCCAGAGCGACTTCCATGTCCTAATTACAGGGACAGTCCCCCTGGAACAATTCAGGGTTGAGGGTCTTGCTCAGGGACCCAGTGGTGGTAGTACCAGAGGTGGGATTTGAACCTGGGCCCTCTTGAGCCATTGGTCCATATGCAAGTATCCTACCACTGGACCACCGCCACCCTTGATTCGCCCTAATTACACATTAACAGCATATCAAATCAACAAAAAAATGCTCTGGAAGTCTTTATAATACACTTTTAAATGGCCTTTAAGAATGCTGGTGCAGCTCATCTGCTTTTCATGGCCATTCAGAGAATGGCTGATTTGTTTCCTTATCGCAGATGTGCGTTCAGGCCTGTCGAAGATGCTGGCTGTGGCAGAACAGGAGCGGTGTAATTAGAGTGTGGTAATGCTTCCTTCTAATCACACACACATACACACACACACACACACACACACACACACACACACACACACACACACACATGCTTGTCTGCAAACCACTTCCTCTCCTCTAATCCCCTCCTAGCCATTAGTCCCTCTGCCTGATTGCTTAGTTATTGTCTTCTTTTGTTCAATAGCACATGCTAATTACCACCTCAAGCCAATGGTAGAATGTTTACTGTACAACACTGAGAGGCTGTTATTGTGTATGGCCTGTTTTCATGGTGGATGATTACTGTTTATTATTATTATTATTATTATTATTATTATTATTATTATTATTTGCTGAAGAGGTTTTTGCATACAGTGATATTTATTTAAATACTATGCCCTACCAATTTTAACATAATATGTACTATTTTAATGAGCAAAAAAAAATTCTATATGAGATTATATCATTTTATGTTTTAACTTTAATTAGTTTTTAATTCAACAGCGCTTTACCGGCTATAGATGTAATCTCCATTCATTCCAACATTCTTCTTTACAATGATTTCACTGGAGCAGACAAAATTGTCCAGCTGCCTTCCAGCTGCTGAATAGATAGGCCATCAGTATACAAATACTAGTTTTTAAAAAACTTTTCCTTTACATCCTTTTGAACCACAACAGTACCTGTTTGTTTCGGTAATGCTGGTTCATTTTGAATATGTGCAGACAGGCTACCCTCCTCCAGCCTATTTCATAGTTCCGTTTTGACCTTAAGTACAAATTGATGCTTTGATCTTTACTATATTTTATATTTACGCTGCCTCAGTTTTTGTCCACTCTCTTTGTTAGATTGTTTCTATGACTTTTGGCGCTGGTAGTTCATCTCAGTCACGATCCAGAAAATCAGATTCCAAAGCATGAAAAATGAAACCAGGAAAGAAAAGACTGAATGTAACAGTGGCTTTATCATGTGTGAGGGAATCTGATGTGTTTCATCACTTTATGTGGCCAACAGCTGCCAACTATAACAACTGACTACTATCATTTATATTGTCTGCATGTGTTATAACAGTGCAGAGAACCAAAAAAATCACAATCACTGGCCACACACACACACACACACAAATCCTAACACACAGTCTCACACACACACACACACACACACACACACACACACAAACACATGCACGCAGACAGACAGATAAATAAATAGATTTGCAGCAGTTGGGTTGCCACTTCAGTCTCCAGGATCAGCAGGAAAATTGTGGATGGAGTGAATGAGTAAACAACACATTTTCCCCTCCAGCATCCACGGTTGGGTGTCTGTAGACAATGCCCTGAACCTTATAACTGCTTGCATGTATGCAGTCCACCACTTAAATCTAATGTGTGTTCACTGCTAGTCTGTTTAGGAAGAGTAAAATGCAAAGGACACATTCATTACTCACTGTTCAGTGTGTCAGTGAGATCACATGAATTTCATTCAAACTAGTACAACATCTATTTTGTATTATTATGATTTGATTTTTCAGATCATTATTATGTATTGCTGATTAAGGGAGTCTGTGATGGACTGGCAATCTGTCCCTGTTGTTTCTCCATCTTTTGCCCTTTGTGCGCTGGGATGGGCACCAGCCCCACCTGCGACCCTCCTTGGGTCAAGATAGTGAGTGAAAGAAAAGGTTGTTGAGGTCAACCTCCGAAGATGCTCACAAAGTGGCCTGTTTACCATTGAATATAATCTTCTTTCTTTGATACAACAACATAGTTCCGTTGCCTGTCAATCCGCCCCCTGCTACTATATTTATCAGCTACTGTCACAGATGAGGTGTTTTGTGCACGATAGAGGGCGCTCTGTTCTGACTGAACACACCTGAGCTAATGAAGGCACAGGTGTGCATCATTGGGGCTGACTATTTAAGCCCCGATGAGTCAGAACAGAGCGCGGCTCATTAGTTAGGCTCTGCCTACACACTGTGGTGGGTTTGTGTTTGGGAATCTGGTGTTCTTGGTTTAGGCTGCAGTTCTCTTGTTTTAGTTAAGACAGCAGTCCTTGTTTCTTGTTTTGTTAATATAGTTAATAAAGTTACGTTTCGAACTCCTGGCTCAGCATTGGCGTCCTCCCTGAACCCCGCCACCGTTACAGCTACTAAACTTGCTAAAGTTACACTCCACTGTTTATTCAGCCATTATGCTTCCATTGTAATTTTTCACTTTTTGCTTGATAGGTTTATCCCCCTCAAGCAATATTGTATGTGCAGTGTTAAAGAACTTATTCAGAATTGTTGCCATCAGGCCTTTTCATCTGAAATGTCCAAATCTACTAAAACATGTAGATTGATCCTAACTATTGTGAATTTTCACACATATGCTGTGTAAATAGCATGAAAGTAATTGTGCATTGTTAATCTGATGTGGCCTTTACGGTCATATAACTGAGCTCATTCTGTATGATAATGCCAGAGTAGCAGTGTCACCCATGTTAACCCCAGTGTGCTCATACACAACCACAACAGGGGGTTAAGGGGGTTTCTTTGTGTGAACTGTAAGAACCTTTGTGAATAAGGAGAGTTCATCCATAGCTGTCTGTGTGTGTGTGTGTGTGTGTGTGTGTGTGTGTGTGTGTGTGTGTGTGTGTGTGTGTGTCAAGGGGCGACACCACCGTGGATCCGCCAGCCGGGTGAACGTGCCCGCAGAGCTGACAGGAGCCAAAGAATTCCCTGCAGCTAATGGAGGCGTTACGGTAAAGGATTCTTCCTGCAGCTAATGGAGGCGCCACGGTAAAGGATTCTCCCTGTGCAGCTAATGGAGGCGCATGCAGCGATTCCCTGCGCAGCTAATGAGGCGCATTGTAAAGGATTCTCCCTGCAGCTAATGGAGGCGTTGATGTGAATGTGATGCCTACTCAACGAGAATACAGCGAACACAGCCAGCGCGAATAACAGCAAAACGGTGGAAATAAACGCTTCCTCGCAACCTTAAACACAAGAGGAGGGTAAAAGGTCACCACAAACAAAAAGTTTGCGCAGCAAAGAAGGCCGCTCCTGACACAGAGAGCTGGAAGACGGGCAGAGACCGATTCCCGGCATCGCGGTAACTGGGGAGGCCGACCATGGAAGCCTTCACAGCAAGGAAAGCGGCATTCAAGGAGTCGACCCGATAACCCAGCCCCACTAAGCCATCCGGCTGCACAGCAAAAACCGTAGCGAGCAGCTCCAGGTTAGTGGGAAGTCGAAATGAAAGTTCAGCAGATGCGAACTGAACAGGAGGCCGCAGTAACCATTCAGGCACAGGTGAGAAGCATTTGGACAGAAAGTACTACCTAGTTAAGTGGGCAGCCAGGATCTGTTCAGTGACACACGAGCCAATAAGATGATGTTTATGTCGAAGTCTGAAGGAGAAAAAGATGGAGGTTGTTATCAGGTGTCGATTCCGAGGATGAAGACTGTATAGACTCTGAAACAGAAGCACCAGGCTGCAACTGTGATACAATGTGCTTACAGGGCCCACTGTGCTCGGACACGATATTTATGCATCAAGTATGCTGCTATTGCCATCCAGCTTAGGTATCGCTCCACACTTGATGCCAGAAAGCAGAGGAGGGAATTGAAATTACGCTCTGCTGTACTGTTCCTGCAAGCCTGGGTTTTAGAGGTCAGAGGGCCAGAAGGGAGGGATCCTGCAACATCAGGCAGCTTCTGATTCAGGCTGCATTCAGAAGACACCGGAGTGTAGTAGTACCGGCTTCATAAGGGTGCTGGGCCATCATCATTCAAAGACATTTTAGGTCCCAGCACTCATGTAAATTGCACAAGAGAGATTCCAGGTATTGAGAAGGTCAGTGATATGCATCCAGGCAGCTTTAGGGGTTTTCTGTTCGAAAGAATGCTGCTGCACGTACAAAGCTGCCACCATGATTCAGGGCTGCCAGGTAAGAATGCACCAGCAAAGATTGGAGCCAAGAAGCAGTGCTAAAACAAGTGTTCTTCAGAGGAGGTTCAGAAGGGGAGGCTTGCATCAACAAATGCAGAGGTACCAGCTGTTCAGACATGCTGCACCTGGTTTGCAAAAGTTATTCAGAGGAAAGCAGGCAAGTGGATCTTGGCCAAACGGATCAGAGCTGCAAAGACAACCCACCTCACCTTGGGGGAGATGAACAAATCAGCTACATGAATGTTCAGCTCACTGAACAGAAGGAGTTGCTGACAGAGCTCTACCAGCAGCTGATGGCGAAAGAAGCCTCGATGCTACAGGTGAATGCCTGGTCAGCCTCCTGAAGGTTGAAATGCATAGAAAGGATCACTGACTGCTTCCTCAGCTGGAGAGGACCAAAGTGACTCTCTTGTCCAGTTGCCAAGGAGATTGGAAGCCATGAAATAGAAAGAAAAGCTCTGGCTCAAGACACAGAGCTTCAAGGAAGAGGCAGTAAATCAGAAAAGGAGATAGTTCTAGAATAAAGCCACTGTGACGGCTGTCCAAAGAGAAAGGCTGGAGAGAACGGATGAGCAGAGGAACCTAACTGTCTGCCAGACCACGAGGAAAGTTGAGACTCCAACCATTCAGGAGAAGCTGGAAGCTAAAATAGCCACTATGGAAGAAAACAACTGAATCAGACCCAGAGCAGAGTTGAGATGGGTGCAGGGACCACAACGCTGCTCTGCAGGCTGAACTGAGAGAAGCCCGTGTGAGGCCAGTAAGCCTAAAGAGCTGAGAAGCAGGTCAGGGGTGGCGTAAAGCAAAGATTGGCTACCTCGGTCTCGACCTGACTTTACACGCCCAGTGCATTGCTGGGACTCTGGTGGTTGAAGCCAGAGCGGAGCAGCTGAAGAACAGTCTGATGAGAAGCAGGAAAGATTCCAGAGATTGACCAGCTGCATGATGACTTCACATTTAGTTCACCTCACAATGTGCAGCAGGCCCAGAACAAGGTGGCTTGTAGAGGAGTCCATGTGAAACTTCATAGTGGAACCCAGGAGCTGGGACGCTAGCTCACTGGGTTCTGGGCAGGTGGGAATATGATCAAGAAGAGGGAAGGAGCCCAAAGACACTTAGCAATGACCTGTCTCAGAGCTCCAAGAGTTGAACGACAGCTTCTGCACTGTAGATTCTGATGAGAATGAAGAACAAGGACAGGCTAGGCTCAGAGTCTGACCATGAGAGAGGACTCTCTGAACCCTTTAAGATCTGTGTTTAGCTCTCTTTCAAGTTCCGCTTACACGAGGTTGCCCACTGAATCGGGCGACCTCCAGTGACTCCTAACTGTTGCCCTGGACTTGACCAAAGAAGTGGACCTGAACTTCTAGGATTCCTCGCACTTCCTATGCTCCGGCATGGCTGGGTCAGGGTCCTTGTATAGAACTTGTTTTGTGGACCTGACCATATGCTTTCTCCCTAAAAGAGACTTTTTGTAGAGTGTTTTTTGTTCTTTGACCCCCCAGGTGTTCGCACTTATGTTTTGCAGCCTGAGCCGCGCTTTGGGGGATCTTGTCACAGATGAGGTGCTTTGTGCACGAGGGCGCTCTGGTTCTGACCGAACACACCTGAGCTACCGAAGGCACAGGTGTGTTTCATTGGGGCTGACTATTTAAGCCCCGCGATGAGCTGTGAACAGAGCGCTGGCTCATTAGTTAGCCTAGCTCACACACTGTAGTTTGTGTTTGGGAATTCCAGGTCTGCTCGAGCGGCAGTTCTCTTTGTTTTAGTTAAGACAGCAGTCCTTGTTTCTTGTTTTGTTAATATAGCTAATAAAGTTACGCTTCAACTCCTGCCCAGCATTGGCGTCCTCCTGAACCCCGCCACCGTTATAGTTACTGCAACTTAAAAGTTACACCCACCGTCAAAAAGTATTCAGCCATTATGCTTCCATTGTACTCTACTTTCGTTTGAGCAGGTTTAACTCCCTGCTACAATATTGTATGTGCAGTGTTAAAGAACTTATTCAGAATTGCTGCTATCAGGCCTTTCATCTGAAATGTCCAACCTACTTCAAACATGTAGATTGATCCCAACTATTGTGAATTTTCACACATATGCTGTGCAACAGCATGAAAGTAATTGTGCATTGTTAATCTGATGTGGCCTTTGATGCAATATATAACGAGTTCATTCTAAGGATAATGCCAGAGTAGCAGTGTCACCTAAGTGAAGCACCCCAGTGTGTCTGTTAGTACAACCACAAATAGGTAAGTTAAGGGGGTTTCTTTGTGTGAACTGTAAGAACCTTGTGAATAAGGAGAGTTCATCCAGCTGTCTGTGTGTGTGTGTGTGTGTGTGTGTAATAGTAAAGAGGTGGCAGACTATTATTGGTCTCCTGTGGTGCCAGCATCTGTGTGCAGTGCTGTGTTCATTTTCATTAGAGATCTATCTCTCTCTCTCTCACACACTCTCTCTCTCTCTCTCTCTCTCTCTCTCTCTCTCTCTCTCTCTCTCAATCTATCTACTCTATCTATCTATCTCTCTCTCTCCCTTCTCTCAAAGTCTGTCTCTCTATTAGTCTCATTTACTTTCATCTTCATATTTTCATACTTCATACTCTCTTTTTTTATGCTTTTATTGCTGGCAACAAAATCGTCTTACTGGGATCCATCATCCTGCTGATGAGCTTAAGATGTGCCCTGAAGAATCAGCAGGTGTACAGATTTACCACCACTACTACTAGCATTAGTGCTTCCTCTGCTACTACCTCTACTGCTAGAAATAATAGCTACATTTTACTGGTTTATCTTTGTCTAATGATAGAATGTGACAAATGCTTAGTTCAGCACATATACTACTAGAACAATACAGAGAAGATTAGCACAAAATCGCGAAGCGTTCCTTAAAATTCTGTGCGGCAGTGGTGGCCTAGTGTTTAGGGGGTTGGCCTTGGTCATGGGTTCAAATGCCAGGCAAGTAGGTTGCCCTGAGGTACCCTTGAGCAAGGTACTGCCTCCATCACTGCTCCCTGGGAGCTTTAAATAGAGAGATGTTAAACAGAGGTTGCACTTTACTGTACGCTGTGCCATGTTTCACATTGACAAATAGTCAGTAAATGTTGTGATGATAGTGTATTGTCATCCCTTTTGTGAAACTAAATAATTTAGTAATAAAGATCAGACTTGTGAAGGCTGGCCAAACTTTCTATACTTTGATATAGAAACCTCTTAGTTAAGCCTCAGAGCAGGAGAGCTGAGGCTCCACAGTGTTTTCCTCATGACCTGAAGTGACACCTGATGCAATGGGAAACCTGATGCTGTGGTCTGTGAACAAGCCAAAATGTACATCAGGTTTTCAGCTTTTTGTAGACATGGTACTTGCCTCAGCAACCAGTTCAGCTCAGCATCTGTACTATTTCAATCATGCTGGGAGAATTAAATGTGGTATTGTAGTATATATATATCGTATTAGTTTACCTGAATAAATTTTTTTTTTATGTCTGAGGATAGTAGGGATTTTCTTTGTTGTACATGAATTAAGTCGCCAAATAAAATTTTACCATCGCTTGAGACTGTTACCACGGTAACTTGGTTAATTGTCTCTGGGCACAAGCTCACTATATGCTGAGGTGAGATCCCAGCATTGTTCTCACTTCTTTTCTGTTCTGCACATACTCACCCCACACCCCTTTCCCCTGTCGTTTTCTATTTCTCTTTTCCCTTTTACCTATCTTTCTTCCTATCTCTCGTTCTCTCTTACTCCCTATCAAGCAGGGAGATGTTCAGAGATGCGGGCTTTCAGTGACAGCCTCCCTTTCAGCTCATTTATAAATCATTTTCTATAGCAATCAGATAATAAGCCATTTTAAAGCTGTATTCATTTTGTTTGTGTGGAGGGGAGGAGGTTCTGTAACAGATTTAGTGATTAAGTGATTACTGAGAAGATCTGTGACCTAATTATGCTATTCTTATTAATAAACCATAACAATCAAACATCAGATCCTGTGACTTTTCCCCGACTCTCATTGTCTAAAAAGTGAATTTCCGTGACAACTGAAAAAAAATGATAAATCAGCCACAATCAGTATAAACAATAATATCAGGCTGTTATTTTTCAGTAGAAAGCCGGAAAATTTTATGAAGTAATTTGACTGTAGAGGGCTTTAATTTGAGTTTTATAAAAGTAAATTCTGAGCTCAGGATTTGATTTTGATTTGATTTGATTTGATGTACTGTATACGCGCCTTAATTCTTAAGAAAAAATTACATATCAGCCTCATGTCAGTACTGTCAAAACAAAACATTGTATCTGTTTTCTATTGTTTTGTTTTTGTTTTTTTTTATGAAAATGCACACTCATTTATCACATAAATTCATTTATCACATTAAGGAAAGAAAAGCATGGCCATGCCTTATGTTGGTATTGTCATTGTGTACTGTGAAACAGATGCTAACATCCAAGATATGAGCTTCTAAGCTGGGTTTGGGTAGTCTGTGAGAAGTTTAGAAAATTTAATATACCATAATTAACTTCACATACCATTTTAGTTTTTTTATGCCTTTGATGAAGATAGAAAAAGGATTGAATAAAAAAAGGCATCCTTTCAAGAGTTGTTCTTTATCACATATTGTAAGCATTTCTATTGAATACTGCAATGAAAAAGGAAAAGCAACTTTTAGGAGAGATGTATACTTGTTCTACTTCAAATTGATTATTTGAATGTTATAAAATCACATACACACACAGACACAAACAAAAACACACTCACACACACACTCACACACATGGTCATCATGACATTCATGCCAGCAAAGCGCCTCCCCCATGGTGGCTCACTGAGGCTTTAGTCGTTGTAATATCGGGCTTGAGCCACCGTTGTGTGCATGAAAAGAAAGGAGTTTGATAATTATGTAATGGTGTGTGCGTGTGCGTGTGTGTGTAGTCATAATATCTGTCATGTCAGTAACTAATGGCTAATAAAACCCAGCAATAGCTCACACAGTGCATGACCCAAAAGGAGAATTGTCCTTTTTACAAAGAATCATGGATAGGCTGTGTGAATCTACTGCTTGGCCTGCTGGAAAGTAGCCTGTTGGGGGTTTTTTTGTATTCTGGTTGTGAGCATTGATGTTGTTCAAAGGTCCACAGGATCAATTAATAGAGAGTTTGTAGTCATTTGTTAAAACCAACTAAAATATTGTGGATTTCGTAAAACCTTATTTTCATGCCTTTTATGAAAGAGAGAATGAGCTGATTTATATCAGGATCTGCTTCTGAGTGAAGAATCTATTTGCATCAGTGTGGCAAATAGATGACCGAGGGCTTGGTCCTTGGATTTTCTCTCCAACTGGATGGCGAAGTGGACAGTGGAGGGAGGAGGAAGGACATTTGGCTGGCAGGACGCTTCAGACCACAGAACATGATGTACGAGATGATGGCCAGTGCATGATACTGTCTCAACTGGGTGCCATATGTCACACGTCCACTTCATATTGGTGGGTTGAAACATGATTTTTATTTTTGTCATGTAAACATTTGTCTGCTCCCTTTATTAGAAAATTGTGCCTGTGTGTGTGGTGTGTGCATGTGCGTGTGTGTGTGTGTGTGTGTGTGTGTGTGTGTGTGTGTGGTGTGTGTGTGTGTGTGTGTGTGTGTGTGTGTGTGTGTGTGTGTGTGTGCGTGTTGGTGTGTGTGTGTGTGCGTGTGTGTGTGTGTGTGCGCGCGTGTGTGTGTGTGTGTGTATGTATGTGTGTTTATCCTGGTAATCTTGGCATGGAGGGGACCTCCGTCTGTATACATAGTCTTCATGGGGACCTTTAATGGTATTGGGGCAAAAAAGTAGGTCCCCATGACAAAACGCTTTTTTTAATGAACAAAAGCTGCCTGTTCCATGTTTAGCTTTGGCCCATACCTTATGTCTACTGGTGAAAACATTACTATGGTTTTTTTTTGCCTTTCTTCAACCAAGCTAATGTATAATTCCTCTAATTGAGTGATGTCAAAAACATGCTTGTAGGATGTATAATGTACGTTCTACATACTGCTTTTTTCTCAAGTCTTTAATTTATATACACTTAAAGCACCTCTTGGTAAGAATCTTAAGCAAACAATTCTGAGGAGTGAGCATGAGTGTGTGTTTATTCACTTAAAGTTGTTTTTTTCATTTACCCTAAATTTGGTCATTACATATGAAAAAAGTGAAAGTGACAACCCTTGTCATTGCGAGGTCACAGCACTGCACACCATGAACCACAACGAAATTGGACCTCTGCTTTTGACCCATGCACACAAACACCGTGCAGCAGTGGGCAGCTATTGAAAGCACCCGGGGAGCAGTGACGGTACCTTGCTCAGGGGTACCTCAGGGCAACCTACTTTTTTTGAGGGAATTGAACCCACAATCTTCCGATGCGGGGCCAACTCCCTAACCACTAGGCCACCGCTGCCCCGGTGTGAATATACACGTATATTCAAGGCTTAATTAGATGTGATGATTAGGTAGTTATATGGATATTCTACATAGTTTATGTAAACGTTGATGTCCTGCAATTGATGAGTTCTCAGCTGCAGTCCTAACTGGATGCAGGCTTATGTTCTGTATGGTACATGTGCAACCACCACAACAGTAATGCAATTGTTACTTTAAAATTCCCATGTCATATTTGAAGTAAATTTTGTGACTTTTAAATTCTTTATATTATTTTGCCTTTTACATTTTCTCTATCAAACAGGGAAAACCCTAATCTGAAAGAGTTTACTAAGGATCACTGTAAGTGAGAGGGCTTTGCCATAGGCACTTTAGATTCTAAGTGCAGATAATCTGTGTTGCACTCTGTTGCACTTTTAATCTACCAATTTGTCTCATCCAGACATTCTTTCCCTCTCTATGCCATCTATCTTAACCCTCCTTTCAACCTCTCTTTCATCCACTCTGGCTGACATCTCTACTGTCTTTTCCACTTAAGAACTTGCAGTCTGAGCATGATATGGTGAATGGCTTTTCATCCCTTTTCCACTTTCAGCTGTGAGTAGAGGCCGTCTGTCGCTTTTTGGCCTCAGGCCAGTAACACTGCCCTTTCTTACATAACACCTGTCTCAGGAATTGTGGAGGAAGGACGGCTATTACTGTCTCTCTGGGTGGCCGCTGCCATAGCTGCGCTTTCATAACATGGAAAGTTTCAGGGCCGCTTGAGGATTCAGATAATGCTGACAGTCAGAGCGCTTCAGTTTAGCTAGACTTTAGTACCTCTTAAAGTGCCAGTATGAGTAATAATACCTTGATATAGAAAGCTAAGTATTACCATGGAATCTGCACTGTGGCTCCAATTGATTTTAATTCTTGAAATAAGGAAACTTTGTTAGTTGATATAGACAGACCTGCCAAAAATACATTTTGCATGCAATTTGTAGGTTTTCCACCCTCCACCCCATCTATCAGTGGAAAGGAACCAATGTAGGACCCCACCTGACTGAATATTATTTAGGTGGTGGACCATTCTCAGCACACTAATCACTGTCAATGACTTGAAACTGATGGATGTGGTAGAGGATAACTGAATCACCAGATGAGCTACAGTAAGTAACTTAGTACACCTGTAGTCTCTTTCACACAGTCCTAGTAAGAGAGTGCATTTTGTGTGCAAGGGCAAAAAAAAAAAATCTATATATACTATAAAATCTATATATAAGTACTTACATTGGCCAAGTAAACATCAGATTAGAACAATGAAAAAATGGAAGATTGTCAGGTCTAATTAGCTCTTATGTCTCTTTGCATCATGTGGACAGCTGGGTATAAGTTCATGGCTTATATGGGTAAGAGATAACTTTAGGCTGTACTATGGTGAGAAGGCAAGCTGTACGAGGCAGTTTGATGCTCTTAGCAATGTTCTGCTGGAAAACCTTGCGTCCTGGCATTTATGTGACCTTAAATTGACCTAAACATTCTCCAGACCTCAATAGAATCAAGCTTCTGAATGATGCTAAATATACTAGTCTAATCCAGTTTCTTAAATCTTCCTTTCATATCTTTGTGCCAGATATGAAAGCACACATGTGAAGTCAAGTGGAGTCAATGCATTAATGGGTCATAATTGTCTAGGCTAACTGGTGTATATATACAGTACTGTGCAAACGGTTTAGGCAGGTGTGAAAATAAATAAATATATATTTATATATATACACACCATATATAAATATAAACATGCATTTATTTGTGTCGAGCTTTGGCATCCCTTTTAATTTTATAGGTGCATGGATATTTACTTTTTTGGCTTTTCTTTTGAATGCACACTCCTAAAAAATAACAGTTTTGGTTCCATTAATAGTCCTTATGTTTTTTATGTTACCTTTAATTGAAGGCCCTTTAGGGAATTAAAGGTGGACTGGCAACAAGAATTCCTTTTTGGCTTCATTTTTAAGAGAACAAGCTGGGCCTTTGCTTCTTAATAATAAAAAGATTCAGTACATTCTGTGCTTCATTACAGTTCTAAAACATTTTGACTCGATCAGTCTTCAGTCTTTTTACTTTTAAATGTACATGATGACCAATGCAGACGCTCTGAGGGGTGTGAGTTGTGGCTGGCTTAAGAAGCACTAACCTGCTGCTGGGCCTAATGGAACACATCCATGGACGTCTCCACCCTGCTGCTGGCTGAGCCTTATTAAAAAAGCAGTTGCCATGGTGAAAATTGGCCAGAAAGGGTGGCTCTCATCTCTTGATGAGAATCCGTCTGCAAGGTCTCTCTCTCTGGTACTGATAGATCCCCTTCACCCTGACAGGCTGACACATTTCTAATGTACTCTTGTATCTTCCTTCATACTCCACCATAACCAATAGCTTTTAGCTGGTCTACTGTGGGCTTCTGGGAGAGCCAATTAGACAGTGGATTTTTTTTTTTTCCAGGAAGAGGTTTGATGAGGGTCACAACAGACTCTCAGCTCACTGCACTCTGACCCTCTGCAACAGGAGCAGGGCTTTTAAACCCAAAGCTAAAGCTTTTACATTTACATTGGTTTCTTCCAATGTCCAGCACACCAGCTTGGGTTTCCATTAATGCATGTTTCCCAGTTAAATAAATGTCATTATTGCTTGATTTAACTACTTTTTTACTTGATTTTTTAAATAATCTGATCATTCAAATGTATGATGCAGTTGACAGTTCATGGTCTTGCACAAAGAGTCAAAAAAGAGCCTGAGGGTGTTTTGGGTTGGTGGTTAACATACAATTTTTACACTCTCAGTGTCAGAAACAGTTACACTGGGTGTGCTATTCTGGTGATTAACTTACAGTTATGTGCAAAGCTAACAGACACTCTCAGCATATAAATGTTTTTCAGAGACTATGAAAATAGTGATGATAAATTCCTGCTTCACTTTTATCCATGTTGTATTTAGTCAAGGGCATCCCATGCATACGTTTTCATCTCTATAAATTTAAATAATGAGTAATTCTCCTCAAGAACTACTGTCACTTGGGTGACAGATGTACTTCACTGGGGGCTGGCTTTATAAGCCCCACAGAGTCAGAGCAGGGTGTCAGTCATTGTGTTTACTTTCACACGTGTTATGTTCAGAATGGTTATGACCATTTTGATAGCGTTAAAATATAGAGAATAAACATTGTCCAAAAAAAAATCTTAAATAAGGACAGATACCTATGCTAATATCCTATCCTAATGTACTTACATACAGTAAGAAGTATTTGTACTTTGCCACTAATGAGCTCTGCTCATTATTACATTTACATTTACATTTACGGCTTTTAGCTGACATTCTTATCCAGAGTGACTTACATGTCCTAATTATGCTGAATAATTGCAATAAATGGATGTATATGGTTAGTTATACCAGTTATATAAATTATGACATTACTGAGCAAAACAAATACTGCTGCATATGTTCACAAAAATCCATTAAGAAATGTATGTATAAAAATGCTGAGCCAACTTCTTTTGTTTTGCTTTTCAGATCTTTCCTTGGGCAAATGAAAGATGACACAAAGAATAGCTGTGACATACAGATAAAATAAAAACATTAAGCAGTTTATTATCATTAGTATGTTTTAGCTCATCGTTATCTTCTGTCTGGGGGCAGCGGTGGCCTAGTGGGCAGGGCGTTGGCCACATGATCGGAGAATCAGGGGTTCGAACCCCTTCCCAATGGGTTGCCCTGAGGTTCCCTTGAGCAAGGTGCCGTCCCCGTCCCGCTCCTCCCTGCGATGGGCTGGCGACCTGTCCAGGGTGCGTCCCCCGTCCTCGCCCTGTGTGCGCTGGGTTGGACACCGGCGCGACCCCGTTTGGGACAAGCGGCAGATAATGGATGGATATCTTCTGTCTCTCCTTATTGTTCTCAATACCTTTACAATCACTGGCCATTTTATTAGAAACATATAGCTTTTGGCTCCACCTTGCTGGTGCACAGTGATGGACTGTAAGCTGATTACCATTTGTATTTTTATATTCTTACATTAGTGTTAGCTTCTGAATATGGACCTACTGTTGGCTAAATAAATTTTGGGTGTGTGTAAAAACCCCACAGCTGATTAAATCTGTTATATCTGCCTCTTCAAAGCTGTACTGCCACATAGATAAGCCCTCTACAGTCTACAGATGAGCCCTCTGCAGTCAGGCAGTTTTAATAGCCATTCTAATTGAAATAATTGGGGCAAGAGTTGCACTTTGGCTTATGACTCTAAGATACACATTGCTGTGCTGTTAATCAAGAATCCTCTCATCAACACATTTTTACTATTTTTGTTCTGCAGGCCGGTAATCAGTTCAACTGATTTCTCAGCTCATATCTTGAAGGAATGTTCTGGGTTTTTTTTTCCCCATTTTCTGCTGCATTTGTGAAGTATTTGCTATTATTTTCTCCCTTCTGGCTAACCTGAATAGCATTTCTTAGGCTTTGAAAAACTGTTGTTGCTTTCACTGCATTGCTATTCACCAGTAATTATAAAGATGATAAAGAAAGAGATGCAAATTTCTTACCGTCTTTGTTTATTTTCAGTGTTTAGGTGCTTTAACGAAGGTGAACAAGTTTGTTACCGTTGTCTTGCTGGAATTTTTTTGCTGCACCTTAAATGTCAGAACATAAAGTTGGATCATTAGAGGCACCAGGGAAAACAAGGTCAGAAACTAAAATATATTAAGCTAACTTAAGCTTTATAAAGTAAACCAAGACTGCAGTGAGTGCAGTTTGTTCATATTTACTTATTAGCTCTTTTGTTTTTCTCAGTCTCTCACCTTTCACTGTCTGAACAACCAAGGTAAGCTTCTTCAAATCAGTAATATTGAAGCAATTAATAACAAAAAAATAATAGAATTCATATTATTCCGCCCGACTTTGGCAAAATCTGCTGCTTCACCTTCAAAAAACAGCTCTAATGAGTTTTAGTCTGGAAATAAATTCCTCTGTGCCCATCTGTGCAGGAACATTCAGATCTAAACCACTGAGCTGTTAATCTGAAATAAACTGCAGAAGTGTTTTTTTTTTTTTTTTTTTTGTGGAGGTTAAGGTTTTACTTTTACTTGAACAGGTGTCAATTTGCATTTCATTTTTGCCAACATTTATTCAAACAGAACAATCAGAAAATCCTGATATTTTTTCAAACCATTCAAAAATGTACTAATGATTAAAAGCAGAGCCACCTTGATTACTTGATTTAATTTGATAACCTAAAATACAAGGTGATTAGCTGTCTAAATGATGTTAATGCATTTTTTTTTTGCTCCCTCTCGCAATAAGATACACTGTTTTGCTCATTTCTATGAATTTTATACATTAGAGTTTTAAAATGCTTGTTTTTTAAAGGTTTATATTAAATATTTTTTCCCTTTAAAGTTTGCTTTTTTTCAGATAGTTTGATTTTTATTGTTGATTATTAAGACTTGAGGCAATCAAGCTTACAAAAAAGTTTTTATTACAAAGCAAAAAGCTTATTATCTGCTTTATGTCACCGTAAGCTTCCGCCTCCTGTGGCTGGCAGCAGTAGGGGCAGTGGTGAGCATAGGCATGTCTAAACTGCAGCTCTCCTACTAATCAAGCTCATTCTCTACCTAGGCAGAGACTCAGCAGGCTTCATGAAGAAAAACTCAGAGCAAAACCCAGAGCTCTTTCAATCAGAGACCCACACTGGAGGAGGTTAAAATCAGACGCTTTTGTTTCCTCTTAACATTAGAACTCTCCACACGAGGCTTCATTTTGCATGCTGGGAGGGAAGCTTACTGCACTCGCTTGCTTTCAAAATTGTGCCTGCTTCACTTGTAATAAAATGGCATGATGCGTTTAGTTTGTTTTGCTTGGTTTTTTGAGGCAGCATGAATGTAAACTACTTTGCTAGCTGTTTGTAAAGGCCTAGTGGTATTGTTTGACTTTTACTTTAGTTTCAGGAGTGATTATAAACATAAAGGATGCTTGAAGATGGACTAATTGGGATGGTGGTGCTCTAGTGGTAGCCTATGCACCTATGGCTCAAGAGGTCCCAGGTTCAAATCTTACCCCTGGCACTAAGACCACTGGGTTCCTGAGCAAGACCCTTAACCCTGAGTTGCTCCAGGGGGACTGTCCCTGTAATTAGGACATGGAAGTCTCTCTGGATAAGAGCGTCTGCTAAATGCCATAAATGTACATGCTTATTAAGAATAGGAAAGTTGCACCAACAGTTAACTGGACCAAAGTATGAACATTATTCAGATGGCTACCACAACTGTTTTTTAATTAAAACACTTTCTTGCATTGCAAGGGAAAGCAGTAGGGCTGACCCAAATAATTTAAATATTCCTTTTCTTTTCTTATATTATTATACCTTTTCTTATATTATATTTAAAGCTGAAGGTCTAGGTTATTTTATTGTCTTTAGCAACTGTCTGCATGTTCATATTTAGATGAGACAATGTTTCTACATGAACCATGGTACAACTAAGTGACAAACAACTGCAAAGTACAATGGCATGAGACAAAGTATCAAAGTGAAAGTGACAACCCTTGTCATTGCAAGGTCACAGCACAGCAAGCGTGAACCACAACAAAATTGGACCTCTGCTTTTAACCCATGCACACAAACACCATGCAGCAGTGGGCACCTATTGAAAGTGCCCAGGGAGCAGTGACAGGGACAGTACCTTGCTCAGGGGTACCTCAGGGCAACCTACTTGTGAGGGAATCGAACCCACAATCTTCCGATGCAGGGCAACTCCCTAACCACTAGGCCACCGCTGCCCCTTTTTTTTTTTTTTTTTTGTACTATCATATAGTAGCAAACAAAAAAGTGCAAGGAAACCAATAGTACAGCAAGAGTATTAGAACAAAATACAGCAAAAGAAAAACAATGTACAACATAAAACAATGTACAGCAAAATATAGCAACAAATAACAAAGTGTAGCAACAAATGACCAAATATAGCCACATAAGAGCAAGTACAACAAAATACAAAGAACGTCATAAAGAAAAGCACAAGACATAAGGCAAAATGCAGCAACATACAGCAAAGTCCAACAACATGACGGAAAACAACAAATGACAACATAGAAGAGCAACATCCATCCATCCATCCATTATCTGCTGCCTGTCCCAAACGGGGTCGCGGGGGGGTGCTGGCGTCCAACCCAGTGCACACAGGGCGAGGACGGGGGACGCACCCTGGACAGGTCGCCAGCCCATCGCAGTAGAAGAGCAACATTAAAACACAAATACAGCAACGTACAAACAAGCACAGCAAGTACAAGAGTGTGACAAAACATTCAAATAAATAGGTAATACATTAGAAAGGTGAGATAACAGTCTAATAATGAGCTTAAATATTTAAATATAGACAGCATAAATTAAAATGTTGGGCACTCATTTAGTGGAATGCAGGTACATTTCACAGTTATTGGAAGCTCTGAGTGCTGTGATTGTAGAGTATTGGAGTATGTTATAAAGCCATCAGCTATGACTATAAATATACATGTTCTATAAGTATTAATGGCTAGGTTGTCATTATTACTACACAACCTTGTGGAGCATTACAGGTCATCAGGGGAAACAAAATGGAGTGATTTGCTGGGAGGCATAAGAGAAGCCCCCAAAAAAGGGGAGATAAACATTTCAACAAGACAACAACTCTAAAACGTGCAGGCAAAATGCTGTTGCTCTGGCTTGCGTGGTCTACCCGGTCTCCCGAATCCCATTGAGAATTTATTGAGGTTTATGAGATTGTGTGTTCATCAAAAGGACCCATATAACCCTGGGGAGCCGGAGATAATATTAAAAAAGAAATGAGCCAAAACTGAACCAATGCTCCAAAAAGCAAAAAATTACTTCTAGCCCTAGATGTCTTGAAGCTGTCGTCTCTCTAATTGCTGTAATTACTAAGGTTATTCATTTAAAGAATGTTTCCTCTGTCAATCATTTTAATTGCTTTTTGTTTCATTTTTGTTCATGTTTAGAAGTCAGATGACATTATGTGTGCAATGTTTAAGTGAATATGTGCTGGAAGCCTACTGAGTGACAAAAGCAAAAGTGTCTGATTACCTGTTTCCGCTCCCTGTAGTGAAGCTCTGGTGCAGCATTTTAAACCAAAAGTGATTTATTAGGATTACTCACATGGAAAAGGTTTCTGCTTGTAAATCAAGTGAAGTCAGTGTATTCTGTTTATAGCAAAATCCGTGGGTGTGTTTGTGTTTTTCTGAATGTGTGCTCTAATATCAGCTTACAAAGAAATCCGCTGATCCTCTTGAGACCCCACTTTTGGTTCCCATAGCATCCTAGGTTTTGTGTGTCGTGACTGGCAAATTTAAGGGACCACTGAAGCTGTAGTCAGTCTCGTTTGGCTCCCGGTTGGCAGGATATTTTAAGCCCCTGTCAGTTTGAATGGGTGATCAGTCTAAAGTGTGCATGCTGGATGCCATGGAAAGGGATGAGGATGAAATTACATCAGAATAAAGGAGGTGCCTGGACTTTACTGGCTGGCTTGATAGGCTGGTACTCAGGTGAAGTGAAAGTGAAAGTGACAACCCTTGTCATTGCGAGGTCACAGCACTGCAAACCATGAACCACAACGAAATTGGACCTCTGCTTTTAACCCATGCACACAAACACCGTGCAGCAGTGGGCAGCTATTGAAAGCGCCCAGGGAGCAGTGACGGGGATGGTACCTTGCTCAGGGGTACCTCAGGGCAACCTACTTGTGAGGGAATCGAACCCACAATCTTCCGATGCAGGGCAACTCCCTAACCACTAGGCCACCGCTGCCCCACGAGTGCCCCGCAAGTGCCCCACAAGTGGTTGTGATTGGTGGAATAAAAGAGGGAACACCACTGTCACAATCTCTGTCTTTACAAAAGAGCTTATGCTCATCATGTATGAAGTGTTACATTCGTCTTAAAGCAAGAATTTAGACACAGTTTTACACAATGCTACCCCAGTGTTTTTAGCCAAGATATGTTAGCTTCTTTGATTTGGCATTTCAAGATTATAAAGCAATGGTTTGAGGCAAGTGTATAATGAGTTCGACCTGATGCACATTGCTAATTGATGTAGTACACACTTTCTATTACACATTAGTGGGAATCAAGGTCAGGTTCAACTTTGTCATCTGAATTTAAAACTATGACACACTTTTCCCAAATATTCATTTATTTCTAAGCTTTTAAGAACACAAAGAAGAAGACAATCGTTTCTTTTCCGTTTTCTTATTCTGATGCACCATGTTTTACTTGATCTCTTATTAAACATTGTTAAGTACCTCCAGAAACACATATGAAACACTCACTCAAGTTCCACCCAACACAAAATCCAGCTGTGGTTTGCATTTAGCACCATTTAACACCTCTCAGCTGGAGTTCCTCAATTTTCTTCTCACTTAACAAGTGTAAGGATTTTCTCAGAGATTGCTGCTGTTTAGCTTCTTTTCTTCTTCCTGCAGGTACTATAGCGCCACCATTCTACAGATGTCAGGAGTGCGGGATGACAAGCTCGCCATCTGGTTGTCCTCGCTGACGGCTTTAACCAACTTTCTGTTCACCCTGCTGGGTGTCTGGCTGGTGGAAAGGGTGGGACGGCGTAGACTGACACTAGGCAGCATCATTGGTGAGGGCATGAAATGAAGGTGTTTGAATTTCTCCCCACAAGTATTTCTAATGTGTGCAAATGTATTTATTTTTTTATTTTTTCATTCAGTTGCCCATATTGTTTCTCTGTCTTTTACCCTTTGAGGGCTTGGATGTGTTCCAGAAACCCCCAAGACTCTGGTTAGGATAGGTGGTTAAGTTAATGAATGGATGGATGAATGGAGAAATGAATGGATTCTTTCATTACTTATCCGTAACAATGAACAAGAATTAGTACATGTTAATAAAGGTTCTGTGATCCTTGTGGTGTAATAACAGAAAACCATTTTAATAATCTTGGTGAGATGATTAAGATAAAGAGCAATGAGAAAGGGGAAGCTCCTACTTGCAGAATGTAACAAGTATTTCATGATTAATTCATTTTTGTTATAACCCTGAGAACTAAATGCAAAATGGCTTTGATTTTTGAAATTGCAGTACCTCTGGGATTGTCATGCATAATTGCTACTGTTATGTCACCCTTAGTATTTGAGTGCTTTTAATAATTAATTATCCTTCTAATGCCTTTCTTTGTCGTTTTTTTCTTCAGGCACTTGTTTGAGTCTTTGTCTCCTGGCCTTTGGTTTCTTGCTGTCTGCCCAGCATTCTCCACCAATCACCATTCACCCTACGGACCCAGCTCTGGCTAACTCCAGCTGCACCACATATTTGTGAGTGTCTCCCTGCTGTGAATTCTAGTATTTTAAGGCTCTTTTTGTGTGGATTATTAGAACATGGCAGCCAGAGGATTGTGGGTTTGGTTAACCATGACAATTTACAGCCATGATTTTTAAATAACCTTTTTACTTGGACATGTGAGAAACAAGATCAAACCATACAACATTTATGCTTGCAAATAGACAAAATAATATTTTATTTAATTCACTGAGTTTCATTTTCGAAAAATTGCTCTGGGTTTGACTCCTGGTCGGGGCAGCCTGGGTCTTTTCTGTGTCGGCTCTGCACGTTCTCCCTGTGTCTGTGTTGGTTTCCTCCAGGTTTTCAGGTTTCCTCTCACAGTCAGGTGAATTGGAGATGCTAAATTTCCTTTAGGTGTGAATGTCTGTGTGTGAGTATGTTTTGTATGGACTGGTGACTTCTCCAGGGTGTTAATGCAACTTGCAAATTATGTCTCTGGCACCTTCTGTAAACCTGATGAGGAAAAGCAGCTCAGATAATGAATGGAATGGAATTAATTCAATTATTCTAGTATTTTCCAGAAAGAACAAACCTAATTTAAATGTTTATTTTTTCAGACATGGGAACAAAGAGTGTAGATGTGTAGATGATGTAAAGAAACTGCATTTCAGCACAGCGAGACAGCATATATCTCCTCTTCTAAGGGTTAAACAGGAGTTCAAACACACTTTCTCTCACAGAGATGTGCTTAGTTTCCTAAATGTCAGTTTTGAGGATTTTCTTTTTTTTTTTTTTTTTTTTTTGGCTAACATAATTAACATGGACTCAGGTTTGACAACAAATTTTCTCATTTGCTGTGTTTTCAGCAATTTACTACCAACATGACTGAATCGGTTAATCAAGAGCTGATTAGCTGACAAGTGGCATCAGGTGTGCTGGGGCTGCACTGAGGTTTCTGGCTGGAATGAGAACACTGTGTCCCAAAAAAACACACAGGTTAATCAACTCGTCAGTCATGTAATGATATTTAACAGATTTGCTTATTTTGCTACACCATTGCACATACCCTCTCAGCTTCTATTCTGAATGTAACTGAATATTGCCCTTGACTTCTTGGCAGTTGCGAAGTGTTGTGATTAATTTACACTTTCTTGAGCGAAGCTGGGCAGCCTGGAGGCTCTGTTGCAGTAATATGGCCTCTATAGTGTACCTGACCTCATGACCCAGGGCCATGTTGTCTGAGAGAAAGTGGCTGCTCTCTCTGTCCCAATTTACCTTCCTGCCTGAGCTCCCGTTCTTCATGCTCAAACAACTGCTAAAACAACACTTCTTCATTATGCTGTAATGGAGGTGGAATGGCCCATCTGTCATCGCGCCAGCAAACCAATCTGTGCTCATAAGCTTTCTCTTTAATGCACAATTCTCCAAAGTACTCTCTTATGAACTATCTTCTGTTTGCAATATATGCACAGATTTTTTTTTTCTATTTTTTAGTGTAATGCAGTTTTTATTAAATGCTTACCATTATGACTTAAAGGGAATGTATTAAAAGAAAAGAGACTTTACCCGTGTTTTAGAAGCTAAAAAAGTTCAATGTAAACCTAAGCTCGCAAAGAACCAGCAATCTGTCCATTTTAGTATAGGCTAAGGCACTTACTAAAGACTCTGGCTGGAATAAGCGGCACAGATAATGGGTGAATGAATGGGTGGATGGATGGATTGATGAATTGACAGCATATTCTAATGTTTTTCCAACTTCCAACACTCCTATTCCATCTAAGCAGCTTATTAACAAGCCCTTATTGAGGTCAAATGGGTGTGTTAAAGCAGAAAAACTAATTCCAAGTCAATGTTCCTCCAGGACCAGGGTTGGAAAACACTCTTATAGATGTTTTTGCCTCCTACAGCCATCAACCTTCAGCTCGCGAGATGTTGCACAGTGTGCTTACAGTGATATAATATGATATAATAATGATATAATATATATAAGTATACATGAGGTATGCTGCTGATCCACCTTTAAGGATGATTATGTTTTCATTTTTGTTTCATTGCAAAATATTTTATTAACTAATATCTGCTTTTCATTTTTGGTTCTCAAAGCTGTTTGAAGCCCTGTTTATAACCATGAACACATTCAAATATGACTGCCCATTAAGCCTGCAGCAGCCTAGCCTGCCAAATTGTTGTTTTTCTATTTTTTATTTATGCATAATTCAGTTGTGGAGTCACAAACAGTATCATTCAAAGGGGCTTTCATGTGAAATAGTTCACCAGGGGTTATTGTCTACAGTGAAAAATATTTTTTTTTTTCTAATTTGGCAAAACCCCCGGTAAACCTACATGTCTTCTGAGTTTTAATGCAATGGTGATAATGGTCAAATAAACATAGATCTGATATCTGAGTACTGTTTGGCCCTACAGTGCCCTGTATGTATCTTACTGCAATGAAAGAAATTACATTTCAGACCCAGATTTTCATATCAGCGTCTCAGGCACCATTTTTATAACGACGTTATGAAAAAAACTGAGGATCGAACATCTGTCAGGGCTTTGGATGTCCGCTGTCTTTCTGAGGATCATGATCACAAAAACTGATCTACAATCAGCACTGAAACTCCTTAACTGTTTTGTGAATACAGATCCATTTCCATTTAAAGCTTGTTCCTAGACAGCTTTTTAACAAGACAACTAATTAGGAAAATTATAATTTACCTATATTTAAAAGCACAATAATAAAAGCAAGAATTTTTTTTTACATTTAGGTGAAAAAGTGAGGGTATAGAGGGTACTTCTGATGAAAGAAAAAACAAGAGAATAATCTAAACCAAAAATTTTTAAACAAGAAATTTGCTCATCCATGTTGCTCTTTGCCCTTTTGTTCTAGGTCATGTGAGCCGTGCATGCTGAATCCGAGCTGTGGTTTCTGCTACAAGCAGAACAGTACTGCTGTGTTTGCCTCCTCCTGTGTCCCAGTCAATCAGGCTTCTACCGAGAGAGCAGCGTGGGGCAGGTGAGTCAGAATCAGCAGCTGAGCAACTGCACGAATAAGCCTTTTTGCTCTCGAACATGCATTGTTTGAAATTTACCTCTGCAACTCAACGCTCACCCACAGAGCCAAGCACTGATACTAGATGTATTGTATTTGATGCAATGGAATTATTTAAAAAATTCATACAACATTATGGCAATTTATGACACATTTCATTCTGAACAATAAAGGTTGAAGTGATAGTGACTTTTTTTTCATTGTGAAACATGGCATAGCACAAAATGCAACCTCTTTTTCACCCATACAAACAGTGCAGGAGGCAGCTATTTAAAGAGACCGGGGAGCAGTGATGGGGACGGTACATAGCTCAACGGTATCTCAGGGCAACCTACTGGTCTGGGATTTGGACCCACAACCTTCTGATCCTGGGGCCTATTCCCTAAACACTAGGCCAACACTGCCCCAGGGCACACTTTACTAAAAAATGTAACTGATTGAGCCATTCCAAAATCTGTGTTGAATTCTGACTGGTGCATGAATTTGCCTCATTGTATTTTTAGTTCCTAGTTTAGCAAGAGGTTTTTCTGTATTTCATGAGTGCATACCATTTTGCATTCTAATAGCTCACATTTTCAGCAAACTTGTACCAACGTTGCTGTACACAGTAAACCGAAGCACTAACATGGATTTCTACATTTCTACAGGTGCTCCAACTCAACCCAGTCAGCAGATCATAGTCTTTGGGCTTATAATTTCTGTCCAACCTCCTATTCTTGGGTAGTGCTTCTAGGACTGATCCTGTATTTGGCTTTCTTTGCTCCAGGTAAGAGGATCATTTCAAACAAGGCCAAAATCAATAAATTCAATTCCAGCAATGATAAACTGAGTAGTCCACACTAAAATGATAGTAATCATTCTCATCTCTCTGTGAAATGCTGAACATGGTGGTCATTATGCTTTCAGGCCTGGGCCCAATGCCATGGACAGTTAACTCAGAGATCTACCCTCTGTGGGCCAGAAGCACAGGCAACGCCTGCTCAGCTGGGGTGAACTGGACCTTCAATGTACTGGTATCTCTGACGTTCCTCCACTTAGCCCAGTACCTCACCTACTATGGTAATTTTATGTCTTTTGGCTTCACAGGACACTAGCCAGCATGCTCTACCTAATTTAGCTACCCATTACTCCCTAACACTTCATATTGTACACAAGTTTTGTCAGTGTTTGTCAAGAGTTTGGAAAGCTAAGATATTGCATTATTTGGATTGTGTTCAAGCATGAACAATGTAATATGACATTCATTAGCAAGCAAAATGAAACATATTTGCTCCTGTAATTCCATCTTAACTGCATTTAATTTTAAAAGTGTCATCAAATGGCCTTAACTTGTATTTATAACGTTCCTTAATTTGCAGTTTTGAAAATCCTCAGCTCCTAAGTCCTCATTGCTTTTTCAGAAAACTTGTAAATGCGTAAAAAAATGTGTACGTTTATTGTGAGGGATTAATAAAGCTACTCCATTTTTTATTTATGAAACATTAGGAAGTAAAACTTTTCCCTAAAAGATGCATTTTTGCCTTGAGAAGGCAAATTGCTTGTTGTTTAGTTTAGGCTCTCCGTTTAAAGTGAGATTTCTCTGTTATCTTCCAGGTGCATTCTTTCTGTACTCCAGCCTGGCACTACTGGGTTTCTTTTTCATTTACGGCTGTCTCCCTGAGACAAAAGGCCGGCGACTGGAGGAGATTGAGTCGCTTTTTGAGAGCCGCCTATGCTCCTGTGGTGCCTCAGACTCAGACGAGGGCCGTCAGGTGGAGTACATCAGGGTCAAAGGGTCAAATTACCATCTATCAGACAACGATGCCTCAGATGTGGAGTAAACATGTTACAAAGCTCAAGGAGCATCCCTGTGAACCCTCTCTCAGGTTCCTTGCAGGGCTGGTGTAGAGGAAAGAGAACAAATTGGTCTTAAGCTTCACCCTATCCTGACATCAGGTCGGTCTGTACCAGTCAGGTTGTATCTTAGGCATACAGCAGTCCATTATGATCGAAGGAAAATGGAGATGCCAGGAAGAGCACACTCACCTAGCCAACTTCTGTCCAGTATCATCACTGTTTATGGTATATTGAGTTAAGGTTTATAAGATGCTGTCAGATGTTTCATCACTGGCTAGAGCTCATTTACATAGCACAAGATGTCTCCTGTAGCCAAATATGACAGCCTAATGACATGCTAAGCATCCTGCCACCCATATTACACCTCAGTGTTTAGTATTCCTTAGAAGTTAAATCACTTTTAAACTTCATCCCACATGGATAAAGTTTATGGAAAAGGCAGACTGACACCACATCTGTGTTTGCAAAGTAGAAGCAAAAATACTTGATTGTGATTTTAATTTAATAAGTTATGGTGTTTCCAGTCTTTTTTGAAAATATTTCTTTTTTGCTGTTTTTTTTCTTTTTTTTACATTTCTTGACATGTCTTGAAACAAGTTGAAAAAAGTTTGATGTGCAGATGGGAACCGGAGGATACAGAATGTACATCAAATTTAAATGTAACTAATTATGTAAGTACATCTTTATAGTATAGCCAAATGCAATGTGCATTTCGACTAAGCATTAATACCTGTCAACACATTCACATTCAAATTTAAACCATGGAAACGGTTCCAAAGTGCAATATTCACTAAAATGCACTTTTATCTCTAAAGGGGAGCTGAGATGTGAAAACAATTCCCAAGTATGTCATTTTTAAACACAAAACTTGTAGCTACCACAGCTGGGTTGTTGCCTAGATTCAGTCCGACACGGATCCTTTTAGCAATGGTTTTAACAGTTCAAGGCCCCTCATTTGAAGTAAGTATGATGCGTTTTTAGCATGAACTGATGTGTTTAGAGCTTAGAGATATTACTGATAGCTCAAGTTTTCGAGTTCTATTATTATTATATATGTGCAGCGACCTCTAACATCTTTATGTTTCACCCTTCTGTCATTTTCAGCAGAACTCAAATCCAAGTTTACCATTTAACCTTATTTAATTTTGTCTTCCTTCATAGCCTTGTGTACAAATAGCACTGCATCGCATAGCCCTTGTCCATGTAACAGAGTGGAATACATGTTTTGACGAGTAGCGTAATATCCAATGTTATGTTTTATATTGTACTACTGTGAGTACACATTGGTAGTCTGGTACACATAGATTTGTACCAAACTGACATGTCGTGGCTGTGTGTGTGTAACAAAGCAGTCGATAGGTATTGTAAAAGCAACAATATCAAGTGAACTAACACAAGTGCTTTTTTAAATGCTAATTTGCTGTTTTACAGGCCTGTAATGTGTGATTCTGCACATCGGGTCTTGTGTATTACATGTTTTTTCTTTTGTTCACTGTAAGTGCAAGCCGATACATGATTGTGTTTTCACGTTTAACACTGAAGCACAGTGAGTTTGCCCCTAAAAGGGAGAAGCACACTATTGAGCAAGAGTCTAACAGTGTGATTTGAATCAGGTATGTTCATACATGCTCTGATTATGACATTTAAATGAGGGAGAAAAGAACTGAGTAAAATATGTTCATGCCAGTTTATCACGACTGTGTAAATCAGAGCTTTATTCAACAGAGATTATGGTGTGCCAGGTATGTGTTTTTAGAATGTATTTGACTCTGGAGGAAGCTCCAAAGTCACCAACTGATGGTGTTACTCTGAAGTGACACATCAAATGTTTCTAGTGAATGAGTGTGTTTGTTTTTTTCTATGTTAAATTATTACCTTTATTATCTACAAAGCAGTGTTTCTACAGTCATTGATAAAACTAGTCAATACAAATACATGGATAGTGTTGTACAGTAAATTTGATTATTGTTGCTGTATGTTTTGTTAGATTTATATTCAATAAAACTTAATATATTAACGAAATCTGAGGGAAAAATAACAATAAAAATAATAGCTGTCTACTGCTTCAGTTATGGTTTTGATATTTTTGGATTTTGTTTTGTTGTGTGGGTCATAAATGGCTAAGAACCCAAAGTGACATAAAAAGCTAACCTTGCATTCAGTTTACTTGGTTTAAATGTGTACATCAGTCCACAATACAATAACATTCAAGATATTGACAAACCAAAAGATAAACATTTTTTTTGATGGATTGATTCAGTAATCATATAAGTCATATGATGTTGGAATGGATTCTCTGAATTACGTACAGCTAAGCTTTCTGAACACGTAGGTCAGCAACAGATGCTAACCTACAACACACAAAGCGGGTCTGAGTCATCTCTCCTTCTCCCGTTCTCTCTTTTCATCAATGCTTATTTTTCTGCTTGAGCATCAGTAAAATGTCTGCAATTTCCTGAAGAGTTTCCGTCTCCCCAGAGACACGGTTCACACCTCTCTCTCTGCCGTGTTCTTCTGTGCTCCAGGCGTTTCTGGCAGGGTTTTGATTCACACTCTCTTCCTCGTGACCTTCACACCTTTCTTCTCTCACCATCATATTCCCTGATGAATTCACATTTGATTCTGCAAAGAGAAAAAACTTTGCATAAATCAACCTATTTTTAATCTTGAACAAGATAAAGCGTGCAGAATTAAATGCTGCAATTATGATTAGCCATGCTCCACTGAGACCCGTCATGTCCATGTTAAACATTATAATAGCGTGTAAAATGTAAGCCAGATAGATTCAAAATTGGTAATTTATTAATACCTAGGCCATAAACCAGGGAGGAGTCCAGTATGGGCTGTTTCTTTGCGCGTGCTCGACTCTTAGATTTGTATGAACTTTGCTGTTCTGTGATTGCTTCTGTAGCCTGCTGCGTGGCCTCCCTTGTTGTTAATGTCTTGCAGGGCGTGTTCCAGTTCACTTTATGGATTTCTGAAAAAGCACACTGAGTAACGTTAGGAACATTTTGATTGCTTTTACCAGTGTGCCTCCTAGTGGTGGAAGTCTCAGCTTTCTTGTCCCTGTGTGAACGGTTATGGTAAATGGAAGCTTTGTGCACACTGAAATTGCTCAGCTTCCTTTCTGCTTTCAAAAGGCAGCACTGTACGGAAGCATCTTGCAGTGTTGAAGCGGGAACATCTGCCGTCTGTGTCCCCATGTCTTTTATCTTGGTTGTTGTTTCTTCAGGTCCTCCCTCACATTGTGTATTAGTCTATGAACAAAAAAATGAACAAACTGACAAGCAGCAGTCTTATTCATAACTATCCCATCTCAGCTTTTTAAGAATCCCTCTAGACTAGTAATCTGTCGTTCGATACTAACATAGTTATTACATTGTACCTTCTGACTGAAGGTAATGACTTGTCCTATTGTGTTTGTCCCTGAACAGCAATACTGGCTTCTTACTGTTGAAGTGTCATTGTAGTGCATCTGCAAATGACAAGCAGGACACTATGTACTGTTTATTTTCCTGATGAAGAAAGGATACATTTTATATATATTGTATAAGATATTTTTTATATATTACCATTCAGTGGGACTAAGGAGTTAGGAAGGAAAATAATCGTGAAAAATCGTGAAAACCACACAACGTATGTAAATGTACATTTTCAATGTGTTGAATTTAATTATTATTATGTTTTTCGCTCTTTTAATTTTGTGGTATACTGAAAACTCAGGGCAGCGGTGGTCAAATGGTTAGAGATTAGGCACCAGGACCAGAAGGTCGTGGGTTTGAATCCTAGACCAGTATGTTGCCATGAGGTATCCTTGAGCAAGGTACCATCCCCACAGCTGCTCCCCACACTTTAAACAGCTCCACGTGAGTGTGGGTGAAATGCAGAGGAAACATTTCATTGTGTCTCACTGTGTGCTGTGTTTCACAAAGACAAACAGTCACATTCATTGCTATCACTTCAAACAAGTATGTTAAGAATCAAGAAAACACTTAAAAATCAGTTATTAATGAGATTCTTACCATACTTACAGGGTTTGAACTGATGCAGCCCTCTCTTGGGGAATAACTTACAGGTATTTCACAGGCATTCTCTAAGAAACTGCTGTGTGTACTACCTGCAGCAACAACTTCAGTTTAGTCTGTTTTCACAGTCAGTCAAGCATACTAACTCAAAAGCAACTGCAAGGAACTCACATGGTCTGTAGTCAGCAAATGTAGGTCCTTGCTTTGAAACAAGAGGCTGAAAACGTAACAGTTAAAGCACCATCTTTAGACAGCAAATTAATCTGCAATAATTCACTGCACCACAGGGAGGCACCATTTCCAAATAAACTGAGTTCTCAAGTCAAGTCAAGTAGGATTCTGCACTGTGCCTTGCCACTTCAGTGCTTCTGTAGTGGCAAAACCTTGTGAGTCGGTGAACTATTTGGCCTCAGGCCAGTAAATAATCAAATGTACTGTGTGTCATATTTCAGTCAGATATGTATAGCTCAGTTTTAAAATTCAAATTCAAAATTGAACTCTGTTAAACAACATCAAGCCCATTGCCCGTATTACCTGATTAAAGAAATTAGCACTTTGGTCTCTGTTGGGCGATTCACTGGAATCACTGTTAGAAACACATGTCATGAATCACTACAGCTACAAGCAACACATTTTTATAGTAAAAATGTACATTTTGCTACTAACTGGGCTCTTATACAAAGAGGAGATGTTTCCTTCTGAAGATGAATCTTGATCATTCTTTCACCAAAAAGGCCTTTAATCAAGGTAAAGAAGAAATGGCAATGCATTACACTGTATATGTCATTTACAGATCAGTTTTTGAACGTTAAATTCTAAAGAACTGATAAAGATGCATGATATTGTGATAACAATACTCTGCTAAAAATAAAATGTCTCCTAAAATATACAGTGACACACAATGTGCTTTGTCAGTACCTTGGCCTCCATGTTCTTCAGTGTTGAATTTCAAAAAGAGTGGCTCTTCATGCTGAATGTTCCCTTTTGAATAGTTAGCTGGATATTCATCAGCTAGGTTTATGGAAGACCCATTTTTTTCTGGGCTGCCACCCATTAGTGGTTGGAAATGGCACATACAAAAAAAAAGAAAAAAAAACCCCATCATAATCTGTTAATGATCATAACTAAACAATATACTTCGAAAGATTTCTAACTAAATGAGAAGTTTCAGTCATCGTCCTGTCTCTGAAATTAAACTGTATGTATCAACTATGATCAAAACATTCACAGACGTCTGCATCCCAAAGCTTATTAGTCAATTTTACTAAGTAAAATAGACCCTGACAGGTCAAAAGACTGAACCACAATAATTCAGCATATTTATTTGTTGAGATCAACTAGTTCAGCACAGCTGTTGATGTGAAATCAAAAAAACATTCTATCAAAACATTCTGAATGTCTAAAATCTTAATCGCAACATTTTTGATTAGTTGCAACATTTTTACAAACTGGTGGAATTTGTGATTTATGTGGACCTACCTGTGCAAGATGCTTTCAAACTGAGCTGTGGCTGCTGAGTTGTTCTGAGCATGCTGTGTTCCATAAACTGGCCAAGTGTCATACTCACACACCCCTGCTGACTGGGAGAAAGGCATTAAACATTATGAAAAACATTTTTTTGCTAGAAACCTTTTTAACATTAATGTCTTGTAATTACAAAATAACTAAAGCAAAATAATAAATCTGGATCTATGGTTAAGAATTTACCAGAGAAGACTCCCATGAAGGTGGAGGGGAGATGTGAGCTTTTGGTTTGGACTGAAAGGCCTCTGATGGAGTTGGGGAGGCTGAAGAGAACGAACTGACACTGCTTTGATGGCGGTGTGGTCTTTGCTTATAGTCTGAAGCACTGTTGTCAGACTGCTTGGCTTCCAGCACTGGTGATAGCTAATAACATAATAATAATAATAGTAGTAGTAATAATAATAATAACAATAATAATGATGATGATGGTGATAATAATAATAAATATATAATAATAATAACACTAACCATAATAATAATAATCATCATCATATTAATCATAATCATAATAATAATCATAATAATAATAAAGTGTTAAATAATATTAACTAATAACCTAATAATATAAGTAATAATAATTGTGAAAACATTAACAACATATATTTATTAAATGAAATGCAAACATAGATGACTTTATATTACTTAACACTAAGTTGATTAGTTTTTATTCTGTAAAATTAGGCATTTGAGAGTAAGAAACTGTGTCAACTGTCATCCAAAGCCAGTTAATAAAAAAGGCCCCTCACTGTGTTGAACCTGAACTCTTCCAGGACACTTTGTTTTCTCTTTTTTAAACCCACTGTGTGGACACTGCAAAATACAAAAGGACAAAGTCTGAGCTTACCCTGCAGTTAATCTAAGCCTATAGTGTAGCTGGAACGAGTAAAGGGAAGAGTACCTGTAACACGGCTCACTTTCTACAAGGCTCAGGTGTGACGGAGCGCAAGGACTCATTGGCAATTCCAAGGGCTTAAGACTCATAGATTTATGAGCTCCTTTAGAACTGGTCAGATGAGTTACTTTAGGTTTCCCTAAAACAAAAACAGAGTATTTCATCAGGAATTTGTGTCAGACAATTACAGATATGCAAAAACAATATATTTAAAGATTTTTATTAGTAATAACCATAATACACACCAGTGTGTTCTTTCTTTAATGCAATTTGGTTGACTATAAACATTGTTAGCAGATCTATGTTGCCGCTGTTGCCTTCCTTAGGTGATGCTGGTGGTTCCAGTTGATTGAGCTTCTTTTGTCTCCTATTCTTTTCAAAGAACTCCTTTCCGATTTTAAACATTATAGACACTCTGTTAGCAGAACAATACACATTAAGATAATAATGACAAATGATAAAAAAGTTATTTTTTATAGTCACCTTTTGCTTTTTCCTATCACTGTTCTTCATAAACCGACTCCTGAAAAACAAGATGCAATAAAGCAGTTTAAATAAAGAAGTGCTACTCAGCACATGCTGGCCAATAGAATTAGCAAGCAAAGTTGAAGTTAGACTTCAAGGCAGTGAGGGCCCTTACAGAGCAACTAAACCTGGGTTCTTAAAACCAGCTGAAAAGATATTAATTTAAAACAATATATTCCTATGCTTGGAAAATCTATTCAGGGGTCCTGGAAAGGTGGGTCCGTTGGATAGTCAAACCTCGGATTCAGGAGGAGCAGTGTGGTTTCCATCCAGGTCGCGGAACAGTGGACCAGCTCTACACCCTTGGCAGGGTCCTGGAGGGTGCATGGGAGTTTGCCCAACCAGTCTACATGTGCTTTGTGGACTTGGAGAAGGCATTCGACCGTGTCCCTCAGGGAGTCCTTTGGGGGGTACTCCAGGAGAATGGGTTATCAGATTCCCTGTTAAAGGCTGTCCGGTCCCTGTACAACCGGTGTTGGAGCTTGGTCTGCATATAGTAAGTCGGACCTGTTTCCGGTGAGAGTTGGGCTCCGCCAGGGCTGCCCTTTGTCACCGATCCTGTTTATAATTTTTATGGACAGGATTTCTAGGTGCAGCCAGGGTGTTGAGGGGGTCCGGTTTGGTGGGCTCAGGATTGGGTCACTGCTTTTTGCAGATGACGTTGTCCTGTTGGCCTCATCAGACTGCGACCTTCAGCTCTCACTGGATCGGTTTGCTGCAGAATGTGAAGCGGCTGGGATGAGAATCAGCACCTCCAAACCTGAGGCCATGGTCCTCAGCCGGAAAAGGATGGAGTGCCCTCTCAGGGTTGGGAGTGAGACCTTGCCCCAAGTGGAGGAGTTTAAGTATCTTGGGATCTTGTTCACGAGTGAGGGTAGAATGGAGCGGGAGATCGACAGGCGGATCGGGGCAGCGTCCACAGTGATGCAAGCACTGCGTCGGTCTGTCATAGTGAAGAAGCAGCTGAGCCAAAAGGCAAAGCTCTCACTTTACCGGTCAATCTACGTCCCCACCCTCACCTATGGTCACGAGCTGTGGGTAGTGACTGAAAGAACGAGTTCGCGAATACAAGCAGCTGAAATGAGTTTCCTCCGCAGGGTGTCTGGACTCTCCCTTAGAGACAGGGTGAGAAGCTCAGTCATCCGGGAGGGGCCCAGAGTAGAGTCGCTGCTCCTCCGCATCGAGAGGAGTCAGATGAGGTGGCTCGGGCATCTAATTAGGATGCCCCCTGGACGCCTCCCTGGTGAGGTGTTCTGGGCACGCCCCACCGAAAAGGGACCCCGGGGAAGACCCAGGACACACTGGAGAGACTATGTCTCTTGGCTGGCCTGGGAACACATTTTTCTATGTTACAGCCATATTCCAAAATGGATTAAATTCATATTTTACCTTAAAATTCTACACACAATAATGGCAAATAATGGCAAAGTCAAAAAGGATTGCTTGAGCAGCTTGTTCAGCAGCAGACTTTTACACCCGCAGTGTAAGAAAGAACGCTACCGCAGGTCATTCCTACCTGCTGCAATAAGACTCCACAACTCATCATCATAACATTACATTACTTATTATATATTATATTATATCATATATATTATTATTATTTTTGTATATTATTATTATTATTATTACTGTATTGTATATTATATTATTATTATTATTATTATTACATTTATTATTTATTATTACATTTATATTCATATTTTTGCTATATTTATATTTTGCTACTTGTTATTTATATGTATAATTCATTCAAAACTTATTACCGTGTATATTACTCTTGTAGATATGTATATGTATATATATATAGATATATATAGATAGATAATTTATTATTTATTTATAGCTCCTCTACTTTTCTCCTGTACTTGTTCCTGTTCTCTCTCTATATCTTTATATATTTTTTCTTTTCTTTCTGTACACCTGTCTTTTTTTTTATTAGAGCCCTGTAACGCCCAAATTTCCCATTCGTGGGATAATAAAAGATCACTCTACTCTACTTGAAACTTTTGCAAATTTACTAAATATAAAAAAGCAAAACATGTACATAAGTATTCACAGCCTTTGCCCAATATGTTGTTGAAGCGCCTTTGGCAGCAATTACAGCCGAAAGTATTTTTAAGTATGACGCTCCAAGCTTGGGACACCTATTTTGGGCCTTTTATTCTATTTTTCTATGAAGAACCTCTCAAAACTCCATCAGGTTGGAATGGGGGGCACCAGTGCACAGCCATTTTCAGATCTCTCCTGAGATGTTCAATCGGGTTCAAGTGTGGTCTCAGGTTTGGCTACTCAATGACATTCACAGAGTTGTCTAGAAGCCACTCCTTTGTTATCTTGACTGTGTGCTTAGGGTCGTTGTCCTGCTGGAAGATGAACCTTCGCCCCAGACCAAGGTACAGAGCTCACTAAAGCAGGTTATCATGAAGGATGTCTCTGTGCATTGCTGCATTCATCTTTCCATCAACCCTGACTAGTCTCCTAGTTCCTGTTGCCAAAAAACATCTCCACATCATGATGCTACCACCACCATGCTTGACTGTAGGGATGGTATTGACCAGGTGACAAGCGGTTCCTGGTTTCCTCCAGACATGACGCTTGGCTATCTTTGTTTCATTAAACTACAGAATTTTGTTTCTCAAGGTCTGAGAGTCCTTCAGGTTCCTATATACTAAACTGCAGACTCCAATAAACTCCAGACGGGCTGCCATGTGCCTTTTACTGAGGAGTGGCTTCCACGCTACCATGCAGGCCTGATTGGTGGAATGCTGCAGAAATGGTTGTCCTTCTAGAAGGTTCCCCTCTCTCTCCAGAGCCATGCTGGAGCTGACTAAGGCCCTTCTACCCCGATCGCTCAGGGACCTTAAGTGCTGCAGCAATTTTTATATAGCCTTCCCCAGATCTGTGCCTCAATAAAATTCTGTCTCTGAGGTCTACAGACAATTTCTTGGGACTTCATAGCTTGCTTTGTGCTTTGACATGCACTAATGGGATTGGTCAACTATGGGGCCTTATATAGAAAGGAGTGTGCCTTTCCAAATCATTGTCCAATCAACTGAATTTACCACAGGTGGACTCCAATCAAGTTCTGAAGGAAGATCAGTGGAAACAGGAAGCACCTGAGCACACTTTTGAGTGTCATAGCAAAGGCTGTGAATTATTATGTACATGTTTTATTTATGTTTTTAATTTTAATCTTGCAAAACTTGCAAAAGTTTTAAGCAAACCTTTTTCACTTTGTCACTATGAGATACTGTGTGCTTTTAGGTAAAATGTATTTAATCCATTTTGCAATAAAAACGTAGAAAAGTGGAAAAAGTGGATTGTTGTGAATAATTTTCGGATGCTCTGTAGACAGATAGATATTCATCCATCTATCTGTCTTTTTTTAAGGTCAACTGAAAGTGACTATTTGTCATTGTGAAACATGGCAAAGCACAAAACATAACCTCTGCGTTTCACCCATACACACACGCGGCAGGGAGCAGCTATTTAAAGTGCCTGGGGAGCAGTGATGGGGACGATACCTTGCTCAAGGGTACCTCCGAGCAACCTACTGGTCTGAGAATGGAACCCACAACCTTCTGACCCTGGGGCCTATACCCTAACCACTAGGCCACCGCTGCCCCTGTATCTGTCTGTCTTTCAGCATGTCAATCAGTCCATCCATCCATTTAAATTTTCCATCTGTCTGTCTTTCATTTATATATCTTTCTCTGGAAAATTAATCATTTGAAAAGATAGATAGATAGATAGATAGATAGATAGATAGATAGATAGATAGATAGAAAGATAGATAGAAAGATAGATAGATAGAAAGATAGATAGATAGATAGATAGAGATAGATAGATAGATAGATAGATAGATAGATAGAAAGATAGATAGATAGATAAATAGACAGATAGATAGAAAGATAGATAGATAGATAGATAGATAGATAGATAGATAGAAAGATAGATAGATAGAAAGATAGATAGAAAGATAGATAGATAGATAGATAGAAAGATAGATAGATAGATAGATAGAAAGATAGATAGAAAGATAGATAGATAGATAGATAGATAGAAAGATAGATAGAAAGATAGATAGATAGATAGAAAGATAGATAGATAGAAAGATAGATAGATAGAAAGATAGATGGATAGATAGATAGATAGATAGATAGATAGATAGATAGATAGATAGATAGATAGAAAGATAGATAGATAGATAGATAGATAGATAGACAGATAGATAGATAGACAGACAGACAGTTAAACTGACTGATAGGTGCTTTAATAGATAATTAGTCAGACAGGTAGCTTCAAAGGTAGCTAGATCTTATAAATGATTATGAATAATTATAAATAATGTCTATAGTTGATAATGAAAACAGATATAGAAGATTAAAGCACTTCTGCACCGAGTTATCTGACTGAGAATGAGTAAATATATTAGCAGCGCGCTCGCGCCAATCTTACCGTGAACCCCCGACCCAGTTCATGCTGAAGAAGCTAGAAAGGTAAACTCTGGTGTATTTCACGTCAGGGCAGGAATATAACGCCGCCTTTGATTCACAGGTTGAATTAAGGATATGAATCTCTGGTTTAAATCGGTCTTTAAAGCTCGGCTAGGTTTTTTTTGACTGTAACTCATGCTAGCGTTAGCGAAGAAGCTAACGACACTGCCAGCCAATCAGCGAGCGGGAAATAACCGACACAGGTTGATCTGTTAGAAAAATCGCTCTTCACTTCTGAACATTTATCTTGTATAACACATTTAATAAGACGTGAGCACACTATAAAAATATCTATAAAAATAAATAAAACCTGTTTTTAAAATAGTACTGTTATTTTAAAGTGCTGAAAAAGCCATAAATTCATGTTTCACGGAGTTATTACACTACTTTCAGACTGACTTTGGACTGAACACGGGTCCTGTATGGGACCATAGGAGTTGGATTATTATTATTATTGTTATTTTTATTATTATTATTATTGTTATTATTCACTATACAGTGGTGACCTAGTGGTTAGGGTCCCAGAATCAGAAGGTTGTGGATCGCGCTGTAGACCAGTAGGTTGCCCTAGGGTACATTTGAGCAAGGTACTGTCCCCATCACTGCTCCCTGGGCGCTTTAAATAGCTGCCCCCTGCTGCACGTGTGTATGGGTGAAAAGCAGAGGTTGAATTTCGTTGCGTTTCACTGTGTGCTGTGTTCACAATGACAAAATAGTCACTTTCACTGTAGAGAAACATTATTGGAAGATGCAGAGGACCGGAAGAATTGGAGACGGTTTACCCATTTTGGCAGAGGTAAAATCACATGTCCTTTTATTACATGTGGAGTTACAAGGTGAATATGCTGGAGTACCCCTGCCCTGTGTGTTGTCTTTGTGCTGGTGGTCAAAGAGAGAGCAAAAATCGCGCACCATCATGTCACCGCAGCAGCCAATCACCTTCACGGGGGGCGTGGTCAACGTCGAAACACTTCGCCCGGCCGCGCCCCCTGACAGGCAATTTGATTAAAACGTGTGAATCAGAGTAATTGTCTTTAAGTTTACTTACTGTTTTATAGAACAAATTTATATGCTTATTCATCCCGACTATTAGACCTAATTTACTTTATCAATAATGTTCTGCATTAATTAAACGCATCACAATAAATGCACCTAATACACAAATATATCATCAGAGTAATAGTGGAACCGATTTCACGTGGACAAAGCGGTTGTACGTATAAAATATTTCATAATTCAGTTTCTTTGGGCAGGAATCTTAGGGATGCGACACGTTTGAATCAGGCAAACTTGCATTTTATGCTGTTTTGTTGATTCATGTGGGTTTTTCAGCTAGTATTTCTTTATTTTATGTAATGTCTCACCCAGGTTATAGTTAAGAAAAGTTATACTAGTTCAACATTTATATATATATGCATGTGTGTGTGAAACCTTTTAATTCTTACAAATTAACATCGAGATAAATCTAGAGTATGAAATATAGTCCTAAAACAGACGTTAAGTGTAAATATGTAAAGGCGAACGTAAGAATTAGAGCCCAGAAAAGCCTTTGTATGTTATCATTATTTTTGCGTGAACCGCCCTTTTTGCAGCAACCAGCAGGGGGCGTGGCCTCAAACACGGGGCCCAATCCCGGCTCTGGTAGGCGTGTCCTCTGCCAAAAAAGCAGTATCGGCGCGGACAGCTGTGATGTTGGCGGCGTTACCGGTGGGTCGCGGTGCGGAATGTGTGATCTGCTGGACGGGCGGCGGTAGGTTGTGACCGTGGCAGAATCCCAAGCCCACAGAGATGAGGAGCATCCTGCACGCAGCGTCCACGGGGAAGTGGAGCCGCAGCGCCGCGGCGAGGCGGGCCCTGCTGGTGGCGGCCGCTGCCTACGGCGCTAAGAGCCTCTACCCGCTCATCGTCCGGCACCTTGGCGGCTCCGCGGTCCGCAGCACACGCACGGGGGGGCAGAGAACGCCCGGCGTGGACGCGCGGTTCGCGCAGCAGATCGCGGCGCTGGTGAAGATCCTCTTCCCTCGCGTACTGAGCCGCGAGCTCGCGCTGCTGTGTCTGCACTCGGCGGCCCTCGTCTCTCGCACCTTCCTCTCCATTTACGTGGCCGGGCTGGACGGGCAGATAGTGAAGACGATCGTGGAAAAGCGGCCTCGCAGCTTTGCCGCCAAGCTGCTCAAGTGGCTCCTCGTCGCCATCCCGGCCACGTTCGTGAACAGCGCGATCCGTTACCTGGAGGGCAAGCTGGCGCTGGCCTTCCGCACGCGCCTCGTCGAGCATGCCTACAGGACGTACTTCACCGAGCAGACGTACTACCGAGTCAGCCACATGGACGGCAGGCTGGCCAACCCGGACCAGTCCCTCACCGACGATGTCATGATGTTCTCCCAGTCAGTGGCGCATCTCTACTCCAACCTCACTAAGCCAATCCTGGACGTGATCCTCACCTCCTACACCCTCATCCAGACCGCTCGTGCCCGCGGAGCCAACGCCACCGGACCCACGCTGCTCGCCGGACTCGTCGTGTTCGCCACCGCTAAAGTGCTGCGAGCCTGTTCACCGAGGTTCGGCAAGCTCGTGGCCGAGGAGGCGCACAGAAAGGGCTACCTGCGCTACGTGCACTCGAGGATCATCACCAACGCCGAAGAGATCGCTTTCTATAGAGGCCATAAGGTGAGGATGGAGCACGGGCCGTCTGAGAATGACCACATATTTTGGTTCACTTGAGCCAGTTCATGAAGAGCTAGTTAATTAATAAATTGATTCATTAATTAATTCGTGGATTGGTTGGTTAGATGATTGATTGTTGGTTGGAAGGATGATTGATTAGTTGATTGATTTGCTGGTTGGTTGGAAGGATGATTGATTAGTTGATTGATTTGCTGGTTGGTTGGAAGGATGATTGAATGATTGGTTGATTGGGAGGATGATTGATTGGTTGATTGAATGATTGGTTGGTTAGAAGGATGATTGGTTGGTTGGTTAGAAGGATGGTTGAAACGTTGATTGGTTTGCTGATTGGTTGGTTGGAAGGACGATTGAATGGTTGGCTGGTTAACTGGCTGACTTAGTTGCACTATATGTGAGTGTGCATAACATGAGGAACCCTTGGTTTTGGGAATCCCCGAAAACCTTGCCTTACCCTTAGACCAGCACTGAGAACAGTAGTAAAGTCGTGTAGCTGGTGGTTACTGTAGTACAGTATTGGCAAATGTGCTCTAAATAGCCAGAAAGCCTAACTTGAATTTGATTCTCCCAACTCACTGAAATGAGCTGACTGAGAGAGAAGGATTCATTGACGAATCACCCACCTTGAGTACATTTTTGGCAATCAGCCCATATCCTAGAGTCACTTCAATGAAATATTTACAAGCAGCAAAAGAAGTTCAGTTGAGTGAAATGGCATTCAGTCCAAAATCTCCTTATAGTATAAAACTGTACTGCCACCCTCTGTAATGATAGATTGTAAAATCTGTTGGCTTTTTAAAAAGCTTAAAGATGAAAACAGAAGTGAAAAGGTCAGGAAACTGGGCCAACAAAACAATTCAGTTAAATCCCAGTTGAATTAAGAAACAAATGTCATAGACTAAAGACATTGCTTTATGAATATAAGATGTGTATGTGTATAAATCCATCAAAAAATCCTCTGAAATATATGGAACTAATAGTAACTCTTGACTTTATAACTGGTGGGATACTGAATCTGTTATCATCAACTTCAGCTCAGTTTGCTGTAAATAGTTTTAATTTTCATTCATATGCTTTGATGGCTTTCAAATGTCCTTGGCCTAATGTGAGAACGCCTTTTTTGGTGGGACAGGTGGAGATGAGGCAGCTGCAGAAATGCTACAAGGCCCTGGCCGAGCAGATGAACCTCATCCTTTCCAAGCGCCTTTGGTACATCATGATCGAGCAGTTCCTCATGAAGTATGTTTGGAGTGGAAGTGGCCTTGTGATGGTCGCCGTGCCAATCATCACTGCTACCGGCTTCGCTGACAATGGTAAGGAGCTTTAACCTTAATTTGTTCATTCACAAAATTCAGTCATACACTGAAATAATGTGGATGGTAAGCAGATGCATGGTAATCCTGAACATTTCGAATAACCTGGTTTGAAATATTCTCTCCGTGCACTTCATGTAGATGCAGGGAAATCTGAGGCCCAGTTTCAGAGCACCACACCACCACCCTACCAGCTTTCTATTCTTAAAATAGCCTACAGTAAAAGTTTTGTTTCTGCACTCAAGGATGGAGGTCATTTTTATTTTTGAAAAAAGAATAAATCTTCTCTGATGCCTGTTTGAGTAATTACATAGTAATCTTTGTCTTTGGACAGCCTTATTGAGTATCCCATCTTCGTTCCACTACAACGTGGGACATTCTTGGTCCTCTGCCAAACTGATGGTACTCTTGAAACCAGAGCTCCACTTTTTATCTAAAAATCTGACAGTTTGTTTGATTAAATGCAGTGATGATATCTAGTATGTGTGCTATATCAATATCGTTCTGCAATAAACCTGCATCTACCACATGCCCACTTATATAGAAAAGCAACAGCTGAAATCAAACTTTATAACTTAATTCCGTTTGAGTATTTGTGTTGAATGGTGTGTGTTTGTAGGCCACACATGCACACTAAATGGCCGTTAAGACTTTTTGTCATTGTTTTTGGCTTGGAGTGATGTACTTCATTTGAATTTGAAAAGCTATGAAGCTGTTACCAATGGTCCAGCTTAACTAAATACCTGGAAAAGGACACTCAGGGGTCATTGTAGTTATCAGTTCCATTCAGTTCTCTTACTGGACTTGTTCAAAGGAATGTGGTCCTGATGGGCTCTTTGGTGGGCTCATACATATTGGGGCTTTCTCAGGAATTCAGAAGCCTCTGTTGCATGACAACAGCAACACCCAAGCAGTAAAGTGGTTCTGTAAAAAATTTACTGGTGTCTTAAACCTGACTCCTTCCTTACAGAACTCGCTGATGGTCAAACTCAAGTGTTAGTGAGCGAGAGGACAGAAGCCTTCACAACAGCTCGCAACCTTCTGGCCTCTGGGGCCGATGCCATTGAGAGGATCATGTCCTCCTACAAAGAGGTAAAGCTCAGATGCATGCACATCTACATGGTGAGCAGCCAGTATAGAAAACAAAGAGCTGAACAAAGTGTTGGAGAGTTTCATTCTAGACCGCTGGTCTGCATAACTTAAACCTCAAATTCGTCTGGCAGGCACAAGGCTGTTTGATCATCAAGTGATTGTTGCTTGCAGCCCACAACCTGCTAACTTTATCTCACCATGTTGGTCACCACAAGTTCATTTTCAGACATGACCATCGAACAGAGTGTTTTTATGAGCCTGTATTGCTAAAGTTGGCACTATTGGTTAAGGCTAGCTTAGCATCTTCAACTTAGACTAAAGAGACTCACAAGAAAACAGACATTAAAGGGAGTTTTAACTTGCTTAAGAAATCTAATTAGAGTATTTAATGGAACAATAATTACTGCATTTTTTAAATATCACGTAATAAGAATGTGTTTTGAAAGCCTTTTGGCTTTTGCCCTCTGAGATCTGGGGTTGATTCTGGTACCCCCAGCAGCCTTGGTTAATTTCTTACTAATTTACTTCTTTTTATCTGTCTTTCTGTCTGTCAGTCTGTCTGTCTGTCTGTCTTTCATCTATATATCTTTCTCTGGAAAAGTAATCAGTTGAAAGACTGGTATCGGTATCTGCCTGGATCACAGTGTGCCTGGAGTTTTACTAAATAACATGAGTTCAGTGCTAAACAGGTCCTGACCTGCATGCATGGTTATCTGCAGAAGGCACTTTCACAAGACCAGATGCATTCCTGTTACAGAGCTAACGTGCCAAGATTACAGCCCAGCTGATGAAAGACCCTTACAAACTTCACAGCGTCACAAGCACGGAGGGATGTGACATCAGAACCTTCAGGTTACACCCCTGCCTTCTTCTCTGTAGTCTTGGCATCAGGACCTAAGGCAGTGAAAGCTGGATGTCTCCGTGCTGGCCTAGAATCGATGACTTTAGTGTTTTGGCGCTGGCCATCCCCTCCCTATGGCTTAGCCTTACTGGGAGATTTAATCTACCATCTGTTGAGTAGCAGCAGTCAGGTCTGTGACACAGATGCTCATGCTCATATGTCCTGCTGAACTGCAAGTCGTTATGGAGAGTTCGTTAACCCCTTTAACTGTCTCCATTAACACCATAAACCGCTGGCATATTATCCTGACTCTGGTCATAAAACATATTATTCAGTCACTTCTATCGTTTCACGCAGCAACTATATGTGCTGTTGAATTAAAATTCAGTGTCAAATATTTTTGCTTAGTCTTGTCGCTGTAACCGGAAGATCTGTAATTTGTTTTCAAGACCTGCTTGCTTGGTGGCCATGGTTGCCAAACATTTTCATTTTCACTGGCAAATCAAAAATGCATTCAAATGGAACAAAACTGCCTTTTCTCTACAACTTGCATTTGCAACTCAGATTGTCAAAACAGATCACTGGCCTCCTCATTCCCTAGTTAATTGATGGAAATTCATTTGTATGGGCTAATGTTAAGAAGGGAAATGTCAAATTACTTTAAGTATATTATTTTACCATCATCACTGTCAGTCACTCCCATATATTAGATTATGCAGTTGAATTAAGACTGATCAATATAACATATGAACCCATTGACACAGCGCAGCATGGGGTACCAGTACAACTGGGGAGCAGTGCTGGAGACAGTACATTGCTCAAAGGTACCTCGGGGCAACCTACTGATCTGGTCCCTAAGCACAAGGGCACCACTGCCCCTGAAAACAACAATAATAATGATATTAAAAGTCATATTAATCATTTGATAATTAATATTTTTTAATTTATTAATATACTAAATCCTGTTTCATGCATTGAACTGTTTTCATATTAATTGCATTGGGTTAAAACACTTTTGTGTTTTTTGTTAAATGTGTACATTTATAAGATAACATAAGATAACAGCTCCATTAATGGCACATTTGCAAGACTGATGTAAAGTGTCATGACTTCAGCAATTGGTGGAAATATACAATGATCAGATCATTTCTTCTGTGTAGTTTATTGCTTAGTTTTGCTGTCAAGTCCTTTCTTGACCTCATGGGGAAAACAGTGCTCATCACCATGGCACACATGTCAGCAGCATCCTTGTTTGTCGTCCCTTCAGAGAGCAAATCGCACCCTTTCAGTCACCAGTCCTGAGGGAGGCTGTGTGTTTGCGCTGTTTTCTTAAAATACAGCTTAATTCTCTCTTAATATTCTCAGGGTCAAATTAAAGCTAGAGTTTTAAAATACTGTTTGCACAGTTACCTCTTACTCCAGCTGATCAGGGTACAGTGCTGAATTAGATAAGCGTAGAAGCTCGTAAATGTCAGCAGTGAGCACTGTGCAGACTGCACTATATCTTCCCCCACTTCCCTCAAACCACATACACTGTATGATAGAAGGATGTCTCTACAGATCAATAAAGCAAATCCCATTGCTAAGAGTATTAGAAGCAAGAGCCTGATTTTGGCTGTAGTTTAGTTTTTTTGTAGCATTTTTCAAACAATAGACTTAAGCTAATGAACTTTGGTGAGTGGATTCCATTCATTGAACGACACTGCTCTTTACATGTGGTTATGTAAGTTTTCTTGAAAGCCTGCCCCCTCAACTCCGTTTTTATGAATAGCACTTGTTGGGTAATGTTGTCCTAAGCCATGCTTTGCGAATTTAGAGTGGAACTGACCTGACCTCGCTTGTGAGGTCTGAGTGACCCATGGGTTGTGAAAAATATATCTTTGTCATGGTTAACTAAACATGCAACATTAAAAAAGATCTGAATGACCTGATTGGAAAAACCTGTTGTTTTATGTATTTAATTTAGCAATGGTTTAATTTTCCCTGCTGATTCTTCTTAAGCAGGTTATTTGTATGATCATTTATTCACATATTTGCAGGTCACAGAACTGGCAGGCTACACGGCTCGTGTCCACAACATGTTCTCGGTGTTTGACGAAGTGCAGAAAGGGGTGTACAAGCGCACATCTGTTTCCTCAACATCAGTGGGCGAGGAGAAGAAGAACGAGGAACGGCATGAGCTGCACATCGACGGGCCTCTAGAGATCAAAGGTACTGCAGTTATTGGGAATCAGCAATATAAGCAAACTATAAAACCAATAAAGAGAAATCAAGGTAGGATTTCAGGTATAGCAGGTTAAAAAATGTTTAATTGACTCACTGATTTTTAGCTTTTTTAACTACAACGGCAGCAGTTCTGATCTCTATGAGATGTTGGTTCCAGCATAATGGCTAAATGTATTCCACCTTGTTTAGCATCTGCTCTGGGCCCCACTAGGTTATATTTATAAAACATTTCATAGATTAATATTACAAGATCTTTTAGGTCATACAGTAGACCCAAGCATTGAGCTATACTCTTAAAATTCTTAAAATAATAGTAAAAATGTAATGATTCTGCATCAACTGAAAGTGATAGCTGCGCAAAAATCCAACCTTGGCAGCTTCCAGATAATCCAAAAAATGTTCTTATGCCTGTATCGCTTGAATTAGGTTGTGTTGTGCTGAGAACTGATCAAATTTGTTGACCAGCTACAAAAATAGGGATTCATTTTGGCCCGTATTAAATGATCAGATGCCAGAAACAAGGATGAACAGGGGCAGCGGTGGTCTAGTGGTTAGGGAGTTGCCCTTGCATCGGAAGATTGTGGGTTCAATTCCCTCACCAATAGGTTGCACTGAGGTACCCTTGAGCAAGGTACCGTCACTGCTCCCCAGGCGCTTTCAATAGCTGCACGGTCCAATTTCGTTGTGGTGTGCTGTGCTGTGACCTCGCAATGACAAGGGTTGTCACTTTCACTGGTGCAAAGCACTCCTCATACAGCTCTTTAAAAGCTTTTCGACTGCTTTTGGTGCCCCCTTATGCTGAACATGAGTAAATTTCCCTCAACACTTGGTAGACATGTTTGCAACATGAACTTTTTATTTACTGAAAGCAGTTTTAGCAGCTCAGCTCTCAGTGGTGCACTAGTGTGACATTACAGGAACTGCATTGGTTGGACCGGGCCTCTAGAGAGACAGTAACCGTATCTGTTTGTCATGGTTTCATTCTCATTGCCCCTTCCCATTCTTTAGTTTCACATCTATTTTTTACAAGGAGATTCAGACATGCTAATATATTCAGAATATATTTAATTCAGTTCTTTTCTTTCTCGCTGTCAGCTTCAAGAATTTGAAAGACATGAAATATCTGACAATAAACAACAGAGCTGAGTGATAAAGAACTGCAGAGGAATTTGATTTTCTTTGTTTCTTTAGGGAAAGTCTTTGATGTGGATAAAGGCATCATCTGTGAGAATGTGCCCATCATCACACCAAATGGGGATGTGGTTGTGTCCAGCCTGAATTTCAAGGTGAGCCTCACCTTTCCTGTGACACCACTCTACTGATTTCAAGCACCACACTGTTTAGGACCTGTTTAACTTTAACCATCAGATGAATCTTTTAATGTAGGTACACAGTAATAATATTATTATATGTGCATTTACATTCTGTATTAACACTCGAGATTCTGATTTTTTCCAGAAAATGTGAACTCAAAAAATCATAATAAAAAAATCATAATAAAACATCTCGTCATCTCGTCAACACAGATGTAGTTTTTTAGTATACATTCAATCAGAAGCCCCTCTTTCAGTGAGTGAGAAGTAATGAATATGAAATCATGGCTTTAACGATCACCATGCTCATCCAGGGTGCATGACTGCAGATTCAGTTTTAAGTGTTAGACATACGTAGATACATGTTATTTTCCTGACGCACTAAAACATTCGATTGGGTTTTGATTGTATCTGTAAAGTAGTCATTTATGGGATGAGAACTGTAAGCCTATAGTTAGAATCGCTGCTTCCTGTCCACATGATGTGTGTGTGTGTGTGTGTGTGTTTGCTGTATGATTTGTAGGTAGAGGAGGGCATGCACTTACTCATCACAGGACCTAATGGCTGCGGGAAAAGCTCTCTGTTCCGCATCCTCAGCGGCCTGTGGCCTGTATATGGTGGCCTACTGTACAAACCAGCTCCACAACACATGTTCTACATCCCCCAGAGGTGAGTGCACATACAGTCGCACACACACAGACACATACTGAGCACCCTCTAATAAACCCTAGGCTTATTAATTAGTTAATCCATTCATGTTCTTTAAAATACATGACTGTCTTTACTTCAGTTATACTGAACAGTTAAAAATATCAAGTATGTATCTGATTGTAATAAGTAAATTCTTAATTTATTAAGTAAATAACTTAATTTATAACGTTATCAAAACAGATATATAGGTTGTATGTTTATGATAATCAGGGACTTGTAACGGTGTGGTGTTGTGGACTGGACGCCAACGCAGAGCCCAGAGCTTCTTACTGAACTTTAATGACGGATAACGTGCACAGAACTCATAAACTAAACGTATTAAACATAACAAGTGTAAAAACATAACATGAATAATCACAAAAGTGCGCACACAGAATGACCAGCACCCTGCTCTGATTCATTCGGGCTTATGACCCCAGCCCCCGATGAGGCACACCTTGCACCCAATGCCCAAGTGTGCACAATCAGAGCAGGGCGCCTTCTACTGGTCCAGAACCGTCACAGGACTAAATTGTGGGCACACACTTAAGGTTTAAGAATATGATTGCTATATACTGAATTAATTCGTGTCCCTGCCTTTTGGTTAAGATCAAGTGTAGTATCTGTTCTTATCAGGTTAATATCTGATACATCCCCTAGCCGGGGGCCATATATTAAATAGATTTTTGAAACAGGGAGATGGAATAGGGACTTGCTCCTTCTACGCGTCGACCTGGTATTGCAGTACCTCCGTAAACCACTTGGGGAAGCGGTGGCCTAGTGGTTAGGGAGTTGGGCTCAGAAGGTCATGGGTTCGAATCCCTGACCAGTATGTTCCCTTGCAGTACGCTTGAGCAAGATACTGTCACTGTTCCCCGTGTTTGCGTCTATGGGTGAAATGCAGAGCTGTAGAATAGTCACTATCGTTCCTTAATTTATTTTTTAAACCATTTTAAAAACACCATATATCCTTTACACCGTCTGGACAGTTCATAATGAACCAGCAGAAGCAGTACACTACAGCTCTCATGTTCTTACAAACACAAACCTTTGTGGTAGTGTCGCTCACGTGGGGTTAACAGTAGAATTGCTGAAGCCGTGTGATGCTGTTGAAGGCAGGAAACCAGAGCCGTCACTTGTGAAATATTTACCACATCCAGCAGTCTCACACACAGGGCCCTGGAGAGCAATGAATATTTGATAAGAAACTGGAAGAGAAAAAGGGAGAACTTGCTTTCAGGAATAAGACTTTCCTAAGTGCAGATCTAGGAACAGTACAGTCATCTGTTGGATCTTTAGCAAATATTTGAGACAATTTTTTAATAATACTGTAACGAACACAATAAAAACTTGAAAAATCAGGTCATAATGTGACAGATGTGATAAAGTGATTTGTTTAGCATTCAACAAAATTAAATCTGCATCTTACATTTTTCCCTTTCCTTTTTTAATACTGTGGTATTATTGGCTGTAAACAGTTTTAAATCATCATTTTACTTTTTTGTTTCCTTCATATTGGTTGAAATTATTCTATCTGTCTGTCTGTATGTTTGTTTTCTAATAGTGTAGTTATGTGCCTCAACAAAAAAGATTTTTCGTCCAATTGTAACTGATATACAGTTCATTTAGTTTATTTAGTGACAGGAACAGCTGGATTGACTGATTGGAAGCAATGGCTTTTCTTGGCTTATTGTCTACCACCTGTCCGTTATCCTATTTTTTTGTGTGATTTTTTTTACTGCATTGATTTTTTTTTTTACATCATAGCATTTTTGCAGATTCCTCACTGTATTCTTTGTGTTTAGGCCTTACATGTCCATTGGGACACTGAGGGACCAGGTCATCTACCCAGACTCTGTGGAGGACATGCATGAGAAAGGCTTCAGAGACAAGGACCTGGAAGGCATCCTAGATATTGTAAACCTGAACCACATTGTTGCTCGTGAAGGAGGTACATCCATTGCATTGCTGCTGACCAGTGTTTACTCAACTCCACTTGAAAAGGCTTTCTGATCTGTAAAGGAGGCTTGTGTGCTTGTAATTGGAAGCAGAAGCTTTGTTACTGTGGCACAAGCAGGTCTTTTATAATTTCACTAAGGCATAATGAGGTTGTTCGGGGTGAAAGTCTATGAAAAGGCCGTGGGTGTGAATGAGTGTATGTGTATTGTTAAGAATGAGTGCTTTCAAACTGAAGGCAGCGCAGAAGTAATCACTGTAATCCTGGAAAAAAAAGGATTCTCACAGCTCTTAGCATGGATTTGAAACGGTGTGTATTACACACACTCACAAAGTGCTTGCTAATTATGCAATAAAGGATGCTACCTTGTTGAACTGCAGGTAAAATACAGTTACTGCAGGTAAGATCATGCAAACCAATGCAGCTGTTTATTTGTAATGGATTAATACAAGGGGTGTATCTGGTTGCTGGTACAGTTCTGATCAGTCCTCTGAGCTAATGTTGGATTTGTTTCACAGTTCATCTTAAAAAATGTAAACAAAATTAAACATAGGATTTTTAATCAACTGTAAGATTTACAAATTATTATTATTATTATTATTATTATACTGTCTGAGCAGCAGTGGCCTAGTGGTTAGGGACTATGCCCCTATTCTGCACATGGCTCCCCCCTGCTGCACGCTGTGTGAGTTAAAAACAGAGGTTGCAGTTCGTTGTGTCTCACTGTGTGCTGTGCTAGGTTTCTTAATGGCAAACAGTCACTTTCACTTAATATTATTATAGAATTATATTTTTATTAATCTTTCATCAATGTGAGGTGAAAATCCAGCCTCAGTCATTGCACTAAAAATGTTGTTTGCAGCAGAAGATGACATTTCCTTTTAGTAATTTCCTGCTGGGTGCAGTGGTTAGAGACTCGCCCCCATGATTGGAAGGTTGTGAATTTAAGTTCCTGGCCAGTAGGTTACCCTGAGGTGCTCTTGAGCGATGTACCATCCCCAACACTGCTCCCCGGGCACAGGATGCATGGCTGCTCACCACTAAACTGTGTGAGATGAGTTTGCTGCAGAGTAGGCATTATGTGGTGGTGTACTGGTGTGGCGTGCTGAACTGTGGTTTTGTTCACTGTGACTAAATAGTCACTTTCTCATTTGCTTTGTGAAATGTTTGTTAAAAGACTATTTTTTTTAACAGCCATGTAAGTGTGCTGCTACTGTTACAAACCTATGTGTTGCTCAAAATTCAACATGGACAAGAGTCCGAGATGGCTACAGAAACTACTATATGCAACAGATTGCCTGCTTTAAGGAAAACTTTACAAGCATCATTTTGTGGCCCAAATTAGTATCACTTTGTTGCTTTGGCAGTTTCCATCCCATGGATCAAGCATATTTAGCCTCACTAGGCTGCATTTAAATTTTTCATTTCATTTACATTTAATTTGACCGTCACACTCAAATCCACCTTCCTCTTATAAGACCACCTCGGCCTCAGTTCATTTTTAAGTTATATTCCTCATTCCTTTTCTGTTTGCAGGCTGGGAGGCAGAGGTGGACTGGAAAGATGTGCTGTCTGGAGGAGAGAAGCAAAGGATGGGAATGGCTCGCATGTTCTACCAGAGGTAACACATTATGTTACTAAGTGGGTAACTGGATCACCATGTTCCTGAATATCTCTCCTACAATCTGACCCTCTCTTTAGGCCAAAATATGCCCTGCTGGATGAGTGCACAAGTGCTGTCAGTATTGACGTGGAGGGTAAAATATTTCAGGCTGCAAAGGATGCTGGGATCTCCCTGCTGTCTATTACCCATAGGCCATCCCTGTGGTGAGGATTACACACATCCACTAATTAGCAGCGAGGGATAAAATTGAAATAAGCAAAATTGTACATTGTCAATGTCGAGACAAAATGTATCTCGCGAGCAGTTTATGAGATCATTTAAAAAGATGAGATTCAAGGTTTTGTCCAGAAAGCAGGCAGAACTTTGCAAAATGCCTATGGCTTTTGAAAAACATGAAATTTAAATCCTTTTATCTGACTTGCAAGTATATATTTGTTCAAATAAACACTGTTTAATGTATTACTCAAATTTGATATACTGTTACTACAGGCAAATGTAACACTCTGAAAGCACATCTGTGGTTTAAAAAAATAGATTTTTTCCTCCTTAACTGTAATGTTGTCGATCAGCCAGTACATTTTTGGTCTGTTTTTACATAACAATACGCCACTACGTTTTCTAGTTTCCTACATATTTTACACATTCCACATTTTACAGTCTACACATTTAAAAATGTGTTTGTTTTTATCTATCTGCTCTGATCCTGGTTCTTGCTCACAGGAAATACCACACCCATCTGCTGCAGTTTGATGGTGAGGGGGGCTGGCGGTTCGAGCAGCTAGACACGGCTACTCGTCTCTCTCTGACTGAGGAGAAGCAGCGCCTGGAGTCTCAGCTTGCCGGAATTCCCAAAATGCAACTGCGCCTCAACGAGCTGTGCAAGATCCTTGGGGAGGATTCGGTGCTGAAAACACATGAACTAGAGGAGGAGGAGGAGTGAGAGTGGCAGAAACAAGCGCTAGTGTTATCCTCAAGCCCAAATACGCACATTCTCCGGTACTATTCAGTGTTAAACATTGGTTTTAAACTGTGTCACTTTATTGCTTTTTCTTTTTTTTAAAGGTTTCCTTCGAGGTTTACATGTGTTTTAGGTCATCGTTTAGAGACCATTTTAATTCTGTGTTTTGTAATTGTTTCGATAAAGTATTTTGGTACTTTAACATCCATATGGGAACATTTTTATGGCTTTTTGATTTTCTATGGATGTGCATTTCAGTTAGGGACAATAGCAGTGTTAGTGTTATTTTTGGAAATATCTCTACAGTGATATTTTGTTAAATGTTTTCATTCAATCCTTACTTGACACTTCAGATTGTGGGTCTTTACCTGTGGTATTTTTACAGAAATACTTGAACCTCAACCGCTGACATCAACGCTAGAAACGTTTAAACTGTCATTTCTAATTATTAGAAAGAGATATTATTATCTTATATTATTAGAAATCTGTTTGACACTGATTCTACTATTCAATTCTTTTACTCATCATCTGTTTTTAGACACCTTTGTTTACCGGCAGCAGCCTCTGGATTTTTTCTCGGTTCTACTTTTGAGAAAGTATAACTGATGTTTAATCTAACGCTTGGTTACAGCCTGTCACCTGAACCACTCTATAGTATGCTCCAGTACCTTCCTATCCCTGCCTTGTCTGTGTATCCCTGGCACACACTCAAGTATTTGAGGGCAATCCGTAGAAAAAAACATACTGTGAAATATACAGCGATCAGTTTATTAGGAATACCTACCATGAACCAGCCATATAGGTGCAGGTAGGTTTGCAAAATGTGCCTGTAGCCCATCTATTGTTGCACACTTCATCACCTCCCTTTTCTCTCTTCTTCAGTGGAAAGAGAGCATTACATAACATGCTATTAGGATGAAGAACTATTGTTAGCAGGCTATGCTGACAGTATATAAACAATACAGACAGTGCAATGCCATTGTTCTGCAGTTTGTCAGGACCCTGTTGTTGCTGGAATTTTTAAGTTTCAGTGCCTGGTTGAGAATAGTCCAGCAATCAAATATATCTAACCATCAATGATCTTTTGGTCAGAGATTGACTAATAATGAAGGAAGATAAAACAGCCATCCGTCAGTGAGCAGTGCCACTAATATTTTCAGAAACAGTTAGTGGGCAGTAAGTGTATATTCTCTAAAAAAACTGCAATAAACGTGTTATAGCTCTGCAAACACTATCATGGCACTACCCTGTCGGTATTAGAGTGGGGCTGAGAATCCAGTCTATACATGCTGGGTTTTGGTCCTGTTGTGGTCCTTTTTTCACTGGCGGATTTGGTGGAGAAAGGCTGAGAATGTGTGCAGCAGTAGATGGCGTAGGTAGAAAGTAGTAGTACCTAATAAACTGGTAGCTCAGTGTAAATCCATATAATCCACATGATCCATATGATCCTGTTACCAGGTTTTTAACTGCATGCCAGCACAGGATATAGACCGTGCTGTGCAAAAGTCTTGAGCCCCCCCTAATTTCTTCATATTTAGTTTTCAAAGAGCCAGACTTGATTGTAAGTTTTTGTTTCCTCACTTTCAGCCCAGCTCCTGTATTCGATCGGTTTCATTGTTCATTAAGCCACACGGTGACAAACATATAAATCATTTAAGCAGAGCAAAGCCATCAAGCTTCAGGCATGAAGCAGCAAGAAAACAGGAGCAGATGACAACAGATGATCAGGCCGGTGATTAGTTTACTGGTGATGCTGACAACTGATTGGTCGGAACCCCTTTATAGCAACTTGCATCTTAAGCATCTTTGCTGCCGGTCACACTAAAGCATTTATTCCCATTTCTTTAATTAAATAATACTTTATTCATCTCAAATATGTGAAGATAGACACTTTGACACACATTAAATAGAATCTTTGCCAAATATGAAGAAATGAGGGCTGTTTGAAAACTATGAATTCTCCAATCTTTGAATCTTGCTCTAAGATTCTTTTTTCAAGATTCTGGAAAAAACCAAAACTTGCTCTAACATGTCTGTGCCTCTTGAAGAGAGGTATAATGTGAATTTTGCATTTCATGTGATGAGCAAAGAACTTTGGAGTAAAAGCGTTTGATTATGTGCTTTCTTAACGCAGGCATTAAATGTGTTGAGTTAGTTTAAAATATGCTTACTTATATTTTGTGCATTTCATCTGAAGATTTAGCTACTTTACCCATGTAGGTAATGAGGGGAAAGAGTTCATAACTCTCTTGCTCCTGCTGCATTTATGGCACATGAAACAAACGTTGGCTACCAGAAACTCTAGCAATAGATAGCATTAGTTCCTTCAATGATTTATGGCTTCATAATCGAAAACAGACCACTTTTTTAATTCTAGTTGAGGTCAGGAAGGAATGATAGTTAGAGTCTGTGTCATTCTCTGCAGTATGGAGTGATATCACTCCACGTTTAAACGGCATGAATAATTTAAACATGTAATGCCAGCAGTGTAAATAGGACAATTTTATATGAATGAAGCTCTTGTGAGATAACCTATATTTTGACATGACGCCCTTGCTCATATTTTACTACACTGGAATGAGAGCGATTGCTCTAATGAACAGACGAGTGTGAATTTGTGAAAGCCCATCTTCTTTGGCATTGTAATAACCTGTCAGTGACATTAAATTGAACGAGAGTGTAGGCCAAACTTGTGCTTTGCACAAAGCTTTTGGACCTTTTTCCACCCGATCTTAAAGTTCAGACAGAGAAATGAAATGTTTTTGAAAAGACAATGTCTCTTTTGCATGTCATATGGATGCCTTTACCTTCCTGTACACACAGTATCTATGAAAATATGCCATTTTACCAATATGCTTCTCTTCTGAAGGGCTGGAAGTTGCCTGACTGTGAAATATGATTGAAATATAAACGATCAGCTACCCAGTTAATAAAAGAATTAACACTGAAGTGTGTGGATCCTTTCCTAAATATTGACCTGCACATTATATTGACTGCGATGGGCTTGCGAACTGTCCAGGGTGTGTCCCCCGTCCTTCGCCCTGTGTGAGCTGGGATGGACTCCAGCACTCCCCCAGCGACCCCACTTGGGTCAAGCAGCAGAAAATGACTGACTGACTGACTTTATATTGAAGGTTGCACTTATTTTCTCTCAGTTGTTCATCAACTGATAGGTCGCCGGCGCAGACAGTGGAATTATATTCAGATTAGCAGTTCACATTAAGCTCAAGTGTGCAGTTGCTTTTCAAATGAGGCTTTTCCCCTCTACTTCAGATTTATTAAGGAAAAATGGTCAATTTATCTCTCAGTTCTACTTTAATTCTCAACATATTTTCCAATCTTCTCTTTGAGTATTTGAGTTTAGTTTAACCAACTTGTTCTCTTTAGACAGCTTTATTAGTCAGTTTCAGCCCAGCGATTTAAATCTTAAATAAAATATGATAATTAGTCACCCATGTTTATGCATCTTGATGTTTCTTTATTCACTACATCAATGATAAACCCTTATCCATCCTGAATACCTGTTTATTGAGGGGGAAAATGTGCAACCCTGATATAACTCGACCTGATTTACCTATAATTTGAAAGATCTTTTTGCTGTTTTAATGGCATTATGTTATGTCTAAGTATAGTTTTGTGTCATTTGTACAAATGTGAAATCAAGGACAGTATCGCGTAAAATGACTCCAGGTAAAACATCCAGTTCAAAAATATTAATATTTTATCAAGATGCATAAAATTGCATGTTATACTGATCTCAACATCCTCAACATGCTCATGCATACTTTAAATGTGAAACGTTATTAAATATGAAGCAAAAAAAATGATTTTAATAGGTAAGGGGTAGGGGTAGTGGTGGCCTAGCGGTCAGGGAGTTGGCCCTGGATTGGAAGATTGTGCTTTCGAATCCCTCACCAGTAAGTTGCCCTGAGGTACCCTTGAGCAAGGTACCGTCCCGTCACTGCTCCCCGGTCGCTTTCAATAGCTGCCCCCTGCTGCACATGTGTTTATGGGTGAAAGGCCGAGGTTGAATTTCGTTGTGTTGTGTTTTGCTGTGCTGCGTTTAACAATGACAAGGGTTGTCACTTTCACTTTCACTTAAAGCATAGGGTCACTTGACCCCAAAGATAATTTCATTGATTTTATTTTATTCTGCTGCTGCAGCATCTGGATTGCTTTGCTGTGGCTCACTTCTCTTTGAGTCTGACCATTTTATTTTAACAGAAAACTACAAGAGAAAACCATTACCATCACTGTGCTGAGAGGAGCTGCAGTAAGACCCCTGTATCGTTTCCGCACTAATGGATGGACCAAGCACTGTGCGTTTGTGCCATCTATTGGTGAAACAGGTGAACTACACCCACTGAGCTTTCACTATTATTTAATGTCTTTGCTCTTTCTGACTGCATAACACTTCACTTGAAGAGAAATGAATGACAGGTATGTTTATTAACTTATGGGGATGGAGTGCACTTCTTGTAAACTGTGCAACACTGCCATCCTTAGTCTTAGAGGAGAATTTTGCCCCACAAGGCCCTGAATGTGTCTTTCAACCATACTGAATTTAATGCTGAATGTATTAAAAGTAAAAATAAAAAGGCTTTTTAGGCCAAACGTTTCTTATCTAAACTCTGGGCCATCACTGGCCAAAAATGCCACGAACATCAAATGTAAAGCCTTTCGAAAACTGCAGCAAGGGGGCGCCAGTAGCTTTTTTGAGACCATAGAACTTGCACGCAGCTTTGAGTGAACAGCTGTCTACAAACTTTTGGACAGATTAGAGTGTAATTTTGAATTCTAAGCAGGTGGGCGTGGACATGGGAATGTCATGGGCGTGGCCTGATGACGTTGCAGCCGTCACTCAAAGCCGTCCCTCTGGGTGAAGACTCCAGCAGCCGCTGACTCGGAGCGGGGTGGACAGCAGGGGGTGGGGATCTGGAGCATTAACGCTCCAGACGGCGGCCAACAATCATTTCGCATCCACAGCGAAACCTCCGAGCTGGTTTATTAAAAAAAAAATTCCCCACAACGCCATTATTCCACAATGTGAACCTAAATGAAAGGGGCGCGAGACCTGCGTTTGAATCCTAACGGACGAGCCGCGACGAACCCGCTACGTTAAGCTAACCGAGGGCTGCAGGGAATAACAAAAAAACCCTAACATATGCGTGGATTTGTCCCTTTTACTTTCCTCTGAGAGCGTGAGACGTTGGAAAAATGTCGACTGGACAGGACGAGAGCTCCGTGCGAGTGGCTTTGAGGTAATTTCTCCACATCTTGTGTCAGAAATGATGCTGCTTCGGGTCCCGCCTCTCTGTGAACCTGTTAGGGCAGGACGGACTGAGGCAGGGATGAGAACCCCCGTGTTTGGATTGGAAAGGGCTTTAAATGGTCCATAGACGCGCTCTTTCTGCCACTGTTTACTTTAAAATAAGACACCTTGATGAAATGATGCTAATGGCGTGTCTGAGACATCTGTGAAGCTTAAGGCCTCAGGAGCGCCTCAGCCACTGACGTGCTTCTCTTCTTCTTTGTGTCCTGAAATCCAGCCTATTGCACAGAAAAGGCCGTTTATTTACTCTAAAGACCCATAACTCCCAGTGCACACTGTACCTTCCACACGCTATATTACTAATGTCAACATATTTGATAGATAACGCCCTTTATGCCCATCTTTTTTCTGTCAAATAGGCAGCACCCTGCGGTGTGTGACAGCTTCTGCTTGGCCAAACTGCAGAAACTTGAGTGGCTTTCTTTTTGGAAATTCTGCCTGGGTGGCTTTTTGATCACGTGTATAAAGTGACATAGGCATGGGCTCCTTCCCTTTGTTAATGTAGAGTTGAATGCTGTAAGGTACTGGATTTGATCACTACAGATGATAGCCACCAGCCTAAGCTATGACCCAAAATAAGCTGTAATGATTTCAAAACCTGCAGCTCGGGTGTGTAAATGGGGAGATGGACCGAAACACAGCTAAGATCACAAGGGCCCATGTAGCGATGCAAAAAGCATCCAATAACAACAGGCCAAATGCTCAACAGGTAAAGATAACATGTGTCCAACACTGAGCAGTCCAGCTCATCCACATCGGTACAGTCTGAAACTTTACATTTGGGGTTAAGGCAACTCACTCGTTTAGCTTCATCACTAGTTTAAAGTAGCAAACACTGCAGCATTTGTCTTGGTATATGGGACTTTATATGGGCTTTAAGGCAATCCACAAGGTACAAACCAGTAGTTGATGAAAATAGGTAACGTGTAGTACAGTTCAATGTACACTGTTGCTTTATGTCAATCCAGTCCATGAGGTAAGAGAACCTGAGAAAACACCTGTGCTATACAAAGAAAGTTCTTTGAAACCAGATAAATAATGCAAGAGCTTAGTACAGGAAGCAGATAGGGGCATGCTTTGTACACTGATAGGTTTTTGTCATTGAAGAAGGCTCTGTTCGGGACAAAAGCACCCATAGCCCTGCTCAAGTTACTTTACTCTGTTCTAACTTCAGTTACCAAAGTCAGACTTTGACCCAGTATGCAGTCAGCTGATTGTTTGAACTTAGGACTTATTACATACTCCACCTCTTTGTATAGTAAATGCTGTGCCTTTCATATGGAAACATCCTTTTTGCATAGCAAACACCATAGCATGTGAAAAAAGAGAAGAACAACAGGGTGTGCAGTGAGTCAGCTGAAATTAGCAAGGTGAACTCAGTGCAATCATAGAGTCTGACCTTGCCTTTTAAACAAACATTTAATTTGTTAGAAAACCTAATGGAAATAAGGTTGGACAGTGGGATTATGTGGTATAGTTTTCATGATAAATTATAGTTCTGCTGAGGATGTAATTGGTCTTCTCAGTATTTAAAGAACAAAAGCCTCTCATGTTTATCAAGTTTTGACCACTGTTTTTTTCCTTTTTCTTTCCCTTCCTTCAAACCATTTAATTACAATTTCAGTTTAATATTTCTGCCATATAGCCCACCATCAAAAAGAAGCTGCATGATCACTTTTCACAGGGGTGTGGATTGCATCTGTTAGTGTGCTTTGAATGCTTTTGGTTGATTATGGTGAAATAAACATATAATTGCTTGTAATAACTTGTGATAAAAATAACATTTTATGTCTGTGGAAAATGCGGACTGAATTTTGCGCTATAACATCTAACATCTAACATTCTCTAATTCAAAGTGTCAGCACACCTTTAAAAGTGTATTTTCAGTAGAGGATCAGTGAATGAGCTATGCCTGTGTCCTGTGTGTCTACCCACTAATCCACACTGCTCTTGTTAAAAGACTAAGCAGCTCACACTGAGACCTGCTCTCATCCCCTACCTCACTGTGCTGCCCTCTTACACACAAACCTCTTACACATGTACAAAATAACAGACAATGTATTTTATACTTTATTTGTTCATTGTGTTGCATCATTGTGTTGCTGTAATATATTTTATTCATTAACATGCATCATGCCATTCACTGTCCTAAAAGCTGATGCTCACCACCAGCAAACATTACCTTACTGTGGCTGCTCCTTGGTAAAAGACATTAGCTGAAATGAGTGTCTCATGGACAATGGCACATTTGCTTCTTTTTGTTACTGTATGTCTGCCTTGTCACGTTTTAAAAGTGAGGAAACTGTTACCAGCTCAGACTGGGATTAAAACCTATCGTGACGACCAAATGGCACCAGAGTCAAAGTCTCCACTATTCAGTGATCTCAAGTCATCATGTCTGAATCTCTTAATTTAAAGGCTTGCTAACATTTAAATCAGGTCTTTTGCTGAAAGTTGGGATTTTACTCTTAAATAAATTTGACAGGATGATCACTGTGCTGTATAGAACGAGTTCTGATACTTGTGCTTTGGTTGCACTTCTTCCACACTGTCGGTTGTTATATATACAGTGCCTGTCTCTGCCTGTTGGACATACGCCACTTGTTGACAGCAACTAATTCATTTTGGGATGAAAAAAAAAGATTTACTTAATCTATTGTCACTTTAAGGCTACAGAAAGTCTGAAAGTTGTTGCATACTTTCAGCTACCAATAACTGTTCAATGTTGAGCTATTTTTCTGAAACAGTCAAAATAAACTTACTCCACTTTATTATTTGTGGGGCTGTCTCTTGGGCTGAGTATTTCAGATACTTTGTTATACAATTTATATTGCTGTTGACCAAAATAAGAAGCAGTATAGTAATAACAATGTAGTCCTAATGAATAGATACGGTTGGGGAGGGTGATAATGACATTTGTTTATTAATGTTTAACTTTTTTAAGCAAATAAAGATAAAATAATAATGAAAAATTAACGGTGGAGAAGAAGACTTAAATGCAGTGTAATTTTCACTCCCAGATAAACATGCTCTGTAAAAGTAACTATCAGTATAGATGTCAGTGTATTAACTGCAAGCTTATCCAGGATGTTTTGCTTTACATGTATTTTTAATACAGCCCTAGCTGTCACTCACAATTGAATTTGAAATTTTAGAATCTTACAGTTGTTTTGATATGAAATCATGTGGCCAATGTTTTACAATAATGGCTTTGAGAGTGATAAACATGATAAAGTTGCCTTTAAAAATAAAAGGAAAACGCATATAGGTTTTCAGAGAGACTCTATTACCTACAGGTTGTGTTCTTATCACACACTTTATATGCCAAGTGACTGCATATTAACTCTCCAGCCAATATAAGACCCCCACTTGCAGAGATTGTATGAATATATTTGTAATGTGTAGTGCTTGAGAGTAAACTGCAGAGATAGATGGTGTCTGTCTCTCTTTGTGGTGTTCAGTTCAGCTGCTGGTCCTTTGAGTACACCAGTACTCCAGAAAGCTTCAACAAAACAATGATGGCGGGCCCTGAGGCTAACAGTAGTGTTCTTTGTAATATTGATCTCTCAGTCAATGGAACTACAAGTTTGCTTTGCACACAATGCTGTTTTCATTGCTGGTCTAGTGTTGGTCTGGTTTTGACCCGTGCATTTTTTCTGTTTGAAGAGAATGTGTCGCAAAAATCAGTGGGATAATTGTTATTGAGCAATGTGATTGAAACCTTGTAGATTCACAAGCTCCCCCTGTTAAAAATTCACTATTTTTTGTGTCAAAGGGTTTTTTTTATGCCATAATGCATTTTAGCACATGTACATGGAAAGAATACTATGGTTATTTATTCTGTATTGTGTGTGTGATTCCAGTATGCCCTCATATATATATATATATATATATATATATATATATATATATATATATGTATATATATATATATATATATATATATATATTTTTTTTTTTTTTTTAAATATAGGGGTGAGAAATTAAACCCTAGAAATGAAATTGTTAAAATATGACATGTATTTCTCTGAATAGATCATTCACATTTGGATGGTCTTTCAAGCTCTGTTTTTTTTAACAATTTGAAAACAAATTGAAAACAATTCATGAAACAATTAAGGAAATATTAAAATGTACCTTATCATCCTACTGATTGCTAACAAATTACTGCTGATTAATGTAAATTTGGTTTTAATTTTAATTGATGAATTTTATAGTTTTTGTTTTTTTATATCATATGAAAGCCTGAAGGTTGTTACCTTGTCTTTCGGTAAGTGGGTGGTTTAGGCTGAGAGGTCTACCTGCCATCTCCTCTCAATTCTAATTGTGTAGACTTTCTTATGAATATGTATGAGCCAAAAAGAGCGCCTCATCTCTGAGACTAATCTGCCATTTAATGCAAGAAGCAGCTGACTCATTGATAAAGTGAGGTCATCCAAAAAGCAAGCAGCCTGTCAATTAAGCCAAAAGACTAAAAGCAATCTATATCCTGCAAAATATTCTGAGTTGCTGGCAATCATGGCAGGCGCTGCACTTACTTGGACTCTTGAGATTTATCTTAACTCCTTCCTGCTTTAGCTCAGTGCATAGCAGGAAGCCTTGAGGTTGCATTGCTGGCTGGCAGTATCAGGCTGTAAAGCGTTTTGTCCTTGTCTGAAGGTCCTTTGGGTGCCTTTGTGTCATTGGTGAGGTGCATAGAGTGGAACTTTCTCAAAGCCAAACTCCAAGGGAACATGGGAGTCAGGTCTTATGACACTTTCCCTTTCTTTTCACCATTTGATCCAACACAAACAAGTTAATTCTTAGGGACTGTTGGGGAAGCGTCATGATTTTAGCACTTCAGCTAAATAAGTAAGTATTTAACTGAGAAAGTAAGAAAGTACGGTGTATGTAAGGTGATTTATTTGCTGTCAATTCCAGTTTGCTAATTTTTACTTAGAATTAGGAACTTCTCTGCAACATTAATACATTCAAAGTTAAATGGGATTTTTGCAAACAATTTTATAAAGCTTTTCTAACCTTGTCTAACATCTAAACACTGTTAGAAATGTGGAGCAGGACAGGGCAGTTACTTTCTTTTTTCACATTTTTCACACAGTCTGAGATTTAAAAATGTTGGTCAAGTTACCATAATCATCATGATTCATGTTTGTGGCAAACATTGTACTTGGAAGGGCAAACATGCCGCTTAATTCATCTTACTAATAAACACATAGCAACAGCAGATTCCAAGCACTTTTCCTTATCTTGTGTTTTCATTTCTCCAAGTACAGCAATAATATCTGATTACCCTGACTGGTCAGCTCTTTTCATTATTAACCAACATCATTTCAAGCCTTGGGGAGAGGAGGTGGCTGCCTGTTTTGTGTGTCCTTGTTTTCATTGGCTTTGGTCTCATTTTCCACTCATTGACCAGAGCTATGAGGCAATCTGACAGATTCACATTGCCCTCTAACCACATTTCCTGCAGTTGTCCATGTGTGTACTGTGGCCTATGACCCAGGAAGCAGTCAGAGTAACCTGGCGGAATCTGCCAAGGGGCATTAGGGGCCAGTAAACTACACTTTAACTCATGCTTTCTAAAGGATATAAAAAATTAGATTTTCCAGGAGACTGACGCTGCAAAAATCCCTTCTGTCAGTTTAAGAGATGGTTGTTGAGCACTTTGGCCTGTTGTTATTGGATGCTTTTTGCATTGTTACATGGGCCCTTGTGATCGTAGCTGTGTTTCGGTCCATCTCATTTAGACACCTGAGCTGCAGGTTTGAAATCATTTCAGCTTATTTTGGGACATAGCTTAGGGTGGTGAGCTCCATCTTTATCCTATTGAGCATTTTCAGTGCATGAGTTAAATCAGTGTTTCGTAGATGTTGTCCTTTCCCCACACAGTGGTTAATCTTGTGAAATATAATACAAATACAGTCTCAAATGTAAATAACTGACAGATTGTTTAGGATAAAATATAAATATAATCGGACAATCTGCTATTAGTTCTGGCAATCTGTGGATACCAGCACGGCAGTGTTTGTATATTTCATTGTTTAGCACTGGAGATTGTGAATTAATGCAGTAAAAATGTGATAGACTGCAAGCATGCATGGTAAACACCCCAAAACATTGCACAGTGACTAGAGTCAATCGGCTGGCATGGGATGCCCTTTAACTTTGGTGCAGAGTGTCTCAGGGGACACTCTTGTTTGCTCAGAAAGCCCAGCTAAGAAGGAGAATTGCTGAGGCAGATGGCCCAGGAAGCCTCTTAGCCATGTGGGAAAATCATCCCGAGCCACTGTCCCTGTCAATACAGTGGGTTCTTAACCAGCAGAGAAGCATGAATAAATTGCACAAAACAAACATGATTAGTGTAACACAAGATACATACATTAGAAGTAAAAATGTTTATCAGAGCTTTAACTTCCAGAAATCCAGTAGCATGCATCCATATAGTAAATTGTCATGTCATGAAATATCAGTCAGACTCTTAAGTCTAAGAAGAAGAACACAGATGCCTGAAGTCCTTTTCCCACAATACTGTAACCTGGTTTCTAGAGTCTGCTCTTAGGTGTAATTTATACTCTTCAAATATTTTCGAAAAGGATAGTTTGATCTGGTTGTCCCTCTGAGCCTGAAGGCCGAGCAGAACTCGTTTGTACCTGTTCCTGAATGTCATTAGGACAGAAGTTACTGCTAAATCTCAACAACAGCTCCCAACAATAGAGGCCCTTGAACTAAAAGTAGTAACTCAAAACAGTAAACTGCCCTCAGCCCAAGGCACTGGAAGGTGTCAACAGTGGCTTAGGCCCCAGTTTAGAACAATTACACAAATCACCAGAATGTTTTTTGTCTTAACTATTTCATGGTACATGTAAGCAGAGATTTTAGAAATCACAGCTGGGAAGACAAATGAGTCCTGACATCATGACACATGATGTTTAAAGGGGAAATCCTCTCAACCAATCTGTTTTTATTATATAATCTTTTTAATGTGGTCACAAATTTTTCAGGAGCTCTGTTCCTCCCATTTTCCCAGGAGAAGGTTAGACTAGCTATCGTTGTAGATCCACAAAAGTGAAGAAAGTGACTTCTGAGTGATAGTGTCCTGCTACAGGTCTGAGAACAGGTCACTGATCCTGTTTCTGTAGAATCAGGTTTAGAGGATCAGAGTGCTTTTTCACTTTTTGTTGAAGCCGTTTGTGTGGCACACAGAGGGGGTTTGTTGGAGACTCAAAACAGTGGGTTCTGTGTATCACTGAAAGATTCAGTGCTATTGCGTCATAGGTTTTGGATATTTTAATGTGATACTCCTGTGCACCTTAGACTACTGGAATTGCGCAACAGTAACATGTACATTCCTGTTCCAGTGTATTTTAATTAAATATTTTACATTTACGCCTTTTTTCTAGATCATGTTGGCATAAATAACATGCAATCTATGTCACATATTGCATTGCTCAATGCATTATAAGTAACTCTTTGTGGAAATAATTTAAAAGCTTTAAAACAAAGTATCACTTGACTTGAGTATCACTGGCTTTGTCATGTTTAAGGTCAGCATGGAAAAAAAGGATGCGGAGGCGCAAACACATGGAGAGTGCAAAGCAACCACGAAGGGTTAGTTTATTCGTACACACTAATGCAATACAACAGAACGGACAATTCGCCTCAGCTAGGTTGATTTACACTCCCGCTTCAGGTGTTGCAGATCTCTGGAGAAATGAGGAGAGAGAGAGAGAGAGAGGAGAGAGAGAGAGAGAGAGAGAGAGAGAGAGAGAGAGGGAGAGAGAGAGAGAGAGAGAGAGAGAGAGAGAGAGAGAGAAAAGAGACACAGGAGAGAGAGAGAGAGAGAGAGAGAGAGAGAGAGAGAGAGAGAGAGAGAGGAGAGAGAGAGAGAGAAAACACGGGTTAGTAATCCGAGACCGGATCGAATTCGGCTGCGTCAGACAGGCTTGTAAAGCAAAACAGTGGGTCAGTGAGAGCAAAGCTCCTTTATTGAAAATTCCACTAGGAGTGCACAAGCCAGTGTATTTTCGTACGTCCCAAGCCCGGTAAATGGGGAGGTTACGCCAGGAAGGGCATCTGTAAATTCCCAAGCAGCCTGAAGAGGTGACAACGATACAGGAATTCCATACTGATCGGTCGAGGCCCAGGTTAACAACAACCGCTATCAGCTCAGCCAGGGTGCTGGTGTAAATTGGACTATCACACAAAGAAGAAGAAGAAGAGAGGAAGGGCATGTCCAGAGGGAGAAGGAGAGAAAGAAGGAGAGGAGAGTGGAAGTGAGAGTAGGAACTTTGAATGTTGGCAGCATGTGACTGGTAAAGGCAGAGAATTAGCTGATATGATGGAGAGAAGGAAGGCTGACATTTTGTGTGTGCAAGAGACTAGATGGAAGGGTAGTAAGGCCAGGTGTATTGAGGGGGTTTAAACTGTTCTACCATATGGAGTATAGAAGGAGGAATGGAGAGGTGTTATCCTAATAAAGAGTATGGAGAGTGTTTTGGAAGTGAAGAGGGTGTCAGGGAGGGTGATGAGTTTGAAGCTGGAAGCTGAAGGTGTGATAATGAATGTTGTTAGTGCTTATGCTCCACAAGTTGGTTGTGAGATGAAAGAGAAGGAAAATTCTGGAGTGAGTTGAGAAGGATAGAGAGTGTACCCAGGGGAGAGAGAGTGATGATTGGTGCAGATTTTAATGGTCATGTTGGAGAAGGGAACAGAGGTGATGAGGAGGTGATGGGTAGGCATGGTGTCGTAAGGGAGAGGGAAATGCTAAGGTCAGATGGTTGTAGATTGCAAAAGGATGGAAATGGCTGTAGTTAATAATTTATTTTAAGAAGAGGGAGGAGCACATGTATGGGCAGCGAGTGAAGAGGATAAGAAGAAAGGCTGTTGACCGGATGATATACCAGTGGAAGTATGGGAGATGTTTAGGGGAGATGGCAGTTGAGTTTCTGACCAGATTGTTTAATACAATCTTGGCAGGTGAGAAGATGCCTGAGGAGTGGAGACGAAGTGTACTGGTACGATCTTCAAGAATAAGGGTGATGCACAGAGCTGTAGTAAAAATAGAGGGATAAAGTTGTTCAGCCACACCCAAGTAAAGGCGGGAAGAGTGTAAAGCTCGGTTAAGAAAAGAGGTGAGATCAGTGAACAGCAGTGGTTGGTTTTTAGCATAAATTTGCTCTGGAGGTTTGATGGAGAAGCACAGAGAAGGCCAGAAGGAGCCGCATTGTGCCTTGTGGATTTGGAGAAAGTATGACAGGGTGCCTAGAGAGAGGAGTTGTGGTTTTGTAGTATGAGGAAGTCTGGTGTTACAGAGAAGTATGTGAGTAGTCTTAGATATGTATGATGACAGTGTAACAGTGGTGAGATCTGGCAGGGAGTGAATGGATCACTTTAAGGTAGAGGTTGGATTACATCATGATCAGCACTGAGCCCATTCTTGTTTGCATTAATAATGGACAGGTTGATGAACGAGGTTAGACAGGAGTCTCCGTGGGACTAAGGATGTTTTAAGGACAGATAATGTGCAGATCTGTAGTGAGAGTAGGGGAGCAGCTGAGGGAGAACCTGGGGATGGAGATATGCTCTGAGAGGAGAGGAATGAAAGGAGAGGCAAAGACAGAATACATGAGGAATGAAAGTGGAGGAAAGCAGGTGGAAAGATGGCAGGGGAGTGGAGGTAAATAAAGGTAGAGGAGTTTAAATACTTGGGATCAACAGTTCAGAGTAATGGCGAAAGTGGTGGAAGAGAGGAAGAAGAGAGTGCAGGTTGGTTGAAATGGGTGGATAAGAGGGCTGGAGTGATTTGTGACAGAGCGTACTCAGCTAGAGCAAAGGAAGGCTTACAGAATGGCAGTGAGACCAGCTATGTTGTCATGGGTTGAGACGGTGGCACTGACGAAAGGCAGGAGGCGGAGCTGGAGGTGTCAGAGTTGGTAAAGATGCTGAGATTTTCATTGGGTGTGACGAGGATGGACAGGATTAGAAATGAGTATATTAGAGGGACAGCTCAGGTTAGACGCCTGGATGGTTAGAGAAGCAAGGCGCTATCGGAGCAAGGCGTCCAGAGAAGAGATGAGGAATATATTGGAAGGAGGATGTTGAAGATGGAGCTGTCAGGAAAGAGGAGAAGAGGAAGACCAAAGAGGAGGTTTATGGATGTGGTGAGAGAGGACATGCAGGTGGTCGGTTTGAAGCAGGAAGATGCAAAAGAGAGAAGAAATGGAGATATTATCCACTGTGGCGACCCCTAAACGGGAGCAGCCGAAAGAAAAAGAAGAAAGAAGAAGATTTATAGTATTGCTTTACTATAATGTAGTAACAGTCAGTACTGCATTTCATTTGGATCTTTTCTTTTGTTAGCCCAAGTGCCTGTCTGTCATGTAATGATCCATAGTCACTGGGATGTAGGATGAGGTGAGCTCCCAGAAGACTCTCCAATCTTTGGGAGCAGAGCAGTGCGCTTTCAGCTATTAGTAAATTAAATTGGGCAGATAATGCATATGTTTCTTTCTCTCTTATGTCTATTTTGGACTGGTGCTGTAGAATCAAGGAAGTAGTTTGTGGCGGGAGTCAGAGTCCATGTGGTTCTGGTGCAGATTAGCCCCTATTTGTTCTTCCTTTTTTCTGATGTCTGGCAACACACTAGTGTTGTAAAGTCAGGAGGATCAGAATGGTCAGCAGCTGATAGATTTGAATGAATTCATACATAAGTTTCAGAGCTTAAAAGTGCATAGAGTTCAGCATCAAATAAGACTGGCTAGGCTTCTCAATAGTAAAGGAGAATTGCAGAGAGTGGGCCGCTGTCATTGTAACGCTTTATAATGAGGCCTGTGGCTTGAAGCTAAGTATAGGACTGTCATTTGGATTAGGGGCCGTTTGGGGCTGGAGCATTTCCTCTTCTTATGGGTCAAGAATATCACACCTTTACTCTATTCCCCAACTGATTTCTTCAATATTATTTTACTATGCACATATCAATTTGCAACAGTTATCATAGTATTCAAAGATGTCACTTTTACTCCTATTAGTAATTTTTGTCCAGTCAATGTTGTGGTAATAACTGAACAGTAGCAAATAGTGTGCAGCCTTTTGAAGATTCTAGGCTCAGTTCCTAAAAGAGTATTTGAAAAAAATACTTTTTATCAATGTTTTTTATATAAGGTTATAAAGAGAGAGAGAGAGAGAGAGAGAGAGAGAGAGAGAGAGACAGAGAGAGAGAGAGAGAGCGAGAGAGAGAGACAGAGACAGAGAGAGAGAGAGAGAGAGAGAGAGAGAGAGAGCTGACTTACTCAATAAAGTCCTAAGTCAGCATATAGAGCATACATGATCCTATGAAAGAAGCCCTTTTGCTTGTGCTGGAGATGTGTTTATGTTTAAACTTATTGCTGAAAGCTCCCTTTAAAAAGGAATGTAATGATTTTCAGTAAAAGTAGTTTATTATGAAACTGTGTTAAAAAATTATTTTATATAAAATATATGTATATTTGATAAATTGATTTTCTATGTTTTGCCTTACAGCATTTCATTGTGGACTATATACTTTATGTGTGCGTGCATGTGTGCGTGTGTGTGTGTGTGTGGATGAAAATTCAGAAACTGTTCATCCTAAATCTCTGTAGATTTTTATGCAAAGAGTTATAAACAAGGATTCTGTGATAGGACCGCATCAATTTAGTCTTAGGTGACATGACAATATTTTTTTTGCAGCAATAATATATGCCACAATTAATTATTCTGAGCATATTGTGCATATTTGTATTGCTTAATTTTGACCAGCTAATTTTCATTCAAAGCATAACTGGTCCTGTTTAATTTCCTTCAATGCAGCACAGTATGCGAAATGGTAAAAAAATGATTATTTTAAGCAGCTTTAATTAATTGTCCCACAAATGTGCAGCACACCTAACCTTATCAAATCTAAACAAATTATCATGCTGTTGTATCTTGTGAGAATATATCAAGTATATTTAGGCTATATTATGCCTTTTGCCATATTATGTAACACTATGTCAAATGCCCACCCCTTTACTCAATAATGATATCAAAGATTTGCAGCTTCTTATGTTTAAAGCTGGTAAAGGAGATGTTGTCAGGAAACTTAACATCTCACCCCTTTGTGTCTGCCAAGATGCATCTGAAAAGCTGTTCCAGCTCTAATGAGGGGATTAGCCTTTTGGTTAGAGTCTGATGTTGAACTTCAGACACATCCAAACCTCAAAGGTTTTGCACTTTTGGTTATGTCACTTTGTAACACATAACAGATCCTTTATGAACATCTTTATGCTGCCTTTGTTAAGGGGAAGTTCATCTGATCATTGAGAGGTTGAAGAATGCTTGGCCCCTCATGCACATACGAGCAAAGCTTTTGTTCTGCAGAGAATGTATGCTTCTGGTTTAAAATGGCAAAACAAGGCAGGAAATTAGAAATGTAAGGAGTGATGTTAGCATGGATTGGAGTGCAGAGGATGAAGAATGAAAAGGCTGTTGGTCCTGATGATATACCTGCGGAAACATGGAGGTGTTTAGAAGAGAAGGCAGTAGAGTTTCTTACAAGATTTTTTAACACACTCTTGGAAAGTGAAAGGATGCCTGAGGAGTGGTGGAGAAGTGAACTAGTACAGATTTTGGTGGTGCACAAAGCTGTAGCAACTACTGAGGGATAAAGTTAATGAGCCACATCATCAAGTTACCAGAAAGAGTAGTGGAATCTAGGTTAAGAAAAGAGGTGCAAATAATAATTTTAAAAAAAGTAAATCCAATGTACATGGTCAGTTTGAGCATGATAGCTTACTTTGCTGTGCTAAAATAAGATCGTCAACCAATATGCAAAGTTTCAGTATTGTTAATGGAAAAGAAAAAGTGATTTCATGCCATTTGTAGAAAAAGAAAAAAATACGTCGATAACCTAGGATAACCTTAACCTAGGATAATGGTCTTTTTCCACTCTTGAAATTATTGAATTAAGATTGAATTAAGATCTCACTTTATGTTAGAGAAGACCAAGATCCCAAATCATACACTGTTTCAGTATACCAGTATAAAAATGTTTCCCTTACCAGCTACAATCACAGTATTATCTGATATCTTTATTTCATCAAAAAGAAAGCAATATGCCGGTAGTTTCAATTAAGCAAAGTATTTCTAGTCTAACTGATTCTCTGTTAATTCTTAAATACAATCAGTCCTAACTTGTAATGTAACATGGGTGGAGCTTTGCATTATTTTAGTTGTTTGTTTGTTTTTAACCATAGTGGTGTTTTCTGTTTAAATGAATCAGTGTTTCCTGTTGTTCAACGTAAAGACTGGTACCCAGTGAATCCATAGAAATTAGTATTTTTCATATTTGATTGATATTTGCAATACAAAATAAGCCAAATAATCCGTTTTTTGTCAGTAAGATCTGGTTATTCCAATGAACCACTTAATAGGTGTGCCATTCAGGCTGACTGCTGGTAAGCTTTTAAGGTTATCTAAAAATATTTTGTGAACACGTTTGGATTTAATGTCCTGTTATTGAAATCAGTCAATAAATGTTAAATACAGTTTTTGTTGGATTTGTTCCCAGTGCTTGGTGTCTTTTCTCTCTTTTTTCTTTCTCTCCTTCCATCCATGTCCTTGCAAAAGGCCGATCAGAACTGGACGTTAAATAGCTGGGATCTGATGTCATGGGCACACAATAACAACTCTATGGCAATGCACTGTTACTGCTATGGCCTGTGGCCCAGCAGTGCCAGGGACTGCAACACTAACCCACTATCCAATTAGCATCATGGCATCACAGACAGGACACTGATACTATACTATAAATTATGCATTTAACATGCCTTTGCTCCATTCAGTCCAGTACAAATACAAGCGTACTTTTACTTTAGTCTTTAGCTTGAGCTGCTTTTCATATTTACTGTGTTTTGTTTTAATGGGGTTTATTTCCAAAATGTTTAGTTTTGATTAGCTACAATTTTGCTAAAAAGTCATTTCTGCTTTTATTTAATTAATTAGATACTATAAGCTTTTGTTACTTACTAAAATTACCTTTGTAGCTTAGCACATTTTGGATGTCATTGATGCCTTGTTTGTTGAACTACATTTAGGGCCAATACTGTGTGATTTTTTTTTTTTCACTTGTGCAAAAACAGCCTGTTTGGGTGTGTTTTTTTAGTGCATAATGAATAGAGTTAGTCGTAAGTTTCCTAACAGGAATTGATGAAACATCAGGGAACATACCCCATTTTTACCTGTGGTAGGACCATTTAAACATAGTCAGAGTACGGGGTGCTTTGTAGGAGACAGATGAGTAAAAACAAACAGAAAAATTTAGTTAATCAAATGCAGGGTGTGACTGTGTACTTAGTGAATAAGCTGTTTCCCCTTTTACTCTTAAGTACAGAGAAAGCTCTGTATAAGCAGGCTAGCTAGAATGTACTGGGTGGCACCATGCACAGGAATACAACATACTCTCTCACACACTACAGCCACTGATTGCACACCAAGGAGTAGGCCCATGTCCAAATCCACTACTACAGCTTTCACCCAGTACAAAAATTAACTTTTTGTTAAAAGATAATATTTGAAACCTATTTTGGTGTGTGTTGTTCAGGAGGACTATATAGACCAACTAAACAGCACATTCAGGAAACACTATTATGTGTTTTGTCCACATAAATGCCATTGCAGCTGGATAACTGAGAGAAAAGCTAATCATGGCAATTTTGTCAGCCCTAGGCCAGGTATATGTCTTCTTTTTAAAGAAAACATTATTGGATTGTATACTTCTGGTTTTACATTGAAGTCTGGCCCTACACTGTTTCAGCAACTGATTCAGTTGTTGCAGACTGCTACAGTGCATGACCTGCGTTTACCAACTCCTTGGTAATAGATGAGAATAGCTCTACTGATCAGTCATATCAGTGCCCCTATTCAGAATGCAGTGTAAAGTGCACACATGTGCTCTGTTGAATCTTGGCACTTTTGTGGCACATATCAGGCTAAGTTTTGTCCAGCCCCAGACTGGCATCCCACAAGTCAAGATGTAAATGCAAAACCTTTGGAAGGCCTGAGGACAAAATTTTCATTTAGAGAGCGTTTTTAAATGGAAAAAATATATCGTATAACAAGCACTTCTCCTAATTCTTTGCCATTTTTCTTAATTAATTTTCACTTAATTTTGATGGTTTCCCTCTGTGTATCTTCAAAGGATTCGTCCACAGCTGGCCAAGGAGAAAATTGAAGGATGCCACATTTGCACATTCGTTACCCCTGGAGAACCCCAAGTGGTTCTGGGTAAAGACAAGGCCTTTACATATGACTATGTGTTCGACATGGACTCCCAACAGGATGCAATCTACAGCAACTGTACTGAAAAGCTCATTGAGGGTTGCTTTGAAGGCTACAATGCTACCATCTTTGCTTATGGTCAGGTAAGTCATGCTAAGAGCTAAATAATCCTACCATATATAGCAGGATTGATCAAAATGCTAAATTGTATGTAAACAATGTGTTAGGACAGTGTGAAAGTTCTCGGATGCTTCATTTCAGTGGAGATTACAAGATCATTACATAGATCAGTTTTTCTGTTGTTGATGGGCCTTGGGTGTTTTGCACAACAGTATTTCACAACAAAAAGGCACTTGTGGCTATACTAGTGTTCTCTAAGCTCATTTCATATCAGCCACAGAGAAAAGCAAATACACCATGAAACCTCTGTCAACACTGCAACAGCGGACACGTTTCAACAGGGAACTTGTGGGGGGTTTATTGGCCTGATAAATTAACCAAATGAGCCATTCTATAGGTGTCACATGTGTACTTTCTGTCAGATTGGCTTGCTCTATTTCTCTTTCAAATTACAATTACAAAACCACCTAGGAAATTCCTCTGGAAGAGAGCCCTATGCCCCTCTTCCCTCTCGCTTCATACCTGAACTCAAAAATCACCCTATGTTATGCCATATCATGTTCTACTGTCAGGATCTTTTTGGGGTTGGGGTAACAGAGGGAGGGGGGAATTGAATTTAGGCAAAGCATGGCATTCCTTCTCCTGTGGCTATGACAACTGAGACCCCATACTCCTTTACTCTGCTCGGTTACTTCAATGCTGCAAACAAAGGAAACACTACATATTAATGCTAGCTAACTTTCAGTTTTTTTTTCCAGCTGGCAAAGGTATGTAAAACTGTTAGAGCCTATTTTATTTTGTACTTTCAGAGCATCCCCAAGCTGAAGTTTGAATCCTATAGATCCTATAAGTTGTGGAAAAACCCAGAAGCTTACCTGTGGATGAAAATATATATTTAATATTTTATAATTTAAGGTAAATAATGTTAATAATAATAACCATTTAACACTTAAGGCAGAAAAAAACATACAGAAAAATATCAGCAGCATGAAACAGTTTTTATGGTTTTTCCAAAAGACATTATACATGTGGTCTAAATTAGTGTTCATTCTGACTGCTGAAGTTTGAGGGGAGAAAAAGTGCATAGACCGAATATAAGAAGAGAATTAGGAGCAGGGACAAGCTGAGAAGATGAGGAAGAAAAATGAGAAATCCTGACTTATCTGAAACTGTATAATCCTGACTTATCTGAAACTGACTGTTCTTTTGTCATTGTAAACACATTGAACCACAATGAAATTCAACCTCTGCATTTCACCCATAGATATAGCGTGCAGCAGGGGACAGCTATTTAAAGTGCCTAGCTATTGATAGTGCCCAGGGAGCAGTGATGGTGATGTACCTTGCTTAAGGGTACCTCAGGGCAACCTACTGGTCTGGGATTCAATCCCATAATCTTCAGAGCCTGGGGCCAACTCCCTAAGCACTAGACCACCACTACCCTGGTACAACGTGTCATTGTGATACATGACACAGCACACAGTGAACTACAATGAAAGGCAGACTCTGCATGTTACCCATACACACACAGTAGCAGGGGGGCAGCTATTGATAGTGCCCAGGGAGCAGTGATGGGGACATACCTTCCTCAAGGGTACCTCAGGGCAACCTACTGGTCTAAGATTCGAACCCACAACTTTCTGATCCTGGGGCCAACTCCTTAATGACTAGGCCTCCATTACCACTGGAGGTACCTGAGAGAGAGACTGCATTCAGCTGAGCATATGATCATTTTTTCCCTGTCTCCTCCACACTGTTTCAGACTGGCTCAGGGAAGACATATACCATGGGCACAGGTTTTGATGTGACTATCAGTGAGGAAGAGCTTGGCATCATTCCACGAGCAGTCAGCCATCTCTTTAGGGGCATAGAAGAGAGGCAGCAAGCTGCCATCGAGCAGGGTCGTCCTGTACCTGAGTTCAAGATTAATGCCCAGTTTTTGGAGGTGAGAAAATAAATTCATCCATTGGACACAGATTATAGTCATGTTATGTACTATAAAAGATCAAAATCTTTGTGTCTGTGTCATTTTTAAAGCACTATTTGAAAACATCCACTGTCCTTTTAATGGTATTGGTATTTATGTGCAGTGGATCATCAGAACTGGCTAAAATATTGTTTTCATTAAACCTTATTACTTCTTCTATATATTTCCATTTTTAAGACTGTATATTTTGTTACAATACAAGCTTAGCCTGAAGCAATAATGTAGTGAAAGTGTGTAGCGCCAAGTGATTGAAAGTTTTTTTTTGTTATTTGTGGCTTGGGTGAAAGTGAGGGAGAACACTTATCTCTCAGTATCAGCACTTTGCTTTATATTTAACCCCCAGCTGCTAGCCTAGCTTGTGAAGAATAGTGTTGACACATAGCTATAGATTGCACTACTATCTTAGCCTTTGGAAATGGAGACACATGACATTATTCCAAAAGAAGCTGTCATCCTGTTATCTGTATGTGTCAAGATATATGATTTTTCAATCTTATTGAAAGCCTTTTGAAGAGCCTTGGCTTTTATCATACTTGATTAATTAAAATTAAAGTGCATTGCATTTGTTTTACCATAAAAGGCTTTTTAAATATTTTCTTGGTTTGAAAGTTGTACAATGAAGAAGTGCTGGACCTGTTTGACACTACTCGGGATGTAGAAGCCAGAAAGCAGAAGTCTAATATTAAGATCCATGAGGACGCCACTGGAGGGATCTACACAGTTGGCGTCACCACACGCACAGTCACCTCTGAGGCTGAGGTTAGAACATGTGTGTTTGTGTGTCTGACTGTGTTTGTGTGTGCTTTTAAGAGTTGTTCTTTTTTTTTCCATCATCATTGGCCTTTGCAGTATGTTCCCTCTTATCAAGTTTTTTTTCAAGTGTTGTTTTACTGCATACTAAGACCAGTTACAATTCCATGTGTTTTAATTTAGTTTAAATTAGGGTTTTAATAAAGAAAGCAGTGAGTAGTTTACTTTAAATGAAGCAAGTCATTCTTTAACCTTTACGTAATATAATATATTATATAGTTTTCCCATTTATTTTTATGTTCCATGACAAATCACTGTTATTATGTAGCAATACATTTCATTTCATACATCCATTACGTTTATGTAATTTTTGCCCAGAATGAGTGTACTTTTAACTTTTATAGTAAAATTTATTGCAGAATCCTTTTAGTGCATAAAACTGATGTGTTTCTGAATGTCTCAGATGATGCAGTGCTTGAAGCTGGGTGCTCTGTCCCGCACTACTGCTAGCACCCAGATGAATGTCCAAAGCTCACGCTCACATGCCATCTTTACCATCCACCTGTGCCAAGTTCGAGTCTGTGCCTCCAACATAGTAGGTGGTGCTGCTGACACATTTTGAACCAATCTTAATTAGATCTAACAACATTCCAACAACAATTTTTGTTCAAAAGGACTGGAACACATTACACAGTTTCTCACAAAGGACAGTAACATAAGAGATCTGTTGAAGTAGAAACATTAATACATGATTATTACATTTGTATTAGACACTGAACCCTTCTACAGCGGGTCAGTATGAACATTTCCCGACAGCTGGAATCAAGTATCTTGTTCTCTATCCTCATGATAATATGTAATATGTTCAAAGCTTTTATGTCCTCTCCTAGAACAACGAGACAGACAACAGACTGGCCAATGGTTCTTCAGAGATGAACGAATTTGAAACCCTCACTGCTAAATTTCACTTTGTGGACTTGGCTGGCTCAGAACGTCTCAAGAGAACAGGAGCTACTGGGGACAGGGCTAAAGAGGGCATCTCTATCAACTGTGGACTGGTATGCCAGAGTTGTATAATTAACATCCCAAGCCAGGAAGATAAACAGAATATTTAATAAAGTAAAGCTTTTCTTTTTGTTTCATTTTGCTCGTTTTGCTCAGTGGTGTTAGATAGCGCCATCATACTATATTTAAAAAATTATTTTGAAGAAGTAGTTTTGGATCATCTTTAACAGGGTCAGTGTTTTGTTTTTTAAATGTTTTGTGAGAAAGAAGGAAGATTGCGAAGGTTACATATTTGGTCAGAAATTACATGTCTACAAGAGCTCTGATCCCAAATAAGAATCTTTGAAAATCCTGCTGTTGCTTAGAGCTAGAAGAAGCACCACCATCTAGTGGAACTTTGAAGAACTGCATGACAACTAACGTCTATGAGAACTTGAAATTGATGTGTGTTTTTTTTTTTTCATCTATTTTCTTTGTGTTTTACTGAAGCTTGCTCTGGGTAATGTTATTAGCGCTCTTGGGGACAAGAGCAAACGCTCCACTCATGTGCCTTACCGTGACTCGAAGCTCACACGCCTCCTACAAGACTCCTTGGGAGGGAACAGGTCTGCATCTCTAGACAGTTCAAGCTTTTCAGTTTAATAAAAAAAAAAGTTATTAAAAATGGTAAAAAATTATATTAAAATTAAATGTAATGTGTTTTTTGCTTGCTTTTTTAAAATCTATTTGTTTATGTTTTTTTTGCCCTGATGCTAAGTGGCTACTGGTGCAAACAGCATGCCTAGACACACATTTTCCTCAATTAGAGCTGTATAATAATCCTACGTTAGTGTTTTTTGTGTGTGGTTTAGAACATTGAATCCAAAATTAGCTGTTTTGGCTGTTATGTTATTTCATATTGAGTTTTTTCTGGGTGAGAGAAATTTAAATGACCAAACCATTGCTTTAAAGAACCCATGATTGTGTAAGAAAGATTTTCTGTTGCTTTTTACAACTTTTTTTCTGATGCCCTCTCTCTGATCACTTCATGTTTTTGCTTTCTCTCTCTGCTCCACTATTCAGTCAAACAGTCATGATAGCCTGCATTAGCCCCTCAGACCGGGACTTTATGGAGACCCTAAACACTCTCAAGTACGCTAACCGGGCGCGTAACATTAAGAACAAAGTGGTGGTGAACCAGGACAGGGCCAGCCAGCAGATCAGCGCCCTTAGGACAGAGATAGCTCGGCTGCAAATGGAGCTCATGGAGTACAGGACGGTGAGAAACGAGGAACAAGGATAGACCAGTAAAGATGATTAGGACATTAAGATTAGGACATAGCTTAGACATTTCCATTAAAAGAGCCCATGCATTCGCATTTTAGTTCCTCAGTATCGTAAATGCATCATTTCTTTCAAAGATGTTAATGAATCTCTCATAATAGTTACTGAATTACTGAGTAATTGAATGGTCTTAAGGTTAATGACTATGTTATCAACTTGCAGGTATAAGAACTCCTAGTCTAATAATATATAGCAAGTCTGTCTCATCATGAATCTCAATATTTTAATCTAAATCATATACTAAACCATTTTTGCATTTTTTACATTTTCATCTCATGTTCTATGTGGATAGGGAAAGCGTATGGTCGGAGAGGATGGCTTGGAGAGCATAAACGACATGGTCCATGAGAACTCCATGCTACAGACAGAGAATAATAACCTGCGTGTGCGTGTTAAGGCCATGCAGGAGACCATTGATGCCCAAAGAGCTCGGCTTACTCAGCTGCTGAGCGATCATGCCAACCAGATCCTTGCAAAAGCAGGTACTAAAGGTCCATTTTCACACGTTTTTATCCAAAATTTAAGATAAGGTGAGAGTCTGCTAGTCCCAACTACCACAACAAAACTGTTTCATCCTTGGTTTATGAAGTGCCAAAATAAAGTGAATTAGAATATTTTGAATAAGGCATTTAATAGATTTACCTCCATTTTCATTTCAAGCACCAAAGACATGCATGTTAAAATGCCACTAAGTGTGACTGTGTATGAGTGTGTTTTTCTGTCCTGTTATGGCCAGGTGACATGTCCTACTAGGATCTAGCACATCCCATGACCCTAGTCTGAATGAGTGGTTAAGATAATGAATTCATTCATGAGTGATAGTGTCATGTCTGTGGTATTAATGGTATTAAGACCCTTAACCCTGAGTTGCTCCAGGGGGACTGTCCCTGTAATTAGGACCTATAAGTCGCTCTGGATAAGAGCGTCTGCTAAATGCTGTAAATGCCGTAAATGTAAATGTATTTTAACTGTTCTATTATTGATAATTGCTAAAAAGTACTACATTCATTTGATGTGCCTGATAAATCATGCTTAAATGCACACTATGGGGTCATCATGTAGAAGGTATAAGGTGTTATTTGTGAGGATTGTTTTTCACTATACTTACTACACCCTGGTGTTTGTGGATTAAAGTGGAATTTTCTGCTGTTGTTCCACAGGTGAAGGAAATGAGGAGATTGGTAACATGATCCAGAACTACATCAAAGAGATTGAAGAGCTCAGGTAGAATGCATGTTTATGCGTCTCTCTCAGATTTTTTGCATGCATTTTTGTGTATACTGCATTATTTTTTTCATAGCTTTTCAACATTTAAGTGTCCAGATCTTGTAAAATAAAAATATGGTTAGGTTTAGAAAAATTGGAAAATATCCTGTCACCCTGTATGAACAAATGTGTTGGTGTGTATTTTTTGGATCCTAGAGCCAAGCTGCTGGAGAGTGAGGCTGTAAACGAGAACCTAAGAAAGAATCTTTCTCGCGCTTCTACGCGCTCCTCACTATACAGTGGCCCCACTTCTTTTACTCCTGCCCCAGAAAAGGAGGCCTCGGACATTATTCAGATGGCCAAGAAGGATCTGGAGAAGCTGAAAAGGAAAGAGAGGAGAAAAAAGAAGAGGTGAGTTCCTCACACACCTGCAGTGCTGTAGGGTAGGAGCAGTAAGATGGGATTTCAGCAGCATACAGAGTGAGGGGAGCGTGTCTGGGTATGTTTTGGGTAATTACCCACAAGCTGCATGCCCTGCCCATTAACAGTTTGGGCTGCGTGCCTTCTTTAGTCCCGTTTACTACACTCCATTACTGAGAGTGACATTTATGATTGCAACCACAGACAGTAATTTTCCTTATGAAAAGCTTTTGGCAAGCCCTACAGAGTTGAATGCATAGATGTGGTTCTCTTTGTCTTTTTCATAAAGTTTACAGTATATTTTAAAGCATACAATAATATGTATAGGGCTTTAAGCCATATTATTTAAACATCATAAGAACAACAAGATAAAGTTATATGTAAAAAGAGTAATACATACAAAAGATTGTCAAACATGTTATGTAGGAAGATTGAAATTTGGGTGAGAAATGCTATTTTCACTGTGCCATACATACCATAACTCAATATGTGTAAACTGCTCAACACATTGCAATAATAGGCCACTTTGAAAATGCAAGACTAGATTGGTATGTTGACTTCACGTATCTTAATAAACAAATAGAAAAATTGTTAGAAATTTACATAATTTACACACTAGACCTTCATGTTAAGAAATTACTGGGGTTGCACAATATTTGCCATTAAAAGAAATGTTAAGCATGTAAAATTTATATGGTTGGAATTCTCCCTCGTTTAAATTCTGTAGAGGCCTCTGCTGACTGGATACTAAACAAGGATAATATCACGTTAAAAATAGGTTATTGATTTTAAAATTAGTTTTACTAATTTATGATTAATGTTCCAACAAGATTTTATTTCTTTGTAAACGTATATTGTATTTGTCTAATCTCAAGACATGATTACTTTTATAGTCAATATAAAAATGTTTTTTGTTAGTTATAGTTACTTATAGTTAATGTATCAGAGATTCAACATTGTTGCACTGTGTTTAGAAGCTTCATCTGAAGACCAACCTATTCAAGGAATAGGGGACTAACCCAGCTCTGCACTACACTTCTACAGAAAAATTCCTTTTGGCATTTAACCTTTAATATCTGGGTAAATTGTAGATAATGCCTTCTTTTGCCTTAGTCAGATCCAGGGCCTATACATTTGTTACTTGGCTGCGAAATTAATTAGCAGTTGTTGATCTTTAGCTGATTTCAAGAATGAAGAATAGATGTTGATATCAAGCACCACCATTTTAATGAAAATGGATCAGTAGAAATTATAATTTTCTCTGTGCATTTATGTAATTACTTTTTGTTACAAACGCCATAATGAACACCAATAAATGAGGAGAAAAAGGTCAAGCAGTAAAGGTCTTTTCACTTATCTGGTGTTCCTTACTGTACTCTTTCATCCACACTCACACTGAAGACTGCAGCAGGTGGTGGATTGTGCCCATGAGGACCCTGAGAATGACAGGTTTGACTACAATGCTCTGCCGCTCTGCCTTTAATGCACTAATGCCATGTTTAGTTACACAGGTAGCTGAAATCTGTGAAGGGACAACCCATCACTTCTTTCTAATATTATTCATACCCTTTTAGAGTCAACAGGTTTTCTGTATCAGAAAAAAAAACTTTACACAAAGTGACCATTATATATATCTTTATATATACAGACATCTGGGTGATAGGCTTGTAAAAATATGCTTTTAATATTCAGTATTCAACAATTGCAAATCAAGATGCCCTGTGAATCAAGTACACTTTAAAAATTTGAATATTAGTTTTGAATGCTAGGGGAACCTTACACAGTGTTGTAAATCAGAGAGAATCCCTATTGATTTAGATTTCACGGTTTTTAACTGTTCAAATCATTCATTTGCCTTCATTTAACTCATTGATTTTGGTTACCTTTTCATTTAAAGCATTCAAAGTTGAATAGAAACAGGAACTGGAATGAAAACGGGAGCCATGCATTTTGAAGGTCCTTCATGAAGCCTAGTGGACTATTCCTAAACAATGATGACCAACAACTGAAAAAAATGAATGCAGCAATTTCTTTGTGTATTGTTAGAGCCCCAAGTGCTAAATAAGCAAAAATGATGAGGATGCCTTGTTTTTTTTTGCTGGCTTTGTCACTGAATGCTTTTTTCCCCATCTAACAGGAAACTTATTTACTAACATTACTAGATATTTGGGACTAATTTTCAAGATCTATGCTTTAAATATCTGTCTTTATTGACAAAATCAGGGGCTTAATCAACATTCCTGTTGTTTTAGATGTTGGGACTTGATTTTCTGTCTTTTTAAAACTGAGATTGTCTTACAGTGTCATCAAAGAGGAAGGACCTGACAATGACCAAACCTTAGACAGACCTATTGAAGAGGCAGAGGTGGTACGTTTATGTAGTCTTTCTCTGCATAATGCTTGTTTAAAAATAATTCCTGAAATTCTTCAAAATAATTATTTTTTCTTGGGGCTACACAAAGTGTGACTGTGTATTATCATCACACATTTCTATTTTCTAAAGTAGTAATAAGGTAGCCGTTTTATTTTTCTACTAATTTTAAGTATGACAGTATTGAAAGGACACCAGATTTGACAGTACTGCACTCCTATGCCTGCTATAGGAAGGAAGTGATCATGAGGAGGGAGATGACGGGGAGGGAGAGGCAGAGGAGGATGAGATGGAGGCAGACGAGAGCTCAGAGGAGTCTGACTCAGAGCTGGATGAGAAAGGTAAAATGGTCTGAACTTCCTAAAGCTCACCACGGCCACAGGTCTTGATCTGTTCCACCATGATAAACTAAATCAAAACTGACCAGATGGACCAAAGTTATAAATTGCACTTCTTTTATCCATTGAGATTGCTTTTATTTTTTATGTTCTCACTCTATTTCCTGTTCTAGAGTATACTTTGTATGATGTTTAATTTAGTTTCTTTTTATGTTGTTGTTTATGTTGTTGACTAGCAAGTCTTACATAGCCCCTAGTTTAATTTATTATGTGGTTTCAAAGTATCCTGGATCATAGGAACAGCACTATATAAATGCCTGTTATGGAAGCAGCCAATTATAGTTTAAACATGCAGTAAAACAAGACTCAAGCCCAAATGCCTTCAGTGCATAGCCAAAACTAATAAATTGAACTTATTGTTCTATTACTTTTGGAAGGCAGTATAAGTAAAAATACTAAACATTACCACTAAAGAAAATAAATTTGAAGAGCTAAGTATTTCTTTTTTACACCTTACAAAATACAGTGCACAAACTGTGTATATGTATGTGTGTCACAGAGGACTTCCAGGCAGACCTGGCTAACATTACATGCGAGATTGCCATTAAGCAGAAGCTGATTGATGAACTGGAGAACAGTCAGCGCCGTCTTCACACACTTAAACAACAGTACGAGCAAAAGCTCATGATGCTGCAGAGCAAGATTCGGGATACACAGCTGGAAAGAGACCGTGTGTTGCACAATATGGGTAAACTGTTCTCTCCTTAACACACCACTGATATCTCACAGGATTTGTGTGTGTTTGTTGCAGACTGAAGTTATGTATAAGGACTATGAGCCATTGTAACAGAGCTGTCTGTTCCAGAGAGACAACAGATTTTTTTGTACTTAAAACTCATTTGAAAATACAGTACTCTTACCGCAGTTGATCTTAAAATGCATCGGTCAGTGTTAGGGACCAAAGCTTACTGCTGATTTCTAAAGTGCAGGGTGAGTGTAAGATAAGAAATACTCTTAATTGTGTAATCCTTTCATTTGTGAGCAAAAAATATACACGCGTCTTCATAAAGGACCTCATAAAATTATTATACCTCTTGATATTATCTTGAGAAAAAAAATTATTTGTTGCTTGATACCTGGTGAAGTTCATGAACTCATTTCATTTGCTCTCTGTTAGCTCCACCTGGTGGTTGCTTTTGTACATTTTGCCCTTTGTGCTTCTTTCATTAAGTGTTAGTTCATGAACCTGCCCTTTTGAGTGTCAGTACTAAAGATAGTCTGGGATTGCAGGGTCGGTGGAGTCATGTACAGAGGAAAAGGCAAAGAAGATTAAGGTGGAGTATGAGAGAAAACTGAGCTCCATGAATAAGGAGTTGCAGAAACTCCAATCAGCTCAGAAGGAGCATGCCCGCCTGCTCAAGAACCAGTCACAGTATGAGAAACAGCTAAAAAAGCTACAGCAAGAGGTCTCTGAGATGAAGAAAACAAAGGTGTGTGGGTCTCATTATCTAATGTGCTTCATGTGTACAAGACTTTAAATGATCAACATTGGGATATAAAAAAATATATACAGAATAGTTTTAAGAAATTATCTTTCTACAGTTGATTATTTTCAGTTTGCAATTACAGTGGTGTCTTGACTTACGAGTTTAATTTGTTCCGTGGAGGAGCTCGTAACTCAAATTACTCATATGTCAAATCTATTTTCCCTATTGAAATTAATTGAAATGCCATTAATCCATTCTTGATCCTGCAAAACACCGCATTTCTTTTGTTATATGTTTTTAAATAAGAAAAATGTGCTTATAAATAACGAATATTGTATAAAAACACAATATAGTAGAATGTACTGCAATAATGTACAGCATTTGCCTTGGAGATCTGACGACTTGAAGATGCTGACGAAGGTGGGTATTTTAAGCTGGCTTGTAACCCGAATTTTAGCTCTCAACTCAAAGCAAAAAAATGGCAGAGAGTCAGCTCGTATCTCGAAAAACTCGTTAGTTGGGACACTCGTAAGTCAAGGTACCACTGTACTTACTTTATTTATTGTTACACATCATCTCAATAAACATACTTAAAGAGAAATTTGCGAACCTAATCTTAAGGATATTTAATGCAGGTGGGACTGATGAAGCAAATGAAGGAGCAGCAAGAGAGGAATCGTGCCTCAGAAACTCGACGCAACCGTGAGCTTGCCTCACTCAAGAAAGACCATCGCAGACAGGAGGTGACAAGTTTAATCCTCATAGCATGCTGACATTTGTCAACCTTAGACTGAGGAACTTGGCATTCATGCTGCCTCTTATCTGGATCTCCCATTTCCGCTCTTCCCTACAGCACCAGTTACGGCAGCTGGAGGCACAGAAGAGACACCAGGAACTCATCCTGCGCAGGAGAACAGAGGAGGTGAAAGAGACAGTTTGTCACTTATAAAGAAGTGTTGCGTATCAGTGGTGTGGAGACTTCCTGATTTAAATTAAATATATATTTACCACCTTTAGTACATTGACGCAGTTCCAACTGCTTATGGAGCAACAAATAAAATAAGACATTAAAGAGTACAACAGCAAAACAAAATAAAGGAAAGAAAATTATTACATTAATAAAAAACTAATATTGAACATAAATAATAATATCATCATTAGAATAATGAAGTAGCCAAGTCAATTAGGTATAATAACTCATTTCAACCACATGCACTGTACACAGTGAAAAGAAACAACGTTCCTCCAGGATCATGGTGGTACACATAAGGCAACATAGAACATGAATTAGAGCACTTCTATATTTACAATGATAATATTAATAGAACAATATAATAAATAAAAAGTTAAACAAAAATTGCAGTTTGGCACAATATATAACAGTAATTTTTGCCTTTTTCTACCATAGGTCACAGCTCTGAGGCGGCAAGTGCGGCCCACCTCAGGGAAGGTCAGTCGTAAAGTCAGCTTGCCTGAGCCACTGCATGAGCCTTCCACACGCACTGGTCCTGCCAGGCCCCATGCTGCTGGGGCAGCTGCACCAAATGGAACAAGGTTGTGCCCTTGTACTTACTGAAACTAGAGTGATCAGTTTTTATCTTTGGTGAAACTTATTCAATAAAAGTACACCAAAAAGGATGTTTGTGATAGATGTAACAAAGTTAAAAAATTGCAAAATGTATTTGAGATCACTCTTTTTCCACACAACAGCTTTGGTGGAACTTGTGTGAACATATGTCTACAGTAAGCAATGTTGGTAAGCAGTAATGGAGAAGAAAAGAAAGAACCTGTAGATCTGTATGACATTAAAACATTAGAAATGTATAAATAATAGCATAAGACACGTTAGTGTAAAAAAAAAAAATGAATGTAAACTATTACTGTCAGAGGGAGAAGTGCAAATGAAGCAGACTGATGTTGAGTGCTCCAGTAGTATGAAGCTCTCACTGAAGTCCAGTCGAGTTCTCATAGCATTTGAATCTGCTGATTGTTGTGATAAATTGTGCTTCATAGGAAATATCAAATGAGAACAGGGGGTTTGTCCACTAAAACAGCACGGGCCAAATGGCAATCCCTGGAGCGACGAATTAGTGATATCATCATGCAGAGGATGACCATCTCCAATATGGAGGCAGATATGAATCGTCTCCTCACGGTGAGAATTACAATGTCATGGTCAGATAACAAAACAAATGCTTTATATCAAATATTATGCCATTCATTTAATTATGCTACACATTTCTGGTTTCAGTGTTGGGTGTGAAAAATTTTTTTTGATATGGTGTGTAGTAATGTTTTTTGTTGTATGGAGTCAGCAACGAGAGGAGCTGACCAAACGCAGGGAAAAGGTTTTAAAGAAGAAGGATAAAATTGCAGCTGAAGGCACAGATGCAGAGAGGACCATCCTCTCTCTCGGCGAGGAGATGGAATCTCTCACTGCCAACATTGACTACATTAATGATAGCATTGCTGACTGCCAAGCCAATATCATGCAGATGGAAGAAGCTAAGGTACATGAGGACTGTTGTTGTACTCTGTTTTTATTGCTTTATGTTGAGTATCATCTGTTCACCAGATATTTGTAGTAGATCTTAAGAGGAGAAAAGTAAAGTACCAAAAAGTGGATAAATGTGATCATAAATTAATAGTGCATTATGAAATCTTTAAGGTTACATTGAAGATTACAACCATTACTATTCCTACTGCATTCTTTCAACATACTCTTAGTCTTACTCTCTCTCTCTCTCTCTCTCTCTCTCTCTCTTTCTCTCTCTCTCTTTCTATATATATATAACTCTCTCTCTATCTCTCTCTCTCTCTCTCTATATATATATATATATATATATATATATATATATATATATATATATATATATATCTTCTGTAGGAGGAGGTTGATGCTGTGGATGTCTCGGCAGTAATCAGCTCGTGCACTCTCTCAGAGGCTCGCTTTCTGCTAGACCATTTCCTTTCTATGGCCATCAATAAGGTACAGGATTTCTCATTGCACACACAAACTAACAGTACAGTCTCAAAAACTCTCTCTTCAGTGCCATATTCTCAGGGACAAACCACTCAACCTTTACAGAGAGTGACTGCTGCCCACTTACGAAATATTGATTTCAACTATTTCTGCCCTGATGTGCTCTTGAGAGAAAATTTATTGATTCTTTTATACCTCAATAACTTAGTGGATGCCTTGATCAAGACTAGACTGCAAAACGTGTTTTTGCACAGTGAGTGGCGAACATCCAAGGTGACAATTCATCTGAATCCATTTAGAAAAAGTTCTATAGTCAATTATAATTTTTGGACAATTTATTTCTAACAAAGTTTGCTAATTTTTTTGGCCCAGACAGTGGCAGGGTGCAAACTTGAGAAGACTTGAGTTGGTTCCCAAACTCGGGGCAGAGGTATTGCTGGGGGGAGGGGTGCCATTTACCAACAGTTTTTGTGGAGACAGTTGTTTATTCTTGTTTATAACTTCAGTATGCTCTTTATTTCTCCCACAGTGTTGAAATTGCACCATTTGTAATTGCATTTGTTTCACTCAATTAGACAAGGGAGTTGCATTTCAAATGAAGTTTGAATCTGAACCTGTGTAGTTTTAATGGGGGGGGGGCGTATTTTTAAGGTATTTTTGCACAGGTTTGAAAGTATGTCTTCCACTGACAGGGTCTTCAGGCAGCTCAGAAGGAGTCTCAGATCAAAGTAATGGAAGGCCGTTTGAAGCAGACGGAAATTAACAGTGCCACACAAAACCAGCTGCTCTTCCACATGCTGAAGGAGAAAGCTGAAGTTAACCCAGAGCTGGACGCACTGCTGGGCAATGCTCTGCAAGGTGTGATTTTCTCACAACACACCCACATACATCATCCATCACCCACACTGAAAAAGAAATTCAGCTGAATTTGCTTCCTTTGAGTATCCTTAATTTCCATTTTCATTCTGTTCACATCTGATATATAAGCCATATTTATTCATTTTGAAAGTGTATTTTTAGTAAGATAAAACAGTTTTCAGTACAGTATGGGTCTCATATTCTACATTCCGGCCTGGTCATTTTGAGTTTGATCTTAATTTGCTTTTGTTTTTTTTGTGACCTGAACTCAAACAGAGCTAGGTAACACACCAGCTGGTAAGCAGAGATTCCCATGTTCTTCCTCAAAGCAAAACATGAATGCATGTTCCTGCTTCACACTAACCAGAGACTGTAACAGTAGCCTTCAGGTCCATGTGCATGAGGTCCATCTCTTCCATAATAATTCCTTGCTGAACTTGGAGGAATATACTAGTGTTTTTAAACCTAATCTCTGTCTACCACATCTGTAGCTGTAAAAGTTGATTGCCACCAAGAATAATTTTTGTACATTTCCCTGCACTTCCCTGTAAAAGAAGAAAAAAAAGATTTATACACATTTATAATCAACAGCTACGGTCAGATCTTGAACCAAGTGTTTTGAGGCCACAAATTTTGTTCTTCTTTTTTACGAAGAGGGAAATGTGTTGAAATAATCTTGTGTGGCAATTAACCAAATGACCTCTCATCAATTAACTTATTTACATTGTTACGGTTGCAGATATGTTCCCACTGATACCAACTGTTCCAGCCTTGTTGTTCTGTCAGGAATTTTACCCCAGTTCTTTTAAGATTAATGTTTTCCAGCAACACTTTGAATGCATGTCACCTCAGTAACAACCTATATGTTATGTATACAAATCTTGCACATCATATGGGCATTTATCCAACAAAGCACTGTAGTGTGTGGCCCAAACAGAACTGAATTGTGTGTCCCAGCCAACATCTTTAATGCATATGGAATATATTTGTTTTCAAGAATTATGCACCAACTACAGGTTTATATATATATTTTTTTCTTTTTGTGTGACCACCGCTTAAATATCTTAAATATCCCAAACCTTGCTCTGGGTGGCCATAGAGTATGATCTTTTTATTAAGAGGGTCGAAAAGAATTTTAGTCCAAAATGTAGTTATGGTTACATTATGGGTTAAGTTAGTGACCATAATAATAACCTATTTTCACTTTGTGTTTTGCACATTTGCACATTTCTGATCACCTTGTGTTAAAATCTTAAAGGGTAATCTTACTGAAATGGTTTGTTATGTGTCTTTATTTAAATAAGAAGAGAAGTAATAAAAAGTGACCAAAAGTTGCTAGGTTTATGGTAATTTAAATAAGCAATCTTTTGGATTTGGTTAAGCTGAAATGCATATTATGATACAGGAAATCAGAACTCTGTATTGGAATACAATGTAAAATAAAGTGTATGAATATAAATGCAGGTGTGGATAGATAATGTTGATGAGGTTGCAAAAATTGTGGTGACCTCTATGTTTTGTGCTTGCTCAGAGAATGGTGATGAGAGCAGCAGTGATGAATCTGATCGAAGTCCAGCCACTGAGGGGAGGTAAATTAACAATAAATAAACTGAAAAACTGCATTTGCCAAAGACTGAATGTATCAGCCATTTTAACTTTAAACTGCTGATTTCTTATTCAGTTAATCTTTATAGATATGATTCACTTACTACTGTAAAATATTAAGAAACTCAAATGTAGGACACTTGTGACTGTTTCAAACTATTGCTTTGTTGAAAGCTTTGGTCCACATATTCATTCATTCATAATGGACAGTCAATGCAAGTGATCAATTTATATCATGTCATGCCAGAAGTTGAAATGTCTCAGAGCTCTTGTGATCTGTTTCAGCTCTCTGGCCTCAGACCTCATGAAGCTGTGTGGAGAGTCCAGAACTAGGAGTAAGGTATAGAATGGCACAGTATTTCTAATGCATAATATCCAATACAAGTGATGCATCAAAAAAAAAAATTCTTATCTGAAACTGAAATTCAAACATGTTGGGATGTCACAATCCAAGTTAATAATCAAAAAAAGCTGTCAATGAATCAATAGTATTTAGGCTACTTTATGTGAACAAATTTGTTCAGCTGAGACTTTAAATATTTTCTGTAGCTACAGCTGGAATTAGTATACAGGTAGGGAATTTAATTTCAGCTTCTTAAAAACTTTGGTTTTTAAGTGTAGTCATACCAGCAATGGAGACATGTGTAAATTTTTAATGGTTCCCCAACAGTGCTTTCTCTGAAGTTACAGCTCAAACTGTTTCAACCCATCTTTGCTGATCTGTGCAAGAGAGCAAAGAAAACAGTTTATGCTGATGCAGTAATGCTGATGGCTTGATTCTTATATTAACTGGATTCTTAACAGTATAGTGCATATTAGTCAAACAGTATCTTCCTTTCTAATTTATCTTTTTATTATTTAACTACTGCCTCATCAGGCTCGTAGAAGAACAACCACTCAGATGGAGTTGCTGTATGCCAACAGCGCTGACCCTGATGCACCTCCAGACGACTTTTCATCGCCTCTCTTACCTGTGGTTGAGAACCAAGAGGGCAGTGGAAACCTTGTGTCCCCCTCTAGTCTGTCACCCAGGACAAGTTCCATGTATGTTTTTCTATATCTGTATATTTGATAGTAGAGTAAATAGAGTGGGAATTAATCAGTTAGCAAGACTCTTGATATTATTTTAGAAGTCTTTGAAACTAAACCCTGTATATATATATTTATTGTTAGGAATAAACAGTTACAATATGGCAAGTTAAACATTTATTGCAAATTGCACCTGCGATAGGCTGGCGACCTGTCCAGGGTGTGTCCCCGTCCTTCGCCCTGTGTGAGCTGGGATGGACTCCAGCACCCCCCGCGACCCTAATTAGGACAAGCGGCCCAGAAAATGACTGACTGACTGCAAATTGCACATTTCTCATTTTTCTTTTTTTCTTTCTTTCTTTCTTTTTATTTCTTTTTGCCAATACAATGTCAAATTTTCTAAATAACAAAACTATGTAAATGGCCATTTTCATCAGATTGAAAATGTGAGATAATTGGCTGTAATATCAGCTGCATGCATGTATGCTTAAAATGTATTTACTTCACATGCTTTGTTTAAGTATCTGATTAAACAAACACAATGTATATCTTAATAAACACATCCATCCCTACTAAACATCAAAACCTTTTTTTGTTTGTCACTAGGTCTGGAGTCAGGTCTCCCACATCAACAGAGAGAACATCAACAGAGCGTTCCCCACTTACTCGCCGGAGAATGCAAGAAAGGACCCAGACTCCCATTGACAAGCCCATCATTCAGGATGCCAAACAGTATGAGCTCACTTACACTGCTTCCATACCTGATGGATAGACATGAGACATGAGAATTAACTAATTAAAGTCACCATAATTTGGGGAAATATTTTTGTGCTATGGCTTTTTATGTCCTTTTGATCAAAAAGATGATATGATGATGAAGTACCAGGTTAAAATCTTAAACACGTGTCTTGTGTCAATTTAATCAAAACACTGTAACTGCAGTCCCCTCCAAAAGTATTGGAACAGCAAGGCTATTTCATTATTTTTGCTATACACTGAAAAGTCTTTGGTTTTAGATTAAAATTTAAAGTACTAAAGAGGCAAAGTTTAATCTCATGTTTGATGCAGTTATTGTAAGCAATTGTGAAATTTACTTAAATACCAGAAATAAAAACTGAAAATCTGATGTCTCGTAGCACATTCATATTTTAATATCAAACCCAAATGTCTTCAGTGCAAAACAAATGAAAGAACCTTGCTTTTGCAGTACATTTGTTAAACTTTTTACCATATATTTAGATAAGTTGGTCTGGAAATCAGAAGTCTATGAATCTACATTTACATTTTACATTTACGGCATTGAGCAGACGCTCTTATCCAGAGTGACTTACATGTCCTAATTACAGGGACAGTCCCCCTGGAGCAATTCAGGGTTAAGAGTCTTGCTCAGGGACCCAGTGGTGGTAGGGCTAGAGGTGGGATTTGAACCTGGAACCTGGGACCATAGGTCCATAGGCAAGTATCCTACCACTAGACCACTGCCACCCCTGAACATTTATAGATAGAATCACTAAGAATTCTAAGAATGAATTTTTCTGTACCACTTATTATTCTTATATAGGTTATAGTTAAGAATCGCTTGTACACACTGAATCTTTAAAGTTTATTTTTTAATGGTTTACTGTACTGTGATATATTTATCAGTGGTGAAGTTAACATTTATCACCAAGGCATAATCAAGTGTTTAATCACACTAAATAAGTGTTTTTTCAACAAAACTACCCAACAACTTACAAATCTTAACGTTCTGACCATTTAAACTCTAGACTATGACTTCCATATATTTTGTCAATAAAGCCTGCTGTGTTTGTCACGGGTTTGCTGTTTTCTTTCAGGGCTGATGACTCTTTTATGTTGGAAACCCAAAGGTAGCTGTTTCTTACAGCACCTCACTCTCCTCCCCCTCTAACATGCATTTCTTTGATCCTCTAATCCTCCTCTTGTCTCATTAATCGGGGAACATAGCCTTTTGTTCTGTGAGCTGCATGCTGCCTGCAGCCATTATAGATGTGCATGTACACCATCATTTGCAATTGCAAATGTCATTTGTAATTCTGTTGTGTTTTGAGAACATTTTATTTTTTGCTAAGCCATTAATCTTTCATGTGTGAAGTTGTAGCTCAGTGCAACCCTCATCATTACTTATTAATGATCCGCTTAGTTTTGTAACTGAGTATTATCAAATACATTTTTTACCAGTAACCACTTGTAAACATGTTTCACCCAAGGGCTATACATTAAGCACTTAGTGTTCTGTTGCTGTTGTTTACTTTTGTTGGGATATTTTATTGTGTATGACATCTTTTTGTTTTTTTTTTCACTCCAGGGGAGTGATCAACCCGGTAGCATCTTCAAAGGGCAGTCGAGCAGCCAAACTGCAATGTGTGTACACTGCTGAGGGACACACTAAAGCACTGCTGTGTGTGGACTCCACTGATGACCTACTCTTCACTGGCTCAAAGGGTAAAGCCTTGCCATTTTCCTTCCAAAAATAAATTAACCAAAAGGCAAAAATGGATGTAATAAATTAAGATTATACTTGAATATGTAAATCATGAGTAAAATATGAAATAACTACACAGTTAAGTAAAGTAAAGTAAGTAAATTAGGTCGTGAACATTGTTTACATGTTCTACTGTTGTTGAAATGTGCCTTTAGCAGTGGACTGTGTGCAGTATTCAGTAATGAATTCAGGGGGGCAGCGGTATCCTAGTGGTGAGGGAGTTGCCCCGGATCGGAAGATTGTGGTTCAATTCCCTCACCAGTAGGTTGCCCTGAGGTACTCTTGAGCATGGTACCATCCCTGTCACTGCTCCCCGGGTGCTTTCAATAGCTGCTCCCTGCTGCACATGTGTGTATGGATGAAAAGCAAAGGTTGAGTTTCGTTGTGTTGTGCTGTGCTGCATTTCACAATAACGAGTATAGTCACTTTCACTTTTCACTTATTAATGCCTCAAACAATGGTAATCAGTTAATGTCTTATGAGACAGTAATGATATCAAAGGACCTCACAGTCCATCAGCTGAAAGATAGAACACTTTTTCAAACATTTTATTGATGTGGAAATGATGTAAACATTAAAAATCAAGTCTATTGCTTTTTTAGTTAGGTTGTTTTTATTCTCTCTAAAATGTATTTTTCTCTAAAATTATATGGTGTTTAATTTACATAATTCAAACTTTTTAAATGGTCCCACATAAATAAAATCAGCACACTCCTTGACAAAAATAAGTTAACCAAACAGCTAATTTAAAACACTTTACCGCTTTTACTGTGAGTTGTGTATTTGGGACAGTAAGAAATTAGTTAACTAAAACATGCATTTTCTTACATGAATGAAAACATGCAAAATCCACAAGTGTCTGCTTCTTTCTGACTCTAGACCGCACGTGTAAGGTGTGGAATCTAGTGACAGGGCAGGAAATCATGTCTCTGGGTGAGCATCCCAGCAGTGTTGTCTCCATTAGATACTGCTCCAGCCTAGTCTTCACCGTCTCTACTGCCTACATCAAAGTGTGGGACATCCGTGATTCAGCAAAGTGCATTCGTACACTCACGTGAGTTATGCACTCACTGCAACTTTATCTTGGCTGTGTGAGAATCAACAATAGCTCAAATGTCCATTGTTTCATCTTTAACAGATTTCTCATTTATTTTTTACTTTTTTACATGTTCTCTTTTGGTCAGGTCGTCCGGTCAGGTGTCTCAGGGTGGTAGCTGTACGGCAATGGGCAACAGAGCAGTAACCATCCCTCCTGGAGAGAATCAGATCAGCCAGATTGCACTCAATCCTTCTGGAACATTCTTGTATGCTGCAGCAGGCAACTCTGTCAGGATGTGGGATCTGAGAAGGTATGGTGCAAGTGATAGCCTAGATAGTGGCGATCTTAACTTACTGATGCAGAGATTGAAAGTGAAAGTGGAAGTGACTATTTTGTGATTGTGAAACACAGCACAGCACACTGTGAGACACAACGAAATTTAACCTCCCATTTCACCCATACATCAGTAGGCAGCTATTTAAACCACCCTTGGAGCAGAGATGGGGATGGTACCTTGCTCAAGGATACCTCAGGACAACCTACTGGTCTTGGGACCTTCCCATGACCTTCTGATTCTGGGGCCAACTCCATAACCACTAGGCCAACCCTGCAACAGATTTCACTGTCAATTACCATTTTAGACATTCATGAGTTATGTGGTAATACATGCTTACAACTTAACGGGCATCTACAAGATTAAATAGATGTAATGCAATAAAAATATATGTGCAATACATTGAAGTACATTAAAGAAAAAATAATAAGAATGCTCTTCTTCACTCCCACTGTTTTAGAATGCACTCGTATTCTATAACTTTCGCACTGGATTGTTTATTGTGGCAGTTCATATTATAAAAATGGCATATTTAGAGAATTCTTTGGCCGTTAGGTTGTTGGTTACTATGTTCATTCACAACTCTCTTCCATCTTTTCCATCTTCTAGATTTATTTCTACAGGGAAGCTGACAGGTCATCTGGGGCCAGTAATGTGTTTGGCAGTAGATCACCTTAGTAACGCTCAAGATGTGGTCTTCACAGGCTCAAAGGACCACAACATAAAGGTAGACATGCATACACACCAAAACACTCATTGTATTGGGAATGTCAGCCTTCCTAGGCTGTTGAGCATGTAGGCTGCATTTAATAACTACCTTTCAACTATAGCTCACTCACAACTACACAGACCACAGCTTCTAATTTGTAGTGTGCTGAACCTAAACAATGGCCTTAAAATATTAATCAAGCTTTCAAAGATTGACAAATGTTATTATGCACAGCAGTTTTCTAAATATGTACTTTTGCACCCCTTCATTATCTGTTCATCCCAATTACTGCATCCCAGGGTGAGAGATGCTGAATGGCACTAAATTTGTATGTGTGTGTGTTGTGTGCATATGCTTCGTTTCAGATGTTCGATGTGATGGAGGGTGCTCAGGGTAGCATCAGCTCTACTCATAACTTTGAGCCAGCTCATCAGGATGGAGTGGAGGCCTTGAGCATGCACGGTGACTCACTGTACAGTGTTGCCAGGGACCACTGTATCAAGAGATGGGACTTGTCCAGCAAAAAGCTCCAGCAGGTACAAAAAAGAAACAAAGATAAGACCCATTAGAACAGTGGTTGTCAGCTGGTCTACTGGGCACATTGTGGCTCAAAGCTATTTTCTTTTCTTTTATCAAAATGCTAAATTGTCTAATCTGGCACTTAGAAACTTTGTTTTTTTGAATGTGTTAACTTCTATTGATGTTTAGTAATCGTCAAATTGAAATGAAATTGTGTGTAAAAAAACACTACTAGCCACAAAAATATTTTATGCATCAGTGTCATTTACCACTAAGACTTGTTATATGTATTTTTGGTTTTTATAAAAAGGTTTTGTTTAATATGTGGATATATGTTATCATATAAGTTGCAACTTGTATTCCTTTGGATAAATGATTTGGAGAACAGCTATTTCCGATGTCAGATTTGGTTTCCTTTCAGCTATTTTACATTTCCATAGCATAAAATAACAAAATGTTAAACCATTAACACATTTTTATATTCCTCTGGACAGAAGTGTAGATGCTGATAGGATTGTTAACTTTTTTTTTCATGAAATGATTAATGATAAAGAGCAAATGTGAGTCCTGAGGCAAGATTAACAGAGAACCACTGGTGTTTCACATTACTATATTATATTACCATACGAGTATAATGGCTTGTTATTAGTCTGAATATATTGAATGTTATGGCATTTGAACAATAGACATGCGATTTGACAAAGGTATGTTTGCTTACAGGATATTGGAGGCTCTCAGTTTGATTAAGTATTCTTAGTGTTCAGCGCTTTTGCTTTTAATGCTGAACTGAACTACTAATTAAGTGCTCACTAGTATAGTCTTAGATGGATGCTACTTATAACTCATAAGTTCTCTAATTTTCTGTGAGACTGTGTGTGTGTGTGTGTGTGTGTGTGTGTGTGTGTGTGTGTGCGCGTGTGTGTGTGTGTGTGTTTTACACACATGAAAATTAACTTGCACAATATTGCTTTATATGCTTAGTTATTAAAAGATACAATATTTGTAGGGAGGGTGTTTTGTTTATTTAGATAAGTTTTCTGTATAATGCCTGGGGAAGTATCTTTAATATGCTTGGATTCAAATTGAATGCATTTCACAAAGTCAAAGCCTTTCTTGTTTTTTATGGACCTAAAAGAATTAAGACATGTGTTTTTGCACCAAGCAGCAGATAGAAAGAGCACATTCCGACTGGGTGAGCACTATGGCGGTGCTCCCGGGTTCCAGGGTACTACTAAGCGCATGCAGAGGAGGACTGCTGAAGGTATGGCATTCAGAAACACTCAGATCTCTTGGGGAGCTGAGGGGACATGAGAGCGCCATCAACAGCATCTCCACAAACAGCACCCATCTGTTTACTGCTTCAGAGTGAGTCTTATACACACCCATATACACACTGCAGCCCAGAGTACATCAGCCCATTAAACACTTAACGAAGACAAATGTTTGGTTTGGTGTACATTACCTGCTTAAGATTGTTGGGAGATTGTAGAACACCGCTTATTTACATTGTTCTAAAATGTCCTGCCCAATAAAAAATTTCACAGAATTGTTGAATATTTCCTCCTACTCACACTCAAATCACTGGATGCTTTAAACTGTTGGAGTTTGCTTTTGAACATCATCACAACTCACTAGCCCATTGTGTTGGAAGCAAATGCGTGAACAATTGGTACCTCAACATCAAGTCTAAAGTACTCTTTCCACATACACACCGCACTGTTACAGAAACACTAAGCATGATTTTCTTTTGTCATTTTGCAGAGACCGTACAGTGAGGATCTGGCAGGTCAAAGGATCTCTGGATGATGGGCTGTACTGAAACAAGCACACCACTGGATATAACATTGGATTTAATGTGTCTGACTTTAGAGAACTAAAGAACTCACACAGCAGAAAGAAAGCTGTAGGTTGCTGATTTTCTTCGTCAGTTATTTATTTTCTATGAATTTTCCAAGTCTTTGCGTTTCTGCTCTGATTGCGTCCCACGTCAACATAAAGCATCGCTCTTGTATTTCTGGCACAGAGAGACAGAGACCAGGGCTCAGAGGTGATCAACAAACATCTCAAAATACCCTGCTCATGAGCACTTCATGGAGAGCAGATATCTGCCACTTCCGCCCATGGGAAAATGTGTTTAGGGTCATGATCTTATAGCTCAATGGGCTATAAACCAAAGCTGGGCTTTAGTTTTTTTTAAAGCGCAGAATAATCGTCTACCATATAACCTACACATCTGGACTGAACGAGACCAACATGCCCTTAAATGAAGCAAGTGTTGATGTCAGTATTCTCCAGTGGTGGAGACAATAGTGCAAAAAAGTATTCATCTCATCCGTGACGGCTCACAGCAGCAAAAACAAAGATAAAGAAAGCTTCTCAGTGAACTTGACAGTGAACTTTGTTTCTTCTGGTACAAATACATGTGCACCCACGTCTTTCCTGTGAAAATCATGTCTGCGGTATTTATAATGTATGTTAGTATGACTGTGTTTCATTTCTGACTGTGTCTGAGTGCTGATCTTTCAACACACATACGCACACAGAAACAATGTCTTAAACATGGCTGTTCAATGCTGAATACAATTACAGGTCAATACATTTCATGTCAAAATTGATATTGTGTCTGTCTGTTCAATGGTTTGAATATATTTTAAATTAGTTGTAGGTTAGATTGACATCAGGTGCACCTAGACATACAGAAGCCTCCAAATACATGTATTACTTTTTATTTTGTGATCTAAAGGGAGGGAGAAATAGATGTTATCTGGCCTCACATTAAAATGCATCAAGCAGACCATAATAACAAAAGTGCAATGCAGCATAGTGTCAGTAGGGGACAGTGTAGAAATGTGAGTCACTGAACGAAGGATATGGCATCTCTGAGTTTGGAGCACGTTTGCTCAGTAGAGACATGCATCCTGAAAGTTGTTCCTGCAGTATAATTCGTGATTAAGCAACACTTAAGCCTTCTAAAACCTTTTTATGAACATTATAATCATGATAAAAATATAAAATGGGTGAAGTTGGACAACTGTGGAGAGAATAGCCTAAAGCAGGGTATTCAAATGGAGAACTTGAATCCAAATCCAGACCAATCCAATACTAGGTTTTGTAATCACCTGGGGTTTGATCGAAAAGTTATATAACATGACTGTTTGGCCATTTTGTCTTAAGGCTAGATTTGAGAAAATGACATATATTGTTGCATATTTCCCATAGCAGTGTATACAGGTAGAACTGTATTTTAATGGCTGGAAAGGTAAATGATAAAGGTGGTACTTGAAATGTAATTTAACACCGGCAGCTCCTGGCAAAAAAGCAGCATTCTTTCCCGCGGCAGACAGAGCCATTGCACAGTCCCAGTGTCAGCTGGCTTGGTTAAAATCATTGTTGCTTTGTTTTCATCAGCCTTTAAAAGAGCAAAAACCAACAACATGGTTGTTGATTAATTTCCAGCTAACTCAAGTTTGCTTGTTCTGCTGTAACAACTGGCAACCGAAAAACTGCCTAAGGGCAAAGACAGGTTGAGAATGTGATGTAGGTCTGCTGTACAGAATAAGATCATACATACTGCAGCCAGGGGTTCAATTTTATTTGCTTTAAATTATAATTTTTTTGTGTGTGTGAAAATATAAAACACTGGTTTTCTTTATACAACAAATGCTATTGTTGATATGGGCATCACCATAGCCAGTGCTGGGAAATACACATTAAAGTATTTGTGTTGCCCTCTTTTGTGGCCAGAGCCGGAAACAACAGCTTATATGGGCAGTGGGTAAGTAGTGATCTAGCGAAGCAGTGGTTGACCAAGTTTTTAGGGACTTGGATTCATGATCAGAGGGTTGTGGGTTTGAGTCCTCTAATTCAATATCACTGAGGTTTTGTGTCTGGAGGAACTGTTCTATCAGAATTATCTGTGCTTAGTCCAACATGGTACTGTCCCCTTCACTGCTCCCTGGGCACCAGATATGGCTACACCCCTGCAGCATGGTGTGATGGGTTAAATGCAGAGAAGCATTTGGTTGTGGTTCACTGTGTGTGGTGCTATATCTTCACTTTCACTTCACTAGTAGAAATCAATGTAGCTTTAGCAGAGCTCAGCATGCTCTGGTTTCCTTCCACAGTCTGAAGACATGCACGTCAGATGGACCGGAGATGCTAAATTGCCCCCTAGGTGTGACTGTGGGTGTGAGACTGTGTGGTGTCTGCCCTGCAATAGACTTGTGATTTGTCCAGGGTGTTTTTCTGCCCTTCATCCTGGAAAAGGCACCAGCACTCCCAGTGAACCCTGGTTAGTGGCTATATATACAGTACTGTGCAAAAGTTTTAGGCAGGTGTGAAAAAATGCTGTAAACAAAGAATGCTTTCAGAAATGGAAGTGTTCATCATTTATTTTCATCAATCAACAAAATGCAGTGAATGAACAAAAGAGAAATCTAAATCAAATCAATATTTGGTGTGACCACCCTTTGCCTTCAAAACAGCTGTAGGTACACTTGCACACAGTTTTTGAAGGAACTCGGCTGGTAGGTTGTTCAAACATCTTGGAGAACTAACCACAGATCTTCTGTGGATGTAGCTCTCACATCCTTCTGTTCTTCATGTAATCCAGACACACTGATGATGCTGAGATCAGGGCTCTGTGGGGGCCATAAGAACTGATGCTGGTTTGAAGGCAAAAGGTAGTAACACCAAACATTGATTTGATTTAGATTTTTCTTTTGTTCACTCACTTTGCATTTTGTAAATTGATAAAAATAAACAATCATTATTTCTAAAAGTATTCTGTGTTTACAGTGCATTTTTTCACACTTACCTAAAATCTTTGCACAGTAATATATATATATATATATATATATATATATATTTATATATATATATAAAATTCACTCATTCATTCATATTCTGCCGCTTGTCCCAAGCGGGGTCGCGAAGGAGTGCTGGAGTCCATCCCAGCTCACACAGGGCGAAGGACAGGGGACACACCCTGGACAGGTCACCAGCCCATCACAGATATACATATATATATATATATGGTTACAGGTGTTTGTGAACTTTTCAGAGACATTAAAAAACAAGCAAGAAATGGGCCAAACATGCTTGGAAACGCATTGTAACTTTCTACTTTTTATCCGTGTTCAGTTATTTGCACAGTTCCAAAAGTGTTAAATAAGTGTGATATTAAGAGGAGTAAACATTCATCATCTTTTCTGCAGTTCTGAGTACTACAAGAACTGAGTATCTCTAAGTATTGTATACAACTGTCAAACAGACTGCTTTAAGTTGAAAATGCTGAAAACAGGTAGACTTGTCTAATGAGTGTTCATCCAAACTTATCTGAGTTTAAGTAACCGTTATATAACTGAAAACAGTTGGTTCTCAATTAAACTATCGCAAACTATTTAAATTCAATCTAAAAAAAAGTCAGTTTGAAGGAGGAAGATGCAGAGGACAGGAAGAGGAAGAAGATAAAAATGGAGATTAGACTGTTGAATTCTTTTGCATTCTCAAAAGCTGAGTCAGAGCTTTTGAACTGTTGGCCCAGGATCCCTGTGGCAGGTCCTTCTATGGGGATCTGAGATGTATGCACTTGGCTGCACCTTTTATTGTGATATAAGCTGATGTTGTGTATTTCTTTTCTGGTTTTGAAAATAAAAAAAAAAGAAGTAACGTTTCTGTTTAGATGCAGCACTCATGAACACTTCTCAGCCATGAGGTAAGGCTTATGAACAGTTTTCTAATTATTTGTCTAGTGCATATTGCTTGGTTTGTGTGGCTGTGCACCTGTCTGAGGTCCATTTTGAAGCAGGAAATGCAATTTGTTGGTGCAGTTTTAACACAAAGATACCATTTGAGAGTTAAAAAAGAGTGTCTGAGGATGTAATCCTCCGGGGTCGGAGTAATCTGGCCAAGGCTGTTGCTGCTTTTCATGTTACTGCTGTTTCAGGCATCCTGTAAGCCAAGCATGGGTCTATATCTAGACAAGACTGAGATCGGGTTTCATAGAATAGCCAGACTAAGCCCTTAAAATAACTTGACCTTGTTTCTGATAGCACTTATGCTTGGATGTGATTAGGAAATATGAAACCTTTTCGCACTACAGGGATCCTGCCATTCTGAGTGACTTGTGAAGAGCCCCCCCCCCACCTTTCTACCTCTCTCCCCCCCCCTCTCTGTCTTTGTCTCTCTGTATCTCTCAGGTGCAAAGTGGATTGCTTAATCAGGCATAGCTTTTAAATCAATCAGGATGTCTCTCCAGGGAGAACAAAATGCTTTGATTTGTTAGTCAGGCTCTCTCATTAACAGTGAGATTGAAGGTACTTCACTCGCTTCCAAAAGCCTGCTTTGCAGTGTGTGTGTGTCTGTGTGTGTTTGTGTGTGTGTTTCTACAGGTGTATGTACAGGCACAATATCGGTCTATGTCCCAGGGTTCTCAGTTCTCATCCTGGAGCACCAGAATCCAATGCAGTTTGGTGATTTTTCTACTTTAACACTGCAGGTTCAGCTCAACTGCTGATGTTGGTGGGTGTATCAGAAGTGCAAGAATTCTTCAAAAAAACAAATGTGTAAAAAAAAGCTGAAAAGGGATTTTTCAGAGACCTGCACAAAAACATTCACTTTGAATAAAATATCAGATTAGTAATTATTTTGTCTGCTGCTTATGATTATGCCCTCCACTCCACTATCTTAAACCCAACCAGCTGAGTCCTCCTAACAAAAGCTGAAATCCTTCCTAAAGAACTCCCCAAATGTCCATTTGACATTATGTCTCCTCTCAAAAGACAGTTACACACTGCTCGTGTATCTCTTCCCCTTGTGTAACTGAACGGCTAAAGAAGCTTCTAAGCAGGAATTTCTAGAGCTGGAGTTCAGAGCTGCAAGAGACCACCTAATAGATCACCATCAGCTAAACAGAACTTTCATATTTGAGAAACAGAAGAAAATCGAGCCTGCTCAAGCTGCTTCTACCCAGCTGCTTCAGTCCATCTTTCCACTGTGACAGTGTGTAGCGTTCAACAAGCTCTTACTGAGAAAAGAATATTGACTAACAGAAGAGCAATTGCCCTCCAACACCTAAACTGGACATCTACATTTGTGACATTTAGCAGACGCTCTAATCCAGAGTGACTTCCATGTCCTAATTACAGGGACAGTCCCCCTGGAGCAACTCAGGGTTAAGGGTCTTACTCAGGAACCCAGTGGTGATAGTGCCAGAGGTGGAATTCATATCTACCACTAGACCACCAACACCCAAATCTATGCTACGCTATGCTACGGACATCTACGCTATGAAGCTGAGGTTTTATGTACTGATGAGTGTGAATTTCTAACTGGGGTTTCTTAAAATGTGAGAAGCTGAAAATGTAGTCAACATTTTCAACAGCCAGTTCCTAAGAGTCTGTTCGTGAAATGTTCATCTTATAATTCTGCAGTTTTCAGAATTCCAGAAAAAGTCCCCAAAATCAATGCATAAAATGAAAGCTGAAGGACACTGATTACTAACTGCTAAAAAAGGTTAGGCTCTGTGTAATCTTCTGTGTTTTTTCCTGACATTTTAGATTTGTTCATGATGATCGTTTGGACTGGAAATTAAACCAGTTAAATGCTGGCCTCTGTTAAACTCAGTTTTCATTCAGTGTGTGAGTGAAAGACTATGTCAGAAACCATCAATCGTGGCTGAAATTAGCAGTTTTGAAATTCAACAGCCAGACGAATACATTTTCTCTTTCTCTCTTGTCTTGCACTCCATTGGTCATGTTCTCTTCTTGGAAAAATATAACGATGAAATATGTTGACTGCCCTCACCGCTCATGCTGAATCAAGCAGACTCACAGCCACTCTGAGGGCTTTCTTTCTTTCCTCACCCAACTTAAGTCACTTGGAGCACAATGAAGGTTTGGAAGGCCTACTTTCCCCACCTGTCACTCTGAAGAACAAGCTTTCCCACAGACAATGTCATCATGGCAAGAAGCTGACCGCCCTGGCAGCAGACAGTGAATGGCTAAATGTAGTTTATACACAGTAATAAATGGGTCAGCGTGTTGTCAAACAGACCAAAGAGAAGGTTCCACCGTTCTAGGGCTAAACCCTTTACGGGGCCATTCAGTGATGCATTATACATATGAATACCTGCGGGTTAAAGTATACGAATCAAATCCTCAACTGGGAGGGACTGCAAACAGACACGCAGCCAGCCTTCTGCCAATTCCTGGGCAAAAACTCACTCAATAGAAGGTGGAGACCCTGGGAGGAACAAAGACACTGGGGATCACATCCTCCTCTGGTCGGCAATGATCAGCAAGAGAAGTATATTAATATGGCGTTGACTAAAAAGCAATAGGCAGAACCACATGGAGTCTTTAGCAGTAATAAGATCAGTTCGAGTCTGTAATTAGTAGCAGCAGCTTCCCTTTTTGAGTTCTAAAAACTAAAAACAATCCACACTCTCCCTTTATAGCATGCACTGCTGACCACAAGACAGACCAACTCAGTGGCAGAACCAATTCAAAACACTCCAAGATCGTGTGCAACTGGGTTGTGAGTTTAATCCCAAGAAAAACGTGGCAGGGGAGCTGGTGAACAGTTTCCCCTCCCACATGTGTCCTTGGACGAGGCACTTAACCTTAGAACTGCACCAGGTTTGCAGCCAACTGCCCCTGGTGTGTGTGTTCACTCTGGTGTGTCTTGGATGGGCCACTCCAATAAAACTAGCTTCCCTTTGAACAGGGAGAGGCCAATAAACATGGAACTGGAAGCGACTCACTGGCATAATCTGGAGAAATAATCTTGTAAAGTTTGCAGAGTTTGGATAAAGCTGAATGGGGTTTTCTGATTACATGCTCACATCCCTGCCAGGGTTCAGGGTGGAGATGGGAGGGTCTAAGAGCTTCACCCGTAAGAAGACTGGCTCCCTTTTTTGAAAGACATGTGTTTGCCTATTAGCAACCGGCCTGCTGAGAATCATGAAGTGCTCTGGTTATGTTTCACTGAACTGTCTCCTCCTCCTTCATGGGACCTTGTGAGTCTTCAGGGTCAAAACAACACCACACAGTTTATTAACAGCTTTATTGGGACATGGTCCTTTGCTTAAAGTAGTGTGGAAACTTGCCGTTTGAAATAACGCACCCAATTACATGTCCCCTAATCAGAATATAATCTGTTCTATATTGAAAACTACGCTGGGCATCAGTGAGGGAGACAGTAAACCACATTGTGACGCTTTCTCTCTACAGAAACAATAAGAATAAATGGATAAACCGTCCATGGTACAGACTAACCATTACATTACCATAACGTTACCGCCACAAAACACTTGAGTGACAGTAAAGTTTTCCAGTTTGACATGTCCCCTACCATGGCTTTATAAGCGTCAGCATGTGTGGTCATTTTCATATTTCCATTTTATCAGCAAAAACATTTTGCATGGGCATGAAAGCTTTTAATTCGCAACTCATTTACTGGGATGTCCACTTTACCTGCACGCCTGCTAGTTTCTGAGATTTTAGCCTTGAGAAAGAGACGCCTGCCATATTTCTGTAGACTCAGAAGGAAGCCACAATGCATTATGGATGACTGCCATTATGCAGAGTACAGTAGGGTTGTTCACCACTTTAATGTGCACTGTGGGTAGCAGTATAGTGCACTGTATAGGGAATGTGAATTGTCCTGTAATAATTTGGACAACACTACAAAATAGCTGCCAGTGGCGATGGCAGACACAGCCATGGTTTTATCTAGTCCATCACACATGAAAGTGAAAGTGATTACCTCTGCCTGTCATTGTGAAACGCAGCACAGCTCAACACAACGAAATTCAACCTCTGCGTTTCACCCATACACACACGTGCAGCAGGGGCCAGCTATTGAAAGCACCCAGGAAGCAGTGAAGGGGACGGTACCTTGCTCAATGGTACCTCAGGGCAATCGAACCCACAATCTTCTGATCTGGGGCAACTCACACACATACACACACACACACACACACACACACACACACACACACACACACACACACACTCACACATATAATTAACCAGCACACTTTTCAAGATATATTCAAATGAATATAATTTAGTTTTAGTCTGACACTTAAAAAGTGTAATAATAATAATAATAATAATAATAACAACAACAATAATAATAACAACAACAATAATAAAGGTATTGTTGATTCTTGATAACTAATACTAATCTGATCATTACTGCAGTATTAATTATAATAAAATGATTGTTGTTTTGTGTTGTTTGTTATGTTTACAGATCAGTGAGGCTCTTGGTTGTCCAGGGTTTTGGAGCCTCTCCCCTTTGGAGACCCACACACACACACACACGCACGCACGCACGCACGCACACACACACACACACACACGCGGGTGAGCTGCCTGTATTGTGAAGTGACATCACCCCTCCGCTGAGCAGATTCTCTCTTTCCACACACACACACACACACACACACACACACACATGCTCTGGCCAGGGCGCGCGAGCTCCTCGCGCTGCTCTTCCTGGAAGTGGTTGGACTCCAGCGCGTAGTAGTGTGTGTGTGTGTGTGTGTGTGAGTGTGTGAGTGTGAGTGCGTGAGTTTCTTCCACGATGAACAGCAGCAGCAGCTTCCTGAACATGGCGTCGATAGGAGACTTCGACCCGCTCAGCGCCACCATCCCCGCCACCAAAGTGGAGATCACAGTCTCGTGCAGGTGAGTGAAGCAGCGCGCGCGGCGGAGCGAGACCCTCAGAGTCCGCCGGAAAGTTCTGATCCCCCGCTCCCCCCCTCACCCGCCCGGGACCAGCCCGAGACCAGCCCGGGACCAGCCCGAGAACTTCTGCCTGCTGCTCCGGGCTGGAGTCAGTGTGTGTGTGTGTGTGTGTGTGTGTGTGTGTAGGTGTGTATGTGTGTGTGTGTGTGTGTGTATGTGTGTGTAGGTGTGTGTGTGTGTGTGTTGGGGGGACAGATCTTTCAATCTGTCAGTCTGTCAGTCTGTCAGTCAGTCTGTCGCTACTGAGCTCTGCACACATGGTGGTGGGACAAGACATTTCTATAAATACTGCTGTGGACACTGTGTGTGTGTGTGTGTGTGTGTGTGTGTGTGTGTGTGCGCGCGCGCTCACTTGCAATGTATTACTGGCCCTTCTGTCCATAAAGCAGTGCTCTCTCTGTGTCCCTGTCATCTGCACTGGGGCTGCCCGTGTTTCGCGGAGAATTCTCGCTCTGTTTCTACACTAGCTTGGTGTGTGTGTGTGTGTGTGTGTGTGTGTCACTCCAGCTGGAAAATGTGGTGGTGCTGAAAGAAACACTGTTTGTAAGATCTGGGAGGAATGTGTGTGGAAAGTTCTGATTGTGGGCGCTGTCTTCTGTGTTCGATGTTTGTTTGTTTTCCCAGTTGTTCCTCTCCTCCTGCCCCACCCATGTATGTGTTCCTCTTGCAGCAGGTTATTCCAGCAGTTGGAAAAAAAAAACATTCATTGAGGAATTCCTAAAACCCAATGAGAAGCAGTCGAGCAAAGTTTTGCCAGGATATGAAATTCGAGAACCTTGTTAATTCCTAATGAAACACACAATACTGTGCAAAAGTGAGCAACCCCTCATATCTTCATACTTTATTAGGGAAAGACCTTGTTTGTTTAAAATACAATGTAATAAGATTGTCCAGCTGCCTTATCTTTGGCAAATTGAGCAGATTAAATGAAAGAAATGGGAACAAATGTTCAAGTCTGTTAAGTGCCAACAGACACAAGGTTCTAGATTCAAGGGTTCCAACCACTCAGAGCTCAACCTGAGCAGTAAACTTGTCTCTGGCCAGATCATCACGGCTTCACCCACCCTGTCCATACCTCATGCCAAAAACTTTCTCAATTTTGCATCAGAAGCAGAAGAAAGCCTGGCTTTTTGAAACTGAAATGAGGAAATCAGTGGTGCCTCAAGAGTTAAACACAGTAATATACGTGACTGATTAGCTACAACTTAGGCAGTCTGGCATTTTAAACTGGAAACTCGACGAGTCTGATCTCACAGTTTCATTGGACTGAATAGGACGTTCTATGAAGCTTGACCAACCAAGTAACCGTTTCTATCAAAGAACGGATTTGTGTGGACTATATGGGGAGGTCAGTTTATTTTTTTCACTTACAAAGTACAAGCACAGAGTATTGAAATTGGAGTGGGCATACAGGCGTGCGTGTGTGTGTGTGTGTGTGTGTGTGGACAGAAATGTAGACAGTAAATTGTTCTGCTCCGTGTCCCCTTGGGGAAGCTCACTGAACTCAGTTCTTCTGCACCACTGCATACACACACACACACACACACATACACACACATAGAGGGACACGGGTGGTGCCATGGTTACCATCAGGTGCATGCCTTTACTGTAAGCGAGGAGGCACGTCGTCACTATGGTTATCATTATCTGGAAAATAAGAGAGAGGGATAAAAAAGGAACAGGAGGATAAAAGAGACAGCGAAAAGAGGACGAGAGAGACAGAGAGATGAGATTGAGGGTGAAAGAGAAATCTATCATTTTCCCTGCCTCGTGTTTCGTCCACATATTGTCGTATTTGTGATTCATAACCACAGCTGTGAAAGCGTGAGTTCCAGTCTGTTTGTAAGTGAAGCTAAAGGAGGGCAGCCAGATGTGTCAGTTTTGAGTGAAGGCAGTGCTGTTAATATTGTTTAAAGTGTGAGACACATCTGTTCTTCACCTACACACAAACTCCAGCTTGGAAAACTTGAAGGGTCAGAGAGTACGTATGGACAGAAAAGTAACAAAAGTACGTATGGACAGACTCTACTCCGTTCAATGCTTTATGGCAGTATTTTCACGATCGGTGTGTCTAAATCACAGATGTTAAAGTGTATTAATATGTACCTTATATTTTATAATGGGCAAACAGAAATTTTCCAAAACTACAGCTAGTTGCAGGGCCACGGTGGTCTAGTGGTTTGGGCGTTGGCCACATGATCAGAGGATTGTGGGTTCGAACCCCTTCCCAATTGGGAACTTATCCCCCTTCCCAATAGGTTGCCCTGAGTTACCCTTGAGCAAGGTGCCGTCCCTGTCTCGCTGCTCCCTGCGATGGGCTGGCGACCTGTCCAGGGTGCGTCCCCCGTCCTCGCCCTGTGTGAGCTGGGATGGACTCCAGCACGACCCCGCTTGGGACAAGCGGCAGAAAATGACTGACTGACAGTTAGCTGTAGCAGTATAAACCCAAGCGATGACCCTGCCATTTTAAATGGTCTGTAATTCAAACTAATGCATTTAACATCTTTATTAACATGAAACATGGACTTGGGTGAAAGTGTCAACTTGTCGTTGTGGAACACCGCACAACAAACAGTGATCCACCACGAAACGCAGCCTCTGTGTTTAACCCAGGCATACGTGCAGCAGCGGGCAGCTATTGAATGCGCCCGGGGAGCAGAGATGGGGCAACCTACTGGTCTGGAGCTCAAACCCTTGACCTTCTGAACCTGGGACCTAATCGCTAAACACTAAGCCACCGCTGCCTAATAGTTAGGGAATAAAATAACATACGATGTTTTAGTAAAGTGGCCTTCAGTGTTGTATCTGTGGTGAAATAAATTTTATTAGTGAATTATGAAAGGTGTTAGTGCTTATAAGTGCTTATATCATGACCATCCAACCCTTTGTTGGTGGATAACGTTTCCTGAAAGATGTGAAGGTTATTTTAGGATCTGACCATGTTCCTCTGCGACGGGATTTTGAAGGAGTTCAATTTTCAGCCTGAGCAGCTCTTTGCCCGTGTACTTATCAAAAGTGCAATTACTGCAGGGGTGTTGGTGCCCATAACACAGGAGAGCCGAGAAACCACCCGTCCACAGTTACAGTATTGACACAGGTCCTGTAAGATCCTGCAGAAGTGTTTTATTAAATATATTATAAACCTTTACTTAATTATTATTTTTATACTTTTCAAAAAAAAAAAACAGCTGTGCTGATAATGAAATTTCTGCTAATGGGAAAATGTTGCGCTGCTTGTGTATTTATTTTTACTAATATTAATTTTTTCGTTTCACTATGTACTGTGCATATGGTTGAAATGACAATAAAAAACTACATGACTTGTCTTGACTAGCTGAACTGCTTGCTAAACGAAACTGGTTTCCTAAATAAGGTTCAACGAAAGTCTCTTCTGCTGGTTGTAACTGTTTATGAGCTCTGAGGAGGGACTTTCACCAGACCTGAGGGTCACAGTTTAGCAGGAGAGGCAGAAGCAGAGCTGCTCTAAATATCTCGGGGGAAACTAAAGAGTTTATATATATATATAAACACAGGGTATTGAATATACAACCGGGAAGGTGTTTGAATGCCCACAACAAAATGCGTTATATTTACTGACGGAGTATCAACCTTCACTTAACCTTTCATATTTACTTTTCTTTTCTGCTTATTTAAACACCCATGTTTTCTCCAGTGGGTATTATCTTGAAACTTCAAGAAATGAACATGACACATGTTATTCCATGATATTTATTTTTCAGATTTATTTAGAATATATATATATATGCACAGTACTGTGCAAAAGTTTTAGGCAGGTGTGAAAAAATGCTGTAAACAAAAAATGCTTTCAGAAATGGAAGTGTTCATCATTTATTTTCATCAATCAGTAAAATGCAGTGAATGAACAAAAGAGAAATCTAAATCAAATCAATATTTGGTGTGACCACCCTTTGCCTTCAAAACAGCATCAATTCTTCTAGGTACACTTGCACACAGTTTTTGAAGGAACTCGGCTGGTAGGTTGTTCCAAACATCTTGGAGAACTAACCACAGATCTTCTGTGGATGTAGCTTCCTCACATCCTTCTGTCTCTTCCTGTAATCCAGACACACTGGATGATGTTGAGATCAGGGCTCTGTGGGGGCCAGAAGAACTGATGCTGGTTTGAAGGCAAAAGGTAGTAACACCAAATATTGATCTGATGTAGATTTTTCTTTTGTTCGATCACTTTGCGTTTTGTAAATTGATAAAAATAAACAATCATTATTTATATTTCTGAAAGCATTCTTTGTTTACAGCATTTTTTCCACACCTGCCTAAAACATTGGCACAGTACTGTATATGAAGTGCCAGCAATGAAAGAAAAAAAATGCATCTGCTCAGTGTTCTTTAATTACTGACACTATCGATACGATACTCTCAGAAATGAATATCGGCTGTAATATATCACGATAAGGATAAAAATCGTCATGCTGCCCAGCCTTAGCGGGAATATCAGATTTTTCATTATGTTTGCATCAAGCTTATGTCTACAATGGGTTTGGCACAACGCTGCACAAGTCTACACACATACTTTGGACAAATAAAGGCTGTTAGAGACATTCAGGTAGCTTTTTAATTTGTATGAAGTCTGAGATTTGGGCCCAAGGGTTGGTAGGTCATGGGTTCGAATCACTGAGGCACCCTTGAGCAAGGCACTGTCCCCATCACTGTTCCACAGGTGTTTTAAATAACTGCAGCTCACTATGTTTTAAATCCTTTAAAGCAAAATGCAGACTTACATTTCATTAGCATCAGTTTATAATTTTGATATGAGCACTAGTTCATTTTCCTTCTTTTGTCGAGGAGAGTACAGCTGAATGTGGGGCAGTAGTGGTCTAGGGGTTAGGGATTAGGCCCCATAACTGGAAGGTCATGGGTTTGAATCCTAGACCAGTAGGTTGTCCTGATGTATCTTTGAGCAAGGTACCATCCCCATCACTGCTGCCCAGACATTACATTTGGCTGCCCATTGCTACAGATTCGGTGTACAGGTTAAATGCAGACGTCGCATATTATAGTGGTTCACTGTTTGCTGTTGTGAATACAATGGCAGGTAGTCACTTTCAATTTCACTTTATGTCACACTGTGAACTTGACTAAGACTCAGTCCCATTTCACTCCTTATCTGTTTTGGCCATTGGAACCTAGGGGTAGGCCGTCCCAACTTTGGAGATTTTTTTTTCTCAGTTAGTAAAGATTTATAGATTATGTTTAATGTATTTTGGTCCTCTTTTCACCCCAAGCATTAAAAAATCCTAGTAGTGGTGATAATTAGGAACCTAGATTTTGTTACATCCTTATGGCTGGTTCGTGCTTGACAGTCTTGCATGTTCATTTTTATGTTTTATTCCCCCCCGTTTAATGGCATATGATGCTCTAAATTGATCCACAGCCCAGCAGGAAGATTGCTGAATGTCTAATATCAATGCAGAATGGCAGGGTCGCAAACGCAGCACCATTAGCGGCTTGGTAATGAAGTAGTGTTCTTTTTTATTTACTGACTTGTTGGATCGATTGATGCGTGAAATTGAAGTTGTGAAAGACGCTGAGGACTGCATTTTGGAAATGTCTGGAAAACAACAACAACAACAACAACAGCAAAACTCGATTGACAAGTATTGATATTTGTGTTGTGTTCTTGTAGGATTGTCCTTGAAGGGGAAGACATTAAGCCCTGTTACTCATTTCCAAAGGGTAAGGGGTCAGTAGAAAACAAGGGGCAGGGTAGAAATAAGACTTGAGACTTTCAGTGATAAGAATGTTTGTAAAATGTTCAGATAACATGTGTGTCCTTACAAAATAAGCCCTGAACCCATACCAAGGACTATCAAGTAAAACTAAGCAAAAGTAATCCCACAGATTAAATCTGGCTGTACCCCAAGAGTTAAACATGCACATCTGGCTGTACCCCAAGAGTTAAACATGCACAAAAAATCTGTATTCTGTCTACACGTTTGACCCTTTGGTTCATTACAGCCAGCTTGACACTGGTCTGCATGAGATGGAGCTGAATAAAAGTTACTGTTTTGTGTGTTTTAAATTGAAATCCTATTTTTGATAGGATTCATTTTATAGTTTTTCAAAGACATGGATAATCATTAAACTTCCATGACTTTGTTCATTGAGCTGGACTGGATCCGTCCAATTTCAGTTTTGGTGAGGCCAGTGACCCATCCCTGGCAGACACCAATGGACACAGATGATGAAGTGAAGTGAAAGTGACTATACTTGTCATTGTGAAACACAGCACAGCATAATGAAACAGCGACAAGCAGCCTCTGCTTTTAACTCATATACACACTGTGCAGCAGAGGGTGGTTATATCCAGCTCCCAGAGAACAGTGATGGGGACGGTACCTTACTTCTCAGGGCAACCTACTGTTCTGGGATTTGAATCCACAATCTTTCGATCCTGGGGCCTAGTCCCTAACCCTAACTGCCTGATTTATTTATTTTGATCAGCTGATCACTAGGAACTTATTCAATTAATGGTAGATTGTGCATAAATAAAAAAAATCACTTCCCCATTTTCCATTTAGTGCATGTACAGTAAAATGCACGTAATGGTGAATTCCCTTTTTGGTTTTGAGCAGTATCTGCAAATCAATGTAGCAGTGCTGTCTAAGCTCAGGATGGAACTAATCTATATAGTTCCAAAATAGCCAGCTCTTTTTCCTTCCCTTTTGTGTGCAGATTAAAACTTTTTCTAAAGCCACAACTTTGGACGCTCTGGTATCCGACTAAGTTAATGGTGTCCTTTGGACTGGTGATTGATTGGATAGATGGTCCTTGCCCTCAATTGATCTTGCAGCTTCTGTGTGTATACAGCAGGCTTCTTTCCATTAGCTTCTTAGTGTAGCTGTCAGTGCTTACACAGACCGGATAATGTGGGCCTTGTTTTCTGAGTTCCATTACAAGTAGCCTAACTCCACTTCTAGTGTTTTTTCCTGTGCTGTAGATTGCTGACAGCTGACCATATCACAAGCTTAACAATTAAGTGCAAGTGTTCTTATTGTTAGACTAAGACTGACAAGCTGTTAGAATTCATGTAATTTAGAGATTATTTTAATGAATAAAAACATGAGTAACCGTTCAGATGCTCCAAATTATGAAAACATTACATTACAAATCCACATTAATGTTCTTGTGGGCCCTTGCAAGATACTAATCACTGACTATTTTGTTCTTGTTGGACCTCATAGCATGCTTTCATGAGTTCCCTATTTGTTGTACCTTGTTTGTAGATGTGTAGATATCTGTTTCTTGCTGTGTTGATCTAACCAGTAACTAATATTCTAAAATGCTAATAATCCTTCAAACCTTTAAACAGACTGATTTTGGACAGAGCGGTTGTGTTTGGACCTTGTCAGAGGTTCATGCCTTCAGACCGTTATAATGCTGTTCTCACATCCAGAACTTGTGACTACATTTTGTCCTTTGCTTTACTTTTCCTTTTGCTTCACAACCAAAGAACACGGTGAAGTGTTTAGCCAAATCCTTCCTGAATTATTCACTGGTGAAAACAAAAAAGAGAAAAGAGAGTTAAAGATTAATTTGATTGTGTCTGCCTTCACGTCTGCTGCATTTTCTAGTTCCAGCAGTGTGTGTGTGTATGTGTGTGTGTGTGTGTGTGTGTATGTGTGTGTGTGTGTGTGTGTGTGTGTGTGTGTGTGTGTGTGTGTGTATGTGTGTGTGTGTGTGTGTGTGTGTGTGTGTGTGTATGTGTGTGTGTGTGTGTGTGTGTGTGTGTGTGTGTGTGTGTGTGTGTTGCTACACTCAGTAAAGGAAAGGAAGTTCATGTGTTTGTGTGAGTTTCCAAGTGTGTGTGTGAGAGTGCTTGTGTGTTAGATAATTTCCTGACTCAGGAAAGGGTGTGTGTGTGTGTGAGTGTGTGTGTGTGTGTGTGTGTGTGTGTATAGGTGTGCATGTATAGATGTGTGTGTATGTGTGTGTGTGTGTGCGCATAGGTATGTGTGTGTGTATATGTGTGAGTATGTTAATAGGTGTGTGCGTGTATAGGTGTGTGTGTGTGTGTGTGTGTTTATAGGTGTGTGCATATATAGGTGTGTGTGTGTGTGTGTGTGTGTTTAAAGTTGTGTGTGTGTGTGTGTTGTAAGATGTGGAAAAAATGCTGTAAAAAAAGAACGCTTTCAGAAATATAAATAATGATTGTTTATTTTTTTATCAATTTACAAAATGCAAAGTGAGCGAACAAAAGAAAAATCTAGATCAAATCAATATTTGGTGTTACTACCGTTTGCCTTCAAAGCAGCATCAGTTCTTCTGGCCCCACAGAGCCCTGATTTCAACATCATCCAGTGTGTCTGGATTACATGAAGAGACAGAAGGATGTGAGGAAGCCTACATCCACAGAAGATCTGTGGTTAGTTCTCCAAGATGTTTGGAACGACCTACCAGCCGAGTTCCTTCAAAAACTGTGTGCAAGTGTACCTAGAAGAACTGAAGCTGTTTTGAAGGCAAAGGGTGGTCACACCAAATATTGATTTGATTTAGATTCTCTTTTGTTCATTCACTGCATTTTGTTGATTGATGAAAAGAAATGATCAACACTTCCATTTCTGAAAGCATTCTTTGTTTACAGCCTTTTTTCCACACCTGCCTAAAACCTTTGCACAGTACTGTATATTTATGTGTGGTGTGTTCAACTGAGAACAGAGATAGTGTATGTTATGGGAGTGTATGTGAAGGTCAATGAACTGGAACTTCTTTAGCAGTACGTCAGCCCTGGGTGTGGGGCAGTGAGAATGGATTGCATTGTGGTTTTGGAACTTAAAGGAGCAGAGATTCTTGCAAAATCAGTGACTTTAAATGATCAGAAAAAAGTTCTATTTTGTGCAACATTTTTCCAGCAAATATTTATGTGAAACGATGCTTATCTGAGTAACACTGCTTATCGGTGAGGGCTAAAACCAGGAACCCAGAGCCTCAAATATGTTGAGTTATGGCAGTGGATGAGGAGCAAAACACCAGTACAGCTGTTGTTTTTTCACTGTGGTGCTGAGGGTTTTCAGGTACTTATTCAGGAAAAATCTAAGCCTTTAAATTGTTATTCAGATCAGTCCTAAGATGTAATAATCCTTATCCAAAAGCAGCTTAGTCGACCAGGTCCTTTCGGTTAATTTGTATTTGCCACACACCAAACAGCAACGAGTTCACCAAAGGCATATAAAATGTCCTAACAGGTGTGAGCAAACTTTTGACTCTAACTGTGTGTATCACTGCCGTCATAACCAATTCTTTTACTTGAAAATGGCAGTTGCCCTTCGCGGTGCGTGAATAAAATAGAATGAATAAAGTTACCTCACATTAAAATGTTCTTTCCTGTAAAGATCTTGTTATGACAGCAGAGTATGATCTATTTATATAGATACATGAATCATGAGTGAGCTATAAATCATGAGGAATTTTTGCCTTTTAGCTCATTTTAGGGTAACCTAGGGCACTGCATCTCCACTTCTGGGTGAGTGTTTGACTAATCCCTCCCCCTGCTGCGCTCCATGCCTGCTGTTTATCACCTTTATTAAACATCAGCCTCTGGTTGCTGGTTCCAGCCACACTTGTTCAGAGACACATCTAATCATGGGTCTCTGGGGTTTCATTGGCTGTGTGATTGAATTGCAGGTTGAATAAGGCAGCCTGAGCCCCAGCTGGGTCCACTGCGTCTCCTGGGGAATCGCCATCTTCTCTCTGTTGCCCACCGTCCGTGAGCGGGGCTGGAAATATCTCCACATCAGTGGGAGCATGACTGAGTCACTTTGGCTGACGGCAGCTCTGTTAAATGCTTTTTAAAGCTGGAAGTGAGCGCAAAGCCCCAGAGCATGCAGGTGTTTCGCTGTGCATGTGTGGGTGTGGAAACCTGGCAGTAGATCTAACATGCCATCTGAAATAAGGCTGTGTGATATCACATATTATGATAACTATATATAAAAAATAGCCAGAGGTTATTGATTGATCTGTTTTGTCTAAAATCATAGATTTTTGTTGAATCATGAGCATTCCCTGATTAGGAGTGGGTACTGAAATTCAATATGGATTATTTCGCCCTGTTATGGATTATTTTCGCACCTTCGCCCTGTGTGCGCTGGCTTGGACTCCAGCACCCCCCCGCGACCCCGTTTGGGACAAGCGGCAGAAAATGGATGGATGGATGGAAAAATTTGGTATGAAGCTATAGTAATTTCAATGCGAGGAGTCAATCTCACCAGAGTGAGTGGGCCAATTAGCATGCTTGTTAATCCTAATTTAAATAATGATATATATTCTTGCTTGATAGGTGATTACCTGTCAAATCACCTATTAAGCATTCTGCTTGCATGTTATTAACATCTTCCCTCCTTGATTAGTTTACAATCCGTCACAGTATCCAAATATGATTACTTCCATGTCATCTCACTTATTAACGGCTTGTTATCTGAACGAAAGTTTTGCAAGAAAAAACATCATTCACCAATCAGTGAGAAGGTATCAGCGTGGTATCAAAACAATTAACAATTTCTATTCCTGTCATTGATATATTCTTGCAATAAATATAATATATTCTTTACATCTGTCACTTTTATAAGAGCCCTGTAACGCCCAAATTTCCCATTCGTGGGATAATAAAAGATTACTCTACTCTACTCTACTCTAAAATGAATAGTTTAGATAAAAATTGCACATCCACAGTTTTCTACTTACCCCAAACGTAGTCAATAAGCTAAAGTTTATTTGCTGTCTACACTTAGACAGAGCTGCGATGTCATAAATATGGAGCAGTCAGATCCAAGACTGGCCCCCCTTTTGGCTGCTTTGTGAATACCAGCTTGGGTGTTGTCTCTTTTAATTTTTTTTTTACAGCTCACAGTAAGTCCTGAATCACATTGGCAAGTCTTTGGCACTTTAATAAAGAGCTGTTTGTGTTTTGAGCAGGCTGTGAGAAGCTTTGATTATGTATTTTTACTGAAATAATTTGGGTGACAGTTGACTTCTAGTGTTAGTTAGGTTCTCTGAGCCCCTGTGCTAAAGTAAAGAACCAACATTTGGATGTATGTAAATTTGTTTAAAAAGTATTGACTTACTCCTTTAGGGAGCTTATAGGTGAGACAAACAGTGAGATACAACAAAATTTAACCTCTGCCTTCCACCCATACAGTTGAGGCCAAAATGATTAGCCCCCCAGGAATTATGGAACATTTTTCTAAACTTCATCCCAGTGTTTGCAGCATTGATGAAACTGGATATAAGCAAACATTCACCAGTGCTGTTTAGTAGCTTTTGGTACATTTTGTAATATAAAATACATTTTTAGGATTGCTTTATATCAAATAATATCAAAAGTGGGGTGGTCAAAAATATTAGCCCCATGTGAATGTTTGCTTTCAAAACACACCTACAGTAATTAACCAATCAGCTTTGAAACCACACCTGTGCAGTCAACTGGCTTCCTAACGACATTCAATCAGCATTAAAAGACTCCAAGGAACAGGGCACTTGAACACATGAGTAGGATTACTGTTACTCACCCTGCCAAAGACAAAGGAAATCAGTCAGAAAGAAGATAGTAGAGGCTCATGATAAGGGGGAAGGCTACACTGCCTTTTCCAAGCGATTCACAGTGTCTAGAACTGCTGCATGTTGCATCATTGCCAAGTACAAGGAGGCAAATTCTGTAAGAAACAAACCTGGCCATAAGCGCAAGATTTCAAAAACTCTGGAGAGGAAAATAGAGATGTCAACAAGGAGCCCTGGACAACTGCCAAGATGATTGTTGCTGACCTGGCCTCTTCTGGAGTTGATGTTTCAAGGAGCACAGTTGTGAGGGCTCTTCATCGTGGTGGGCTTCAGGGCCATCGTCCCAGAAGAACCCCTTTACTCAAAGAGCAGCACATCACAGCCCGACTGAGGTTTGCCCGTGAACATCTGAAAGGTAAAGATGAGTTTTGGAAGTCTGTGCTTTGGTCTGATGAGACTAAACTGGAACTGTTTGGGCACATGGATGTTGCTTATTTTTGCGAAGGAAGGGAGAGGCCTTCAACCCTAGGAACACAGTTCCCACAGTTAAACATGGTGGTGGGAGCATCATGCTGTGGGGCTGTTTTGCAGCCTCAGGCACAGGGAGCCTTGTTCGAGTGCATGGTATCATGAAAAAAGACATTTTGAGGGAGAATATGCAGAAATCTGCTTGTAGTCTAGGCTTAGGTCGTCGCTGGGTCTTTCAACAGGACAATGACCCAAAGCATACATCAAAATTAGTCCAACAGTTCCTCAAGGATACCAAAACCAAGATCCTGGAGTGGCCCGTACAGAGCCCAGACCTCAATCCTATTGAGAATCTGTGGTGGGTGCTCAAAGTGAATGTCCATGCTCGGAAACCATGCGATTTGGACCAGCTAGAACAATTTGAAGAATGGGCCAAAATCCCTCAGGGGACCTGTGCCAACCTAGTAAAGAACTACTCTAAGAGATTGTTGTCAGTTGTGGCTCAGAAAGGGAACACTATTGACTATTAATGGCCAGGGGGCTAATAATTTTGGATGTCTCATTTTTGCCCTTTCTTGTTTCAACTCGGTGTATCTATAAAATATCCTAATTAAACTTAGTGGACATTGTTTTTTATAGTGTATTTTTTTCCAAAATAGCAAACACTTGTTGTTAATGGTCATTTTCATGGAGAAATCAAGAGTGTTGTCTAATTTCATAAGGGGGGCTAATAATTTTGGCCTCAAAGGTACAGTGATGGAGATGGTACCTTGCCCAAGGGTACCTCAGAGAAACCTACCGGTGAGGGAATCAAACCCACAATCTCAGCTCCCTAACCACTAGGCCACCGCTGCCCCTGTACAACCCCAAATCAAAAAAGTTGGCACAGTACGTACCTACTGGTCTGCGCTTCCACCCCATGACCTTCTGATCCTGGAACCCTATAAATAAATATATATTCAAAAATGTAACCCCTCAAAGCCTACAGACCAGGTCCAAACTGCACCCTCTCTTATCACACATTCTACAAATCCTCTCTACTGTAGTGAGAAATCATTGTTTAAAACGTGAACTATAAACTAAGCCTCAGAGCTTAAAGGGTTAATAGGCATGAGCATTATTTACCATCTGTTAATGAGAACTCCATTGCTATTTTTCCTTCACTGGCTTATTTGAAGGTCTCTGCTTTTCTGTTAAAAATGTGTATCCAGAGAAAAAACAGGAACCTGACATGACTTTCTCTTGTGATTCTGTGGCAATCAAAGTGTTTCTATTCATTTTGAGAACATTTTCTGTAGGCATTTGTTTTCCAGAAGCAGCGAGTCCTGACTGCTGCAATGATGGCATGCTGTATTGTGGTTTGAGGAGCCAAATGGAAAATGTTGGTCAGGGTCATTATGACGGAAAGGTTCAGGTGCCAACATCAGGATTAATGACTAGACATGTCTTGGGAAAGCCAGTGAGCGTGATGGCTTCTTGATTTTTTCTCTGTCGCACAAGCCTGGATTGTGTGTTTGTGTGTAAGGGATGGCCAGTATGAACTGAAATTTATCTCATGATGTTTTGCACTTTGTGTATAACATGAGACAAAATATGTAGCCTTAAAAAAAAAAAAGATATTCACATCACTGAAGCTAAAAGAGCAGAGATGGTCAGAACATTAAAATGACCAGGTGACAATATTCAGCATAAAATACTGTTAATACTGAGACAGAAGTTTGGTAAATCTCTAATATGCACTATAGTCTCTTGTGACACTGGACTTGGTTCGACTGTATGTCAGCTTCAGTGCTGTTTAAACATGGGAACTAGCCAAAAACTGAACCAAAGCACCTAACTAAAATACTAATAAATAAAAAATTAAATAGCTAAAAAAATTAAACCTGCGGTTCTAGTTTTGAATAAATGTACATCTTTAACTTGTTCTCCCTTACATATCTCACAAAAGCTGTGGCTACTATCTCAGCTTCTATGGTAACATAAAGCATGAGAGCAGCTGGACATCTGCTGACTGTTACTACATTTTGACACCTACTGGATATATTAATAAAGATATGATAATGATAAAAACGTGATTATTATAAAATATAAACAGTCTTTTAAGAGTGAGGTTGATTATTTGGGCCTGCCCTAGTTTTTTAGTTTACTCAGTGTGTGTGTGTGTGTACGAGTGTGTGCCCGTGGGTGTGCGTGTATGCGTATGTGCGTGTGTGTGTGTATGCATGTGATGCATGATTGTGTGTGTTTTTGCTCCCAGTGGCCCTTCCCAGCAAAGACCGGCACAATGCTCACAAAGAGCGATATAATCTGTGTGGTTTTTTTTGTGTTCTGTAGAACAAACATTGTTTTGTGTGAAGCGGAGGATAATGACCTGTCGGTGCACAGCATATGATTGGTTGTGGCTTCAGCGCTTGCTGGGTTACTAAGGGCCTGGCAAAGCAGCGAATTCTGGTTGCTATGTGACTCACTATGGTGCTGAACTTCCTCTGGGCTGCTGCTCCAGGGGCATGATGGGAGCTTTAGTATGGCACAGGATGACACATTACTGCACCGCTTAGCCCAACTAAGACGCATCATAGTAGAGGGCCAGGGGTCAAACTGAAATACATATAGCCAGTTTTAGGAGGGTGAGCTGGGGTCTCATCTGGAGCTAATGATCATGGCATTGCTGCTGTTTCCAGCCTAGCTACATATCTAGATGTCATTCTAAGTATTAAAGTACTGATTTGGACAGAAATGAAATATTCTCTCACCACAACAGTAGTCCATCAGCCAAAGTGTGACTGGCCCGTGAAGTTAGCATCTTTCTTCACTTGCTTAAAGCGTACATTAGTTAAAAGTATACTACCTACTTACCTAGATCATCACATTCTTCAAACTGCCACTAAAACAGTGGCACCAGTGTGGTTTCTCACACTGTATGACATACTGTTATCTAAGTAAAGCACAATGGTTCCTAACAGGGCCAAAAACAGCAGTGTGAACTAATAATTATAGCATTATTAACTGATGGTGATAATTCAAGATGATAACAGTCATTTAAACTGAGTATAGTTATTTTCCATGGGTGCTAGATGTTTCAGTAATATTACATTGCATTTGATAGCAATCATACACTAGATAGCAGTTTCAAATGGGATGTGATGGACTGGCAACCTGCTCAGGGTGTTTCTCTAACTAACAATTTTGGTAATCAGCACCACCCGTGATCCTACTCAGAATAAGAGGTTGAAATAACGAACACATGAGTAAATGAATGAATGAATGAAGGAGTGATGAAGGAATGAATGTCATATGATGTCCAGAAACCACATAAGCAACTCTTTTGAAATCCTGTGATGACTCCTTTTGAGGTGAGTGTGAAGAATTTCTGGATGATAATTTGTGGTGTACTAGTGTCTGTTACTTACCTACATTAGCCTCTAACGCTCAAGTACAAGACTAAAGAAATTATGGGCCCAAAGTCTTGGCTGAATGGATACATTTTAGGTAAGGGAAAACACGTATATGTTTTAATTTTGACCAAACATATAAAAGTAGGGTGGATTAGGCTTTATTTCCAGATTTCAAGCTGTGTTGTCACTTTAGAGGAACATAGTCATTTAAGCTTCAGCTCAGCGTTACAGCTCAGATGTGCAGTGGAGCAAAGCTGCTCTGAACCGGTCCCGGAGTGGTATTTTTGGCAGCATGATCCGTCATGACAAGAGAAAGCCTCTGTATTGACCTTTAGGCCCATAAAGATAACATAATAGCTGGTGTTGAGGAAAATGACAAGTGCGTCTGAGTGTATTGAGCAATGACAAGCCGCCTGGTGGGCCCATACTCAATGGCTCCATGAGGAAGACAAAAGCAGGCCCGGCTGCGGAGAGAGCAGAAATGCTGCTAGCCAGAGACTGACAATACTCAATCAATGTACATTTGCCTCATTGGGAAGCAGCCGAGAGGCCAGGCACTCTCTGAAGTGCAACTAGACCACAGGGTGAGAGAGCAGGGAGCTTTCAACAAGCTTTGATCATCACCGTAGGGCACTGTGCCTCAGCAAGTAGTGCTTTTGCCCAGTTGGATATAATAAATATGGTACCATCGTGCCTTCCTGGCACAAATAAAGCAGAGGTCAACTATTTCTTCTGGTGGAACGAACTGACAAAGGTTTGATGGGTTTCTTTGCTGCTGCTGTTGTTAATCACTTATCGTCTAGTAAATAGGGTGTCAGTGAAGCCAGTACGTGCTCAATGGCTGATTCCTACCATATGAACGCCTCTTCACATACCCAAGTGGAAGAGATGTGGCGAGTGTCATTGCTTCTTTTTCTTTTGCAGTTTCTTTAGAAGTTAATTAAGTCTCTGTGGTACATGCTTAAAGTGCTTCTTGCCACAGCAGTTTTCAGAATGTGTTTGTTTTCGATACTCATGTCTGAAGCAATGCTGGACTACAGAATAACTGAAAGTTTCCTCCCCGCCCACATACACTCTCAAAGTTTACCTTTTTGGCACAAGAGATGCAAGTTAAACTTGGGCTTGACTGATAAACCATTTTACTGATAAAAGAGATCCTATTCAAAGGCACAAATCCTGCCATATCCTGCTTTCATTTTGGTCTATCAGTGATGTGTTGTGGGACAAAAAACAGTCATAATTCATTTTAACGTGACCATTTTTAAAACCCTCAGGATAAAAAGCTGTGCTTCTTACTGTGGCTGATATATAATCTTTTGGTTGGCTGCCTTGTTCGAAAGTAGAGGAGGGCTAAAGCACTTCTTGTAACTTGTGTCTGCATGAGCAGAAGTAAACTGCTTTTGGCTAAATTGGTATTTATACTATATTGGCATGTACATATATTTAGTGACATCATGAAAACAATAAAATTAAAAACCTTGTTTTTTCCCTCCTATAGTGCCACAAGTGGACATTTTAAACTTTTACATATTTCCTTCATCTCTTTTCATTTTAAAACAGTGATGGTTACTCAGCTTTCCATTAAATGGATCCTTTAAGCTTGAAAAGAATGGACTGGCATCAGCATGATTCCCTAACATAAAGCACTGACAATGTATTGGAATGAAATATTTTTTCACCCCATTTAGAACTTATTTAATTTATTTATGTGTGATTTTTGTGTCCTTCATTGTGTAGAGCAGACTTTACTTATGCAGGTTATTTATAAGTAGCTTGATATATTGTGAGTTTCTTTTCTTTCTTTGAGTTGAGAAACTGGGAATTGAATTATTTTTGGCAATTTTATCATTTAAAATGCAATGTTACATTTTTATTTTTTATCGCGGTCCTAATTAAATACAAATATAAAGTCTCTTTCCTTTTTGATCATAGGAAAAATCACAGCTAAGTGAAGTGTCACATGGGAGATATTACATGGTAGTTAAACAGCTGGTTCATGTTGAAGACTTGTTGGATGTAAGAGAAATGGACAGGCATAAAGACCTAAGTAACTTGGACAAGGGCTAAATGATTATGACCAGATGACCAAGTCAGATCTCTGAGACAGCAAGGCTTATGCTGCGCTTCCAGTCAGCAAGCACAAAGTGAAAGCTGTTATTTAAGGGCCAAACAATGAAGCAGAGACATCTAATTGTTATGGCAATAAAGTCTGTTCTGACATTCTAAAGCTTATTCAACGTAACACCTAGCTGAATTGTTATATATCTTTAAATCTGCCTATGAAAGTGAAAGTGACCATTCTTGTCATTGTGAGTACATGGCACAGGACAGGACACAGGACCACAACGAAATTACACCTCTGCATTTAACCCACAGACAAACACGTGCAGCAGGGGGGAGCTATTGAAATCACCCAGGGAGCAGTGATGATGACGGTACCTTGCTCAAAGGTACCTCAGGGCAACCTACTGGTCTGGGATTCCAACCCACCATCTTCTGATCCTAGGGCCAACTCCCTAAACACTAGGCCACCGCTGCCCCCTGTATATGAGTGACTATATTAACCTTGTCCACCTTTGAAAGCACCTACAAAGTGAAGCCAAGCATCGGAAATGAACCATATAGCAATGGGAGGCTGGACGAGTCTATATTTTTCTTGAACAAAACATGTTGTCGAGGGCTTCACTACTTCATGGCAAGGGTGGGATTTTCATTTGTTGATGTTCAGAATCACGAATCCCACTAAAGCTGATTTCTTGGCACTGGATGGAGCCTTCTTGTTGATGCTGGGAATGAAACATGATCACCTTACACATCCTGTTCTTGTTCTTGTCCATTCTGTTGACTCTTTTTGTTTTATGCAGATTACATGACTTCATGTGCACCACTGTGTAAGCAATAGACACAATTTAATTTAGCTCCACTACTGAAATGGGCTGAATAAACACCTTTGAACATCAGTGCTTTCATATATTTGGCGAAACACGTTGCACTGCATTGTTTTGTGCTGTTAGTTTGTGTATGATGAATGTCCTGTGTACAATATCGGCGTAGATAAAGGTACATTGGTTTGTCTGACCTTTAAGAGTTCTCTGGGTACGTAAAGCGCATCTTGAGCGCTAAACTTCCCTGACATCCATACAAAGAGCCTCACAGAGCACACGGCAGCTGAAGTGTGTGGCGCTCCTCAGTGCGCCTATAACAATAATTACGTTCCTCACAGGCGGCCTTGTCAGTAGTGACACTCCAAAGAGTGCTCCACTCCTGCTAGCCTGAGCCCTCTGCCTCATTGGATCCACTGCCTCTCTCTCTCTCTCTCTCTCTCTCTCTCTCTCTCTCTCTCTCTCTCTCTCTCTCTCAGACACAGGGTCCCCCTCAAAGTACCACCCACTCCTCTTTCACACTGTCTGCTTTACTGTTCTTGTTGTTTTTAAGCTGGTAAAGTGTCATTTGGAAGTGGGTGGAAGTCAGATGTCTCTATGAATAGAATATGGTGAATGCATATAAGCTTTTTCTACCCTAAAACTAATCTGAAATCTGGTGGTTTTAATCCAGCTGCAGTATCAGTCCAGCACTTGAACCTTCTCTTATAAGGTTTTCCCTTCTGTTTCCTGCTGTCCATATTTTAGACTAGAGCAGGGACTTAGAATTTAGAATTGAATAAAGCTCGATACTGTGCATAAAACGATCCCTTACATCAGTAAAATTTGTTGAAAAAAAACCTTTATCTCTTTTTAAATTTAAAATATACAAATCATCATTGATTTATGTGAAAATTAAATTAAATTAAAGGACAAAGACACATATTTAAGTTCGTGACAGAAAATCTTGAAGTGAAGCAAAAAAACTATTTGTCATTGTGAACATAACCCGATCCCACGCGCCCAGTGTGCAGCCATCTTGCACCCGGGAGCAGTGTTGGGGATGGTACCTTGTTCAAGGTTATCCCAGGGCCACCTACTGGTGCAGGACTCAAACCTGAAATCTTACAATTTTGGAGCGTTACCATAATGTACATGGTCACCACCATAAATGTTTTGAATTTTGATAGATGGCCCTAATCAATAAACTATTAACTATAATAGTTAGATTCGGAAGATTGTGGGTTCGATTCCCTCACAAGTAGGTTGCCCTGAGGTACCCCTGAGCAAGGTACCGTCCCCGTCACTGCTCCCCGGGTGCTTTCAATAGCTGCCCACTGCTGCACGGTGTTTGTGTGCATGGGTTAAAAGCAGAGGTCCAATTTTGTTGTGGTTCATGGTGTGCAGTGCTGTGACCTCGCAATGACAAGGGTTGTCACTTTCACTTTTTTTCACTTTCAACTGACCCATTGTCTCAACATCATTCAAAGTTCTGACTTTATTTCAAGCAGTCTGTTTTCTGCCCCCAACACTTCCTGTGTACAGCACCTCTCATTGAGCTTGTGGATCGTATAAGCACGATACAGATCACGTTTCTTTTCTGACCAAATTTGTTGACTATTTATTGCAGCTCTTGCAAGTAGTTTCACAGAGAGCCAACTGGGAGGCTTATTTTCAGTAGGGTTTAAGAAGATACACAACGCTGATATCTTGCTAACTACTGAAAACTCCCTTTCCTTTTTTGCATCTACTTCACTGTTTATATTTGCCTAAACAAGCACTTCAAAATAAGGTCATAGTGTAAAATGCATACATAATGGATTCTGTCAGGCATGTGCTGGCATTTAATTGGTAATGTAGGTAGACTTGTAGTCCAGGTAAAGCTAAGCTTTGCATAGTAGAAGGGTGAATTCTTCATTAACAAGAGCATGTACCTTCATCAGCAACAGTGCTGTGAGTTTAAACAGAAGATTGTGCACAGGAAGTGAGGAGGTGGGACATGTGTCTGTCAGCATCCATCACTGTCATGCTTTGTGACAGGCTGCTTGGGAGGCAAACGGCCACGTCCACATCTGTTTATCACCCCCCTACTGACTCCCCTCCACAGCGTATGTGTGTGTATTGGTTTATGTGTGTATATGGTAGCTGTGCTAACAAATTCCCACTGCATGCACATTTTATTCAGTATTTTATTTTTTGTTTTTTGTGTTTTTTCTTAATTCCTCACTGCTTCAAAATAAAGGCTATTTGAGAAATGATTCCACAAATCTCAAATGGCCAACAAGGTCAAACAATAAAAGTTGCCATGAACAATAACAAGCCAGATGCGTTCTTTCAGAGTTTTCAAAGTAGTTTGCTGAAAAAGATAGAAATGGCTTTAAAAAGACTTCTTTTTAAAAATGAAAACACTGGGCCTGATTTATTAAGACTTTTATGGCAGCAGTCTACGTTTGTTTATGCACAAAACATGCAATTTATGAGCCACATGCACGGTTAAACTGTAAAAAGGCTTCTCCGCCTTATAAATATGTATAAGAGGGAGGACCAGGCAAAATGAGAAGGGATTACATGTGGGTAAAGAAATTACACACACAGCTGATTACATATTCCCCTTGATTTACTGAAGTTTCAGCAGCTCTCTGTACCCAGTTTTGTGTTTTAAAGCATAGCACAAATTTGCCTCAGGGCCATGACTTTCATTAACTAAGGTACCAGACGTGGCAGTTAGACCGAGGCACGGTCCTGGAACATGTGCTTTAAGGATGCTTGCTATCAGAATAACACTGCTTACACTCGCAGGACCAGCTGAATACTAATAACAAACGAACAAAATACTAATGCTGTTGTCGTTTCACAAGATCTATTTTTTATGAAATAACACCCCTGCACAGCACAACAGTGAGTTGGCAGCACTACACAGAGTTTGCATGGAAAGCTGCAGTCTTTTTAAATTGAATGTTTCATTCAGGTGCCTTGTGCATGCTGTGGTCTCTTCATGAGCATTTTGTGCCTGCAGTTGCATGTTCATCTGGCCCACTTTGTAGCAAAGTAATGCACATACATGGGGTGTCCATCTGATTCTGTTTCTTGCTTTATTAGGCTATCTGCTAAATAAACCCACCTGATTTATTGAGAAGGAAAACCAATCTTGTTTTTTTTCTAAACTAATTAATCAGTCTTAATTAATTATAGTGACAGTCCTTGTGTAAGCCTTCTCTCTTGCTCTGTGATCCTCGTATTATGGACTGTAGAGCTTGTGGAGCAGTAATCAGATGTCAACACTGTCTGATGTGCTCTCCAGTACACTCCACAGTTGAATCACTGAGAAATTGAGAGGGCAAGTGTCTGCTGATGCAGTCATCTTCATGCTGGTCACATCCCTGTTTTTGTCAGTATTCCAGTGGGCATGCCTGTGGCCCCGAGCTCAGGGATCTCCTGCTTTCTGTGTGCTCTGCTCCCCTGGGTGTTCCCCTCAAACTCACCACCACGATGGACAAACACTGGCATCAAACAGAGGAAGGGGAGGGAGTTAGTGGTGGCGGGGCTGATGTGTTTCTTGATCAGATACCAGGCTCAATATGGCAAAGTATTAGCAATATTATTAAAAGTACATATTATTACTTATCATAATCTCATATTTTCACCAAAAAATTTTTTGGATTACATGAATATGTTAATTTATCAAAGTATCCAACACATGTGGAGCAGTGATTGGCCAAGATGCAGTTGGTTATATCAGTGTTAGGCTACTTACCTATGGACCTATGGACCAAGAGGTCGCAGATCCGTATCCCACCTCCAGCACTATCACCATTGGGTTCCTGAGCAAGACCGTTAACCCTGAATTGCCCCAGTGGGGACTGTCCCTGTAGTAAGGAATTGGAAGTCGCTCTGGATTAAGAGATTAAGTGCTAAATGGCATAAGTGTAAATGTAATGTAATATCAATGTTGCAAAAGCCAGGACCACATCATGAGCCGGTTTAGATAAAACCTAATAATTTGATTGTGCTGCTTTTGTACTGATATCCAATATATAATAAAACACTGGTGAAGCCTTGATAACACAAATGCTGATATTCAATAAGGTATAGCAAAACATTTAACATTTAACATTTAACAAATCATGCTGTGATCTCATGCTTTAGTGGGTGTTTGTACTGCTGTTTAGTGTGTTATTGGTCTGACCACCTTCTCAGTTTACAGAAAAGGTTTCATTTCTACAAAACTACATCGGTTGCCAAAGGGCATTTCAGGGTTTTTTTTACGACAACATTTTTGGAAAATGGGGGCTGGGGATGATGATGAGGTTAGGCATGTGTGGCATTATACACCTGCTATATTCAGCATGCCTCCCTTCATAACCCAGCTGATTGTGGGGCAATGTTGATATCGCTGCAGTCAGTGTTAATAACAAATAAATCAACAAAAGGTAAACACTGTCATCATACACTAAAAAGATTAGGCAATTATCATCCTAGTGATTTTTCATCTGTAAAGCACCTCATGGATCTGCCTAGTAACTCACTCAGAGAGTCCCCTCTCACTTACTCACGTTATCACTTTATACTCACTTTATTTATTTAGCAGCTAGACTCATTTACATTTTGCAGACTTCTGAGAAACATTTCAAAGGTCATTATAGTAAAAATAATTACAATTGAGTCAATTTATAGTGTTGTGTGTGGGTCATCCAGTAATCAATGTGTTCAGTGCGACATTAACTTACAGCATTTTCTATGTTAAGTTTGGGTTACATGAAGAATCAGCGCTGAGCCCATTCTTGTTTGCAATAGTAATGGACAGGTTGATGGACAAGGTTAGACAGGAGTCTCCGTGGATGATGATGTTTGCTGATGATATTGTGATCTGCAGTGAGAGTAGGGAGCAGCTTGAGGAGAACCTGGAGAGATGGAGATATGCTCTTGAGAGGAGAGGGATGAAAGTGAGTAGGACAAAGACAGAATACATGAGTGTGAATGAAAGGGAGGAAAGTGGAGTGGTTAGGATGCAGGGAGTGGAGGTGACAAAGGTGGAGGAGTTTAAATACTTGGGATCAACAGTTCAGAGTAATGGTGAGTGTGGAAGAGAGGTGAAGAAGAGAGTGCAGGCAGGTTGGAATGGGTGGAGAAGAGTGGCTGGAGTGATTTGTGACAGAAGCGTACCAGCTAGAGTAAAAGAGGTTTACAGGACAGTAGTGAGACCAGCAATGGTATATTGTATGGGTTGGAGACGGTGGCACTGACGAAAAGGCAGGAGGCGGAACTGGAGGTGTCAGAGTTAAAGATACTGAGATTTTTGTTGGGTGTGACGAGGATGGACAGGATTAGAAATGAGTATATTAGAGGGACAGCTCAGGTTGGACGTTTTGGAGACAAAGTTAGAGAAGCAAGGTTGCGTTGGTTTGGACATGTACAGAGGAGAGATGAGGATTATACTGGAAGGAGGATGTTGAGGATGGAGCTGCCAGGAAAGAGGAGAAGAGGAAGACCAAAGAGGAGGTTTATGGATGTGGTGAGAGAGGACATGCAGGTGGTCGGTTTGAAGCAGGAAGATGCAGAGGACCGGAAGAAATGGAGCTGATCTGCTGTGGCGACCCCTAAACGGGAGCAGCCGAAAGAAAAAGAAGATTTTCTATGTTAAGTCCCTTTAGAGGCCATTGTACAGCGTTGTCTTGTTCTATTATGAGTGAAATGTGAAACAGTGTCACTGCACAACAGATAATCCCACAAGACGCATTAATCAGATTACCAAAATGTACATGTAAACTGTTCATGTATAATGAATTATTAATTATTAATGTACATAAAAATACTCATTTGTAATACCCCATGAATCATAATGGTTTTGAATGACTTCTTTGCTTCTTGTTAACATCAGTGGCACGGTCTTCAAAATGAAGATAATTTGGGGCTAAAAATAGCCAGATAAGGTCAAGCAGGGTTTGAAGCTGATTTCATTTGATGTGCCTTGCTTTTTTGTTCTGTGTTTGGAAATCTGGGCTGAGGCTGAGAGGTTTTATGGTCGTAAAAGGAGGATCAAGCATCCGTGACTGACACAATGAAGCATACCGTTTTTTCCCCCCTTTTTTCTTCCATGTCTGTCAGCGATGATGCTCGCTTTCTAAATCACTGACAGCCATGAGGAGCAACTGGATGCTTCATTTCAAATCCATTTGAGTTATTGCTTCCTCTCATGAATATTGAATGCTGTGGATGAGCCAATCTGCCCTTTTGGAATAAAGAGCGGCACTGATTGCTACAGGCATTTCCCTTTCAGAAACTTCCCTTTCACTTTACGGCTAATGCAGCCTGGGACGCCTCATCATGCTCTCCCTGCTGTATTGTGTGTTCATATGTGCCTTACATGGCGTGGAGTTTCCGTTTTTTTGTGCTTTTTGTGCTCCAGGGTTAAGGATACAGGCAGCTGGAAAACCTCCCACGTGGTGGGGAGGTGTGCGTATTTCTAGCCTTTCTGTTAATTTTAAATCTTCTATTTTGGTCTTTTTGCATTAGAATTGGACTTTCAAAACTCTTCAGCAAAAGATCTTTTAGGATGTGTCATCATTTCAGAATTCACCCAAAGCATCCCAATAAGACCCAGCCATTTTTGCCTATTGGAAAGTGAATCGCAATTCCCCTTTCATTAGTTCCAAAATGTCCCCAGCTGTACACACCACAAACATTTGAGACTGAGATTTGTCACAGCCCGCAAAGTTTTAACTGAGGTTAAATTACAAATTAGTTTGCTGCTGCTTCAGACTGTTAGATAACTAGTTGTATTTATTACAGAGAATAAACGAGAGCACGATGTTCAGCTATGTATTCAGTTCTAAAAAAAAATTACTTTAGTGCATGGTTTAAAGTACAAAAGTTTTGAGAAACATTAAAAAAGGCCACTCACATCCTTTTGGCCCTAATTCTGACAAAAAGGTTGGATTATGCTCTTGCTAATTGCTACCCAAATAGCAGATTGGGAAGGATCCCAATTAAGATCTATAATGCAAAATTTATTGCAACTAAGATATGATCTATCTATCTGTTTGCTCGTCTGTCCATCTGTCCGGCTGTCTGTCCATCCATCCATCCATTCAACTATCTATCTCTATCTATCTATCTATCTATCTATCTATCTATCTATTGTACCACAGTTTCAGCTGATATAAGAATATTGCTATGTATAAACTACGCGCCTGCTAAGCTGTATTAGCTGGCATGATGCTGGCAACCTTGAGCAGCAAGCTGTGTAAAAACGGCCTTGGCAGTAGTTGCTTACAGTTTGAGTAGCTGTGTAGCTGTTATAATAGTGTGGAATTAGAGTCAAAAAGAGTTTGATCTTCTAAACAGCAATAAATCTGAAAAAAGCGTAAAGTGAAAGTGACAACCCTTGTCATTGCAAGGTCACAGCACAGCAGACAATGAACCACAACGAAATTGGACCTCTGCTTTTAACCCATGCACACTCAAACACCGTGCAGCAGTGGGCAGCTATTGAAAGCGCCCGGGGAGCAGTGATGGGGACAGCACCTTGCTCAAGGGTACCTCAGGGTAACCTATTGGGAAGGGGTTTGAACCCCTGATCCTCCGATCATTCTGGTTAACACCTTATTTACATTTATTTTGCCTGTAAATAAAATCAGCTTTGTTTTCATCTGGGATGTGACTACAACATGATGTTTGACCCCCTGAGGTCAATTGAGGCAAGAGATTTGAAGGCCTTTTAATGCTTGTCCATAAAAACCTGGCTCAGCTCTTTCCTTCCTCTGTTAGGTCTGCTCAAGTGA